>CM032455.1:1646241-1878878 GCA_019049505.1 Pachyrhynchus sulphureomaculatus | reverse complement strand
CGTTGATATTAATACTGATAGAAGACAGAATTAAGATATCAGCTAGCCCGTTTTTTTTACTGGTAGAGAACATGGAGATCGAGATAATTTTTGAACTCTTTTTGAAAATAGTCTCTATGATTGTTTAAAACTTGGTTGTATGGTTTTGGGCACCATTCATTGCAGAATAAAAAGAATCTAAGTTCAGCTCAAAATGAAAAAATACTGAAGACTATTTAGTTGTTAATATAAAATTGAGTTGGGTACAACCCTTACGTCCTGAAAGAAAGAGCAGGAGTTTAGTGAGACCCTACACATTTAAATAAAGAAGGGTATATTAACAAAATAAAAATTCTTCCTCTTATTATACTCTAAAAATTACATAGACTTAATAATTAACTTTTTATACTAAGAAAGTGCACACTATTGCATAGAGTCTCTAAGTTGGAATTATTTAGTTCTTAGCGGATGGCTTTAAAAACACGATATAAAAGTTTGCGGATTAACATGTTCCGTAGTTATTGGAAACACACTTTATAGATAGGAAGTGAGATGTTTAAAATGGTGACTTACTGATTGAATTTAAGAACGGAAAAATGCATCAAACTTGAGATCTAGAAACTACACCGACTTGGTGATAAAAAAGAGCCGTACATGACGGAAAAAAAAAAAAAGCCGCTACGGCATGCTGGAGGAAAAAGCCGTTACTGCATCATGGAGGAAACGGCCCCTAAAAATTCCAAATAGCTGTTTATATATCTTCTCCCTACTTCAAAGTGAAGTCTTTAAAATGGCTCACTTCCGGGACGCAAAATCAGACGCATTCAATGCAAACAAAATACGTTAAGTCAACAACACGTTATACACGGTTGAGTTACACTGTTCAAAAATTGAAATCACTGCCTAATCAAATATACAAATGTAATAAAATATAAATTATAGAAAGAAAAGCAGTGTTGTAACATGATCTTAAAATCTAGGAAAAATGAATGTTACTGTATATATATATATATATATATATATATATATATATATATATATATATATATATATATATATATATATACATATATTTATATATATATATATATATATATATATATATATATATATATATATATATATATATATATATATATATATGTATATATATAAGGGCTGTTTTTTTTAAGCACTGATCCACCACTGCCAAAGTTACCTTGTTAGTTGAATCTTTGCTGCCGGGGCGTGAATATGTTCGCTACTATCGACTTTTTCTACCGTACGAGTTACGTAATGCTATCTGATTTCTGGTAGGGCCCCAATTTTTTAAATCACAGCACAAATTTCTACGAGAGTATATACCACTAACAAAATTCGACCCAAAAATGATAAGATTCATATTTTTCTATTTTCGAACCATCACAGAATGTACAGGTGAAAATATTCTCTTGTTGCGATATGTCGAATAACAATTAGATAAATGTACTGATAGAACTACCGAAATTTGTCAATAAAGAAGAATCAAAATCCAATCCTAAGAAAAAAAAAATTCTGTTACAAATAAATATATATTTCTCTTCGGTCTATGATTATTCTTGGTCTGATTTTCTTCATGTGCCTTAAAAAACGAAAAGAGAATGTGGAAACATTAGCAAGACTTAAGCAAGAACTCTTATATTGTATGGGCTTACTTTTACTCTAGATAATGCCGATCTTGTGTAAGTCGTATATAAGGAAAATAATAATAATAACGGCTTTTATTCACCGAAAAGTTTAACTACATTAATATAATATTTCCAGCGTCGTGGGCGGGTTTCAATTCCTCCGAGATAATAAATACCTCCGTCGCTTGTAGCTAACCCACATCTATATTTAGAGTTAACAAATCGGTTCGGTTTCAAGTAAAATCTTTTGCTAGTCTGCTAAGTATTGAAAGTCTTTCGATATATCTTCTCAGTCTTTTTGACTATTGTAATTCTTAGTTTCTCAATATAAAATGTAAAAGTAAATCATCCATGCTTCCACCTAGCCTCATTCAAATTACTAAAGCTAATCGTTACCGAAACAACATATTTATAGGTTAGATATCTGCAGTCTAACTAAAGAATTTAGGTTTCCCCTAAAAAATAGCTGTGGAATCATTTCCCCTCATTTAAGTTGAAATTGTTTCCATACTAAACACTTAAGAATACTGAATCTGTAATTTAAGAAAAAATGGCTCACTTTCATCGAAAATTTCATTTCTAATAAGTGAAGAATTATGGCTGCGGGTGAATGAGGTAGAAAGTGACTTTCACTCAAATGGATTCAAACTTGCAGAACATATTTTTGGAGTCATTCTGGGCACAACGCAATCTTATGGGTAGATTTTGCACTGCAAGCTTTTTTAAAGGGTTACATACACCTAGGCGTTGCAAAAATTATGTATATTTAAAAAAAAATATGTTTTAAAGGTTATCAAGAATGGCGATTATATATTTTTTATTGTCCCTTAATTTGTATAATTGAGGCGTCCGTTACTTTGTGACATTACATTATAAATTTCTAAATTTAAATGAAATGAATTACTTTGTTATTTGTCACTTATTTTTTTTTATTTATCTGCTACTGCAGTTTCGTAGGTTTTCTACATTATCAAGCGTAATACTACAAACTAAGGTGGCTTATTTATGATTTATAACAAATTTCCAGGTACAATTTGGAATTACCTATCATTAAATTACAGTGAACTTAAGTTAAATTATTTTATTACAGAGGGTTAAATGACATTATTGTTTAAAAATTTAAAGAAATACTTTTAAATATTTTCTTAAAAACTTTTTACAAAAAATCCTTCTTCAAAGATATATCTAAAAAATTTCTAAAATACGCCAAACAGGGTTGAATTCTGAACATTTGTTTGATTATTTAATAGGATTATATCCTTATTTTTATTGTGCTTGTAGATCTCTATAGCTTCTAAAATATTTAATTTTTTTCCTTTTTGGCTTTATGTAATATTTGTAAATTATTTATGTCTGGAAAAATATGATTTGTTGGTTGGAAGTGGTTGGCAAAGTTAGAGTTTTTCTTTGTTTAATCTAAAAGGTGTTTGGTGTTCTTTAAATCTTGTATCGAAATTTTCTCCCTGTTTGGCCTATTAGCTTCATTACATGACAGTTTATAAACTGCAGAGTCTTTGTATTTATGAGTTTTGTGTTTTACATTGAAGGGAGGAAAGTTTTCGAGGTGATTTAAAAGCGATATTTATGTAGTCTTTTGCGAGTATATATGTACATATACAATTTTACTAGAAATTGGTCCGAATTATGTCAATGAGGAAAAAGTTTGTTTTTCATCATTTTTAACGTGTGGATAAATAACTCTTAAATTTAGTTTTTTTTGTTTATTTTTAACTAGATTACCTATGGATTTTTTCTAAAATCCGTTATTGTGGGCAATATTCTTGATTGGATCTAATTCTTTCTCTAAATTTTGTTTATTTAAAGGGATGGAAAATGCTCTGTGAATCATGGATCTATGAGATGTGAGTTTATGTGAGTTGGGGTGGCATGAATTATTGGGAATAGTGGTGTCTGTAAAGTAGTGTGAGGTTTCTAAAGATATCGAATGAGAGTTTATAGTTATCTTTGGTGATGGAGAGGTCTAGGAAGTTTATTTTATTATCTGTTTCTCTTTCCAATGTGAATTCCACCCTAAATTCCTTGAATAGAATACATCCGAATATAAAATTCGATATTACACCAGTCGTATCATATACAAACAGTCCCTTACAATTTGGAATTACCCATTATTAAACTACCATGAACTTAAATTAAATTATTACGACTGGTCTAATATCGTATCATATGCAAACAGTCCCTTACGACAACTTGTCATAAAACTTAACACGATTGTCAAAACCATCACTAAGTTTGAACCCAAATACAGCATCAAAAATTCCATAGAACTGTGTAATCAACTTAAAAATTTTAATATCCCTGACAACTCCATCCTTGCATCATTTGATGTAACCAACATGTTTTCCAACATCCCGAATAAGGAGTGTCTAAAAATCATTACAAATTCACAAAATTCACTTGAGAAACTTAATACAAATCCTATTATAACACAAGAAACAATGATGTTGTTCGAGTTGTGCATAGAAGAAAATTATTTTCCCTTCCACAACCAATTTCTGAAACAGAAAGAGGGCCTTGCCATGTGATTCCCACTAAGCCCCTTGATGGCCGAAATTTTTATACCACACACTCACATAAACTCGCAGCCTATAGATCCATGATTCACAGAGCATTCTCGGTCCCTTTAAATAAATAAAATTTAGAAAAAGAATTAGATGCAATCAAGAATATTGCCCACAATAACGGATTTCAGAAAAAAACCTAAACAAGAACAACTAAATTTAAGACATATTTATCCACACGTTAAAAACGATGAAAAACAAACCTTTTCCTCATTGACATATTTCGGACCAATTTCTAATAAAATTGCATATATACTCGCAAAAGACAACATAAATATCGCTTTTAAATTACCCCAAAAACTCTCCTCCCTCTTTTTCAATGTAAAAGACAAATATTACATGAAGCACAAAAAGGAATTAAATGTTTTAGAAGCTATAGAGATCTACAAGCACAATAAAAATAAAGATACAATCCTATTAATTAATCAGACATATGTTCAGAATTCAACCCTGTTTGGCGTATTTTAGAAGTTTTTTAGATATATCTTTGAAGAAGGAATTTTTGTAAAAAGTTTTAAGAAAATATTGAAAAGTATTTCTTCAAATTTTGAACAATAATGTCATTTAACCCTTGGTAATAAAATACTACTAACTAACTAAAATAAAAACTGATATAAAAACAGTTGCCAAAAATATATGCAGTACCAACAGCAAGAAAAATTCAAAGGTAAGGAGGGAGATTAAAGAACTTATGACAAAAAGAAGAAAATTAGATAGAGGTACACCAGAATATATTGAACTAAACAAAGTTATAAAGAAGGATTTAGGAGATGACTTACGACACTATAATAAAGGATGTTTTTTATAGAGGTATAGAACTTTGAAATGGAATAAAACAAAGATGAATTTTTTAAATTGACATGAAATTTACTTTATTCGAAAGATAATCTTCTGGCATTATAATTTAAATATGACTTCTGGCATATGACCGCCACGGCTGGCTCGGACGTAGTCTAATCTGGAGGTCCAATTTTCGATGACTTTTTCCAACATTTGTGACCGTATATCGGCAATAACGCGGCGAATGTTGTCCTCCAAGTGGTCAATCGTTTCGGGCTTATCGGCGTAGACTAGCGACTTCACATATCCCCACAGAAAATAGTCTAGCGGCGTTAAATCGCACGATCTTGGAGGTCAATTCACGGGTCCGAAACGTGAAACTATGCGGTTACCAAACGTTTTTCCTTCAATAAATCAATTGTGGCACGAGCTGTGTGACATATTGCGTCGTCTTGTTGAAACCACAGCTCCTGCATATCATGGTTGTTCAATTGATGAACGAAAAAGTCAGTAATCATGGCTCTATAGCGGTCACCATTGACTGTAACGTTCTGACCAGCATCGTTTTTAAAGAAGTACGGACCAATGATTCCACCAGCCCATAAAGCACACCAAACAGTTTTTTTTCTGGATGTAACGGTGTCTCAACATACACTTGAGTATTATCATCACTCCAAATACGGCAGTTTTGTTTATTAACGTATCCATTCAAAACAAAAGTGAGCTTCATCGCTAAACAAAATTCGCTTATGAAAATCGGGATCAACGGCAATCTTGTTTTGGGCCCATTCACCGAATCTACGCCTTGCTAGGTGATCGTGTGGCTTCAATTGTTGCACGAGTTGGATTTTGTAAGCACGCAAACCAAGATCTTTCCGCAAAATCTTCCATAAAGTGGATGGACACATATCCAATTCCTGTGCACGATGGCGGATAGACTGATTCGGGTCTTCCTCTACGCTACGCTCTACAGCAGCAATGACTTCTTCTGTACGCACTGTACGACGTCTCTGTGGATGCGTATTATTATTTAGAGTAAACGTGGTGCGAAAACGTTTCATAGTTAATCGAATTAATTGCTCTGATGGACGATTATGTTGACCGTAAAATGGACGTAGTGCGCGATACGTATTTCGAACAGAACCATGATTTTCAAAATAAATTTGCACAATTTGGAAGCGTTGTTCAGGCGTCAGTCCTATTCATGTTGAAATGCCAAACCAAACTAAAACATAAATCACTTGAAAGCTGACAAAATGGCCGCCAGTTAAAAAAGTGTTGCTAACTTAAAGTTTTATACCTCTATAAAAAACACTCTTTACAATGATGATAAAATCGACAATCGAAAGCAATAAAAACATAAAAATTCTTAGAACAGTTAACAACATGGGACGTCCTCGGATACATCAATTAAAAGACCCAAATGGCGCCATCAAAGAAGATAGAGATGATCTGATAGCAATTACTGAGAAGTTCTATAGTACATTATACGCAGGAAGTAATACAAAACAAGTGAAAGTGGATGACGAAACCATTTTAAACGTTGGCTCAGAAGATTTTCCTGACATTACCATATGCGAGGTAGAATTAGCCTTATCACAAATGAAGAATGGTAGAACACCGCGGAAACGATGGTGTGACAAAAGAAATGATAAAATATGGCGGTGTCATTGCTATAGAAGCACTGACGATACTCCTCAATAAATGCCCGATGGAAGGACAAATACCGGATGAATGGCGAAATGCCGAAATAATCCTATTATATAAAAAAGGTGATAAATTAAAACTTGATAATTACCGGCCTATAAGTCTACTCTGCCACCCATACAAACTCCTAACCAAGATTATAACAAACAGACTCATAAACAAGTTAGATACTTACCAACCTCCAGAGCAGGCTGGATTCCGGAAACATTATAGCACAATAGAACATATATAGACAATTTGTACACTAACAGAAAAAATGCAATATAACGAAACATTACATCTTGCATTCGTTGATTACAATAAGGCTTTCGATTCAGTGGAACTGTGGGCTGTTTTTTAAAGCCATGAACAATGCAAGAATCGACTTTAGGTATAAAAATCTTCTTAAAAATATATATGACTAGCTGGGCTCCGCTCGCGTGGACTTGATTCACTACTATCGTCACTGCTTATTCCTTATGTTACACAACGTAATAAAATATCTCCCATTATTTCTCCTTATCTCCCAATATTTATCCTCATTTCCCATTATCTCTACATAATGTCCATTATCTAGGCTTATCTCTGCTCATCTCCCATTATTTCTCCTTATCTCCCATTATTTCTCCTTATCTTCCATTATCTCACCTTATTTCCCATTATCTAGGCTTATCTCGACTTATCTCCCATTATTTCTCCTTATCTCCCATTATTTCTCCTTATCTCCCATTATTTCTCCTTATCTCCCATTATTTCTCCTTATCTCCCATTATCTCACCATAACTCCCATTATTTAGACTTATCTCTGCTTATCTCACATTATCTCTCCTTATCTCCCATTATTTATACTTATCTCCCATTATCTCACTTTATCTCCCATTATCGAGGCTTATCTCGACTTATCTCCCATTATTTCTCCTTATCTCCAATTATCTCACCTTATCTCCCATTATCTAGGCTTATATCGAATTATATAGAACATATGTATAAATTTATAAAAACACGTAAATCGGATAAGTGGTTCTCGAGTGATAAGCGCACTAACGGACAGACAGACAGACAGAGAGACGTTGCATTTTATATATATTGTATTCTTTGCTACATGATATTGTTCCATATTTAATGCTTTAGGAGTGTATTGCAAGAGAACGCGCTAGCGGCAAACTTTTCTCCGACTTAATTCACTATTATCGTCACTGCTTATTCCTTATGTCACCTAATAAAATGTAGCCTATAACCTGGCCAGAGAACATACGTATGGTTAAAAAAAGCACGTAAATCGGATAAGTAGTTCTGCAGTGATAAGCACACTAACGGACGGACAGACAGACAGACAGACGGACAGAGAGACATTGCATTTTATATATATTATAGATATTCTCTGCTACATAATATTGTTCCATATTTAATGGTTTGGACTGTGTATTGCAAAAGAACGCGCTAGCGGCAAACTTTGTCCGACTTCATTTCCTATTATTGTCACTGCTCATTCCTTATGCTACCTATCGACAGACAGAGAGAGGTTGCAATTTGTTTATATTATAGGTATGGATTATTATTATTATTATTATATAACCTGGCCAAAGAATATATGTATGAATTTAAAAAAAGACGTAAATCGGATAAGTGGTTCTCGCGTGATAAACGCACCAGTGGACAGACAGACAGACAGAGAGACATTGCATTTTATATATATTATAGATTCTAGATATTCTCTATTACATAATATTGTTCCATATTTAATGGTTTAGACTGTGTATTGCAAGGGAACGCGCTAGCGATAAACTTTTTTTTTCCGACTTCATTCACTATTATCGTCACTGCTCATTCCTTATGCTACCGCTCGTAATAAAATATAGCCTATAACCTGGCCAGAGAACATATGTATGTTTTTTAAAAAAAGTACGTAAATCGGATAAGTGGTTCTCCAGTGATAAGGTCACTAACGGACAGACAGACAGACAGACAGACGTTGCATTTTATATATATTATAGATAACGCGACAATAACAGTTAACATTGCAGAGGACATTAAAACAAACAAAATTGCAATCAAAAAAGGAGTCAGACAGGGAGATACCATTTCCCCAAAGCTATTTACCCTTGCATTGGAGGATGTTTTTAAAAAACTAAATTGGGATGAAAAGGGCATCAAGATAGATGATAGGTATCTAAGCCATCTGCGCTTTGCGGACGACATTGTACTTATTAGCCAAAACATAACGGAACTACAGATTATGTTAAAAGAACTTCAAGAAGAATCCGTAAGAATTGGACTAACAATAAACATGAATAAAACTAAAATCATGACAAAGGATGAGGTAGTAGCACATATAGGAGAACAAGTTATTGAAAATCTCGAGGAATATATATACCTAGGTCACAATATCAAATTAGGCAAAGAAAATCAAACTGCCGAGATAAATAGACCTGTTCGGTTAACATGGGCAGCCATAGGTAAACTGACACATATTTTAAGAAATGAGAAAACTCCGATAAATTTAAAAAGAAAAGTGTTTAACACCTGCATATTACCAGTAACGACATACGGGATGGAAACCATGACGCTCACCATTAGATCAGCCAACAAACTCAGAACAACACAAGGGGCTATTGAACGAATGATGTTAAGAATAAGTCTCAGAGATCATATCACAAATGAGAATATTAGGAATAGAACAAAAGTTGAAGATGTTATAGAACGCATTGCTCAACTGATGTGGAACTGCGTGGGCCATGTTGCAGTGCGACAGGACGATTCAAGATGAACAAGGCGTATTGTACAGTGGAGACCTCGCCCTCATAAGCGCAGTGTTGACAGACCTCAATTACGCTGGCTAGATGACATCAAAAACAATGTAGTATAAATATATATATATATATATATATATATATATATATATATATATATATATATATATATATATATATATATATATATATATATATATATATATATATATATATATATATATATATATGAATATATATATATATATATATATATATATATATAATATATATATATATATATATATATATATATATATATATGAGACCATGGGGGGGGGGGGCCTATGTCCAGGAGTGGACTGTGAAGGGCTGTTAGAAGAAGAATAAAATAATTTAAGTTCATTGTAATTTAATGATGGGTAATTCCAAATTGTACCTGGAAATTTGTTATAAATCATAAATAAAACCACGTTAGTTTGTAGTATTACGTTTGATAATGTAGAAAACCTACGAAACCGCAGTAGCAGATAAATAAAAAAAATAGTGACAAATGAAATTGAATCCTACAAATCTGATAAATATTTATCTTAAAATATTCACTGTAACTATTACTACAATTCCAGGAGTCCATTGTGTTCCATAAAATGCAAGGCGGGGTTCATCCCCAAGGTCTCTCCGAATTGAAATAAAAACTGCGCATCTATTAATGAACATGATAGCCTCACTTTGTAGGGGATAAAAAGTCCTAATGAGGGTTCATGTTGTCAGGCTTTAAGAAATAGACCTTAATTTAATGAAAGCAGTTGTAGGAACACTATTTAATTAAAATGTCGCCACTAAAAATTATTCAGTCAATTTTAATAATTGTCTGTGGAGAAAATTGTTCATGTTTATTTATACAATTGCATTATCCTACGTTACATTATATACGAGAACATAATTATTTAAGTGTTTTGTATTGTGGTCTTGGAAATACGCTGTTAATTTACGATTATCAACAACAATTTATTTGTTAACGTCATTCATCGGTGTGATTTAATAAAGCAATTGTAATTAAATACTTGTGTACGTTTTGTTTTGATGTTGATAATTATGGTTATATTGGTGAATGACATGACACATGTTCGGATAACATTAAATTTAATATCATGTTGCGGAAATACAAGCGGGGGACAAGAAGAATTATATAATTGTTGACGTAGTCAAATAGATCGTTTGATTCTTCTAACATTGTCTACTTCAAAAGTTGTTTCAATTCCAGGTGTACCGTAAACAAATACAGTGATAATGACTAAAAATGTTGTTTGGCTCAAAAAGGAGCCGAATTTTTTGAAGGTGCAAGAAAATAGATATTGCAGCTGTTGTACGCTCAATTATTTTATGTCATTTATTCCATCAAATGACTAGTTGCAGTTATAGGAGTGTGTTTTGACAAGCTATTGAAAATCAGTTAATAGTCCAAAGGCATTAAATCACACGATCTCGGCGGCCAAGCTGTAGGGCCATTTCGTGAAATTAATGACTCAACGAACTTGGCCATGCTTGGGCCGGAAGTATGGGGCGGTGCGTCATCCTGCGTGAAATAAAAGTCGTCTGCGTCCATTTCGTCAAATTCTGGGAAAAATATTCCTGTAGCATCGAGTTGTAGCGCTCGCTATTCACGGTAGCTGTAGCTCGTTCCTCATTTTTAAAGAAATAAGGTCCGATGATGCCTCCGTGCCATAATCCACACCGAACTGTGGTTTTTTGCGGATGCAAAGGAGTCTCATGAATCACTTGTGGATTGGATTCGCTCCAATAACGGCAATTTTGCTTATCAACGATGCCATTGAGCCAGAAATGTTCGGAGATCGGAGAAGATGATTTTCTCATGAAATTGGCTGTCGGCTTCCATCATCTCCAAAGACCAATCGGCGTATTCCCGGCACAAACGATGGTCCGTAGGCCTTAGTTCTTGGGCCAATACCATCTTATAGAAATGCAAACCCAAGACCAACCGCAAAATTGTCCAAGTTGTCGTCTGAGATAGGCCCAACTCTTGAGAACTGTGCGGAATCGACACATTTTTGTTCTCATGAATACTGGCCCGAACGGCTGCGATATTCTCTTCACTGCGAGCGTTTCTTACACGTTGAGGCATCTTTTTGGAGCAAAATGACGACCGTGTTTTTGATCAAATTGCTCTTTACGTAGCGCGAACTGAACGCGAATTTGCGTAGCAATTTTGAACAATTTCCAAGCGTTCTTTTAACATGAAACAATTCATGGTTGAATGGCAAACCTTACTAAACACAACTGACATCAGATACCAAACATCTGCCAACCAACATGGCCGCTATTGGCTGTCAAAAGACGGACATCCCTAATGGAAAGGGTTTTATATGAAAATCAAAGTAATTTTAGAACAGTCCTGTATCCGCATAATCAGGCTAACCATCGACTTGAAATGGGGTAAACTATTAATAATCTTAACCAATAAAAATGGTTTTTATTCATTTCTTTCATCAGTTGCTATTCTCAAGTAAATAGGAGCTTTTTTTATTTTAAAATCCTATCCACGTGATCCCTTAGTTACGGCAGTATGTAAACATGAAGGTTTCGTTTCAAGATCTACTAAAGAAAAACTACATTATTAAAAGAAAACAACTTCATCGGTTAAAAGCACGTTAGAAGAAGCCACGTTCGAAAAGTAACTTTCTAAAAGCTTAAAAACAAACATCAAAAGCCTTTACTGAAAGCTTTGTAATTCGTAATGAGTTGGTTTAAAAAAAACCCGCAGACTTTTAAACTTAAAAAGGGTTTCAGCTATTGAGGGAGCCATTTTGACTTTATTGCGGGTTTATTGCAGTTTGAATAATTTAAGAGATAGAGCCGGAGTGGCAGTCGGACTGTACGCCGGAAAGGTCGCAGGGATATGAAATGGTGTAGGTCATAGGGCGTTTTTTGTTGATATATATTTTTGATAGTATCTAGTATCGTAAAACTATTTTATTGTTCGTAAAATTCGGTTGTTTGAAGCTAATTTTTTAATACAAATTAGCGTTATAAACGATAATGTGAAGTTATTTTTAAGTAACAAAAAATCAACGAAAAAGAGTAGATAATTAAGTCGATTAAAAATACTCGGTATAGGTTTTCTATCATAAAAAATAACTTTCAGCCTCAGTCTGCACGCGTATGGGCGTTGGCAGTTAAGTGAAACGCCATTTTACAATAATGTCAAAGAGGGAAGATGTTTACAGCAACCAGGAATTGGCGGGATTAACAATACCGAACTCTGTGCTCTTTAGTTTCCACTGTGGTAAAATCGTGACTGCACTTAATTGCAAACGCGAATAGAGCTGAAATCAAAATTGTATATTGTACAGGCTAACTTCTTTGAGGATCACAGAGGCCTCACAACCCTGCTTAGAAACGATATATTGAGATAATAATAATAATAAAAATAGCTTTATTACCCAACAGTTTCCCATTAATAGAGTAAATGTTAGACATTTACATATTCAATGATAGTCTGTAGTAATTGCTTCTTAGTACAACAGTATATGTCACAAACCTTACAAATATGATTAAAATTAGTACACATTACATGAATAGGTGAATTCAATAACAAATTAGTATTAAGTCTGTTACATCTAAAAACATGTTTGATCGTGCGTGTATTCGTGGCACATTGATGTTAAACGAGACAATACATCCCTGCAATCGATCATATTGTGCAATACTCTATATAGGAATAATATTGAGGCACAAACTCTCCTGATTCCCAAGCTAAGAATATTTGTCTGTTCACACAATGAATCGCTGCTGATACATTCCATTAATCTTAAACAACAGAAATTTCAGACATCTCCTCTGCACTTTTTCTACTGAAACTCTATGCACCTCGTACATTGGACTCCAAACGATACTTGCATATTCTAGTTTCGAGCGAACAAAGCAGAAATACAAAACCTTCAGTGATGCAATTTAGTGAAACCCCTACAATTGCTAATGATGAACCCGTAAGACTTCATTGCTTCAGAAACTTTCAGTGCTATATGCTGAATAAATGTGAGTTTTGCATCAAAAACAACTCCCTAATCCTTAGCTGTGCTATACCTACTTAAATTACGGTCTTGAATTCTATATTGAAACTCTATTGACGCTACCCTCCTAGTATATGTTAGAACTTTGCATTTTTGAGCATTTAGTGTGTAGTTTGTTGTCACAATACCAAGAATATACGAAATTCAACTGGCTCTGTAGATAGGAACAATCCTCAGTTTTTTTTTATTGGCATAAACATTTTTTGATCATCAGCATAAATTAGTCTGTTACATTTTAAATCATCGCAATGGTCATTTACAAATATAATGAAGAGCAAGGGTCCCGAATTTGAACCTTGTGAAACGCCTGAGGTAGCTATAAATCTTTCTGATTTGAATCCGTTGTAGGCTACAAACTGAGTTCGATTAAACAAGTACGAACTTATAAGAGCCCTCGCACCATCAGTGAAACTAAAGAAAGATAACTTATTGATGAGAACATGATGGTCGATCCTATCAAACGCCTTCGAGAAATCTGTATAAATAACATCAACCTGTCCACCAACATCTAATATTTCCGAAATGAACTGTGTCATAACAGTTAGATTTGTTACCGTAGATCTTTTACTAACAAATCCTTGCTGATAAGGAGAAATTTGATTTTTAATTTGGCTATAGATACGTGCATACAAGACTGATTCAAAGACCTTTGAGAAGCTACAAAGTAGAACGACACCCCTGTAATTTTTAACATTTCCCCTGTCTCCATTCTTAAAAATAGAACATAATCTACCTTCTTTCCATCGTTTCGGATAAACACCCTGTTTAATTGATAAATTAAAAATATACTTTAAAGGTCTTATAAGGACAGTCGCACAGTCCCTAATGAGGAACGAGGGAATATTATCAGGGCCAGAGGTCATCTTATTTTATAATTTTTTCGTAGCCATTAATATTTCATCCTCAGTAATGGGCGAGAATTCCACAATTCTCAACGATGTATTAAGCGAATGACAAGTCGCTGCTGGTTCCGATAATGTGAAGACACTTTTGAAAAAATCTGCAAACGCGTTAACAATGCCCGACGGAGACTTCAGAATGTCATTTCTATATATCATCACACTGGGAATCTTAGGAGAATTACTTTTGGAATGAACATAACTCCAAAAGCGTTGGAGATCCAGTGCCAGAGAAGCCTGTGCATCCTCCATGTATTTAACATATGACGCTTTAATTTGCTGCTTAGAAATTGATCTTAACCGTCTAAATTCTAGATGATCATTGTGATTACCATATCTCTTGAATTTTTTTGCATGCCTTGCTTTCTTTTTTATATTTTTAATAATATCAGCAGAAAACCATGGAGGATACTGATGAGCAAAAAAGCACACCCGCTTTAGACAATTTTGATGGTTGTAACCAAAGAAGTGGTTTCAGCAGGATATGGCAACATCACATATTTCTCCCACATCTTTGTCTGTTGGGATTTCCAACAGAGGTACATAATTGGCATCTACGTAGTCCTGATTTGACACCAGTGAATTTTTTCTGTGAGAATATCTCAGAACTGAAGTTAACAGTAACAATTTCCGCTTCCCAGAACCAGTAAAAGAAAATATTCTATAACAAATGACAGCTATTACGGACACAACGTGCCGAGCAATGATCAAAAATTTCATCGCTCATCACAGTATCATGAATCTAACGGGTTACATCTGGATAATATTATTTTTAACAAATAATTTCTCAATGCGTGTAGCATATTGAAGTTTATTTTTATTTATTTTATTTTTTCAGTACAATTATGTACAACCAGATTCACAAGAGTCCATTAGTTAGGCCCGGTCTAGTTGCTATGAAATCTAGGGCCTCTAGCTACCCAGTTGATTTTTGTTTTTAACAATGTATTACGTGGTTGCGTTGAAACCCGCTGCTCTTTTTTTTGTTTTTCTAACAAAATTCGTGTTACATTAGCCAAAGTATTTGTCCTTGGAAACTATTTCCTTTTTTTCCACTTTTCGAACATGTGTTGAATGCCACGCTCTGTCCTCTATCCATTCAACATCCCATTTTTTTCGACTCGTTCATAACTGTCGCAGTGGGTGTTTCCCACAGTGCGCTGCATTTTAACCAAACAGGCTGTAATCAGTTGGGGTTAGGTCTGTGGGAATCGTTGGGCTTTACGAAGTCGTCGTCGATTTTCTACGGGCAAAGTGCGGGAAGCGAAGTATAAATAGTTATAGGACGACCTAAAAACCTTCTTGAAGGAAATACGCACACTTAGGAGACTATGTAGGAAACCGGCCAAGTGCAAGTCGTTTTCAAAATAAAATAAAACTCGATTACAGTTACCGCCACCATATGTCAAGAAAGATAGTTTTCATAGTTTTTCTTTTTTAATCCAGATAAATTATCAAACGCAATTTACTCGTGATAATTTTCGCTGAATCTACACTCTATGGAGAATATACTAGAATTTTTTTCAAAATTTTTTGCTCAGTACTTTTCGAGATAAGGGGGGGACATCGATTTTTGGCAAAACATAACCCAAAGAAAAAAGTGCACGAAAGTATTACATCATATAATATATATAAAATTCAACGTCTCTCTGTCTGTTTGTCTGTTAGTGCGCTTATCACTGGAGAACCACGTATCCGATTTACGTACTTTTTTTTTTAAAATATACATATGTTCTCTGGCCAGGTTATAGGCTATATTTTATTACGATAGGTCGCATAAGGAATGAGCAGTAACGATAATAATGAATGAAGTCGCAAAAAGTTTGCCGCTAGCGCCTTCCCTTGCAATACACAGCCTAAACTATTAAATATGGAACAATGTTATGTAGCAGAGAATATCTATACTCTATAATATATATATAAAATGCAATGTCTCTCTGTCTGTCTGTCTGTCCATTAGTGCGTTTATCACGCGAGAGCCACTTATCCGATTTACGTATCTTTTTTTAAATTCATACATATATTCTTTGGTCAGGTTATATAATAATAATAATAATCTATATCTATAATATATATAAAATGCAACGTCTCTCTGCCTGTCTGTCCGTTAGTGCGCTTATCCCTCGAGAACCACTTACCCGATTTACGTGATTTTTTAAATTCATACATATGTTCTCTGACCAGGTTATAGATATATATTTTATTACATCTATAATATATATAAAATGCAACGTATCTCTGTCTGTCTGTCCGTCCGTTAGTGCGCTTATCACCGGAGAACCACTCATCCGATTCACGTACTTTTTTTTTTAAACATACATATGTTTTCTGGCCAGGTTATAAGATATATTTTATCGTGTTAGGGAACATAAAGAATAAGCAGTGACTATAATAGTGAATCAAGTCGGAAAAAAGGTTACCGTTAGCGCGTTCTCTTGCAATACACTGCCTAAACCATTAAATATGGAACAATATCATGTTGCAAAGAGTATAATATATATAAAATGCAACGTCTCTCTGTCTGTCTGTCTGTCCGTTAGTGCGCTTATCACTTGAGAATCCCTTATCCGATTTACGTGTTTCTATAAATTTATACATATGTTCTATATAATTCGATATAAGCCTAGATAATGGGAGGTAAGGTGAGATAATGGGAGAGAAGGGGAAATAATGGGAGATAAGGAGAAATAATGGAAGATGAGCAGAGATAAGCCTAGATAATGAAAATTATGTAGAGATAATGGGAGTTAAGGAGAAATAATGGGAGATAAGGGGAAATAATGGCAGATATCTTATTACGTTAGGTAACATAAGGAATAAGCAGTGATGATAGTAGTGAATCAAGTCCACGCGAGCGGAGCCGCGGGCACTGCTAGTCATATATATTTTTGAACTTGTATTTTCACAATATACCCCACTTCCGATTTCACCTCCCAAAGGTAACCCCCTAAGTCAAAGTTTAACTTTTAAAACAATACGGCTTTGATCGGGACATTAATTCCTATATTTGAACCAAATTTCAACTTTCTATGTCAAATAGTTTCGGATAAAATCGAGTGTGACAGACGAACACCGAAATAATCCCGTAAGTGTTCTGTACGAAACACTAAAAATGATGTACATGTTCAACCTCTACTTTTGCGTTAAAAAATTTTACATGATAAATACTATATGGTAAGACGTTAATCGTCAAAAAAAAGGAAATAATGAAAAAATAACCAAAACATTAGAAAATTCCATCTCTCAAAAACTACAACTTTTTTTCCTACCTCAAATATTATGAAAGTACCAAATTTAAAATTAATTTTTCAGTTTGTTCGAAAATTATCGTACCAACAGACGCAGAGAGCGATAGAGACCAACGGAAAATGAAAACTGTATTTTTCATGATATAAGGATCCACAAATGTTAAGAGATGCAAACATCTCAAAGTAGGTTTGTTTCACGAATACAAAGTATTGGTGGGAACTGTCCCTTAGCGAAGAAAGTAAAAAAACTACTAACTATGCCAACACTACTTCTAACTTTATATTAAGGAATATCCTAAGTATCGTTCAAATTCTTTGCTGGTAAAAAGTAACCCTAAAACTGCCCCAATAAAAAAACTAAAACAAAGTCACATCAAAGTTTTAATCCAGTACATGCAGGTATAAGCTTATAAGAAGTTTATAAAAACCTACACGGGAGCTCTCTTGATATAAAACTCTTTCTCCAAATTCCACTTTCTTAAGTAAGTTTCATCTCATTTCTCGAGTATCGATCCCTTGGACGAATTTATTATTTCTCTCTGTTTCTGTCGTCGTACTCAAGGAAGGTAGGAGGAATTCTCGTCGCTAAACAGTTTTCTTGAAGTAATGTCATAAGACTCGGAGAGATGAGAGAATTATTGATAGTTATTTACGTGTTAATTAAGTTCGGAGAGCCTATTGTAGGACTAGTAAAATTAGGGTAGTTGTAATTGTAGTAGCTTACGAATACTGTTAATATTCTACTTCTTTCCGAACATTCCAAATTTTTTAGTCATCAAAATTCGTAGGACAGATATAACGAATCCCGCCATAGTTATGTCGGGAGCAAATATATTTTGGCATGAACATGTTGCATGTAACACATGGGCTGAAAAGTCCCGGGCCTAACAAAGAAAACACGGTTTTTTTTGGTTCAAAATTAGCTTTATTCATCAACGTAATCTCCATCAAGAGCAACGCAATCATTCCAGCGCCGCTCTAACATTTCAATACCACTTTTGTAGAACGATTTATCTTTTGCCTCAAAATAGGCCTCAGTTTCAGCGATAACCTCTTCATTCGTGCGAAATTTCTTACCGGCGAGCATTTTTTTCAGGTCTGCGAACAGCCAGTAGTCGCTGGGAGCCAAATCTGGCGAATACGGTGGATGTGGGAGCAATTCGAAGTTCAATTCATGTAGTTTTGCCATTGTTTTGATTGACTTGTGACACGGTGCGTTGTCTTGATGAAACAAAATTTTTTTCCTTGCCATATGCGGTCGTTTCCTTGCAATTTCGGCCTTCAAAACGCTCCAATAACGCTATATAATATTCACTGTTGATGGTATTTTCTTTCTCAAGATAGTCGATGAATATTACACCACGCACATCCCAAAATACTGAGGCCATAACCTTTCCAGCCGATTGTTGTGCTTTCGGGCGCTTTGGACGAGGTTCACCAGTTGCTGTCCACTCAGATGACGATCGTTTTGATTCCGGAGTGAAGTGATGGATCCATGTTTCATCCATTGTCACATATCGACGCAAAAATTCCGGTTTGTTACGTTTAAACATGGCCAAACACTGCTCAGAATCATCAACACGTTCTTGTTTTTGATCAACAGTGAGCAAACGCGGCACCCACTTTGAACAGAGCTTTCTCATAGTCAAATGCTCATGCAATATAAAGCCAACACGTTCTTTTGATATCTGTACGATGTCAGCTAACTCACGCAACTTCACTTTTCGATCATTCAAAACGATTTTATGAATTTTTTTGATGTTTTCTGGTGTTACCGCCTCATTTGGACGTCCACTGCGTTCTGCATCATCGGTGTCTCTACGACCACGTTTGAAGTCAGCAAACCAACGTTTTATTGTTGTTTCTGATGGAGCGGAGTCCCCATAACACTTTTCAAGCCATTGCTTCGCTTGAACGGTATTTTTTCCCATCAAGAAGCAGTGTAAAATTAAAACACGAAATTGTTTTTGATCCATTGTTTTGAAAATAACAAAAGTAGCGTCACTCTTAGCACAATAACTCACAAACTAATGAATAGAATATCATGAAATTTTAACAGCTGTCTTTTGAAGGTTAGTATTAACTGAAAAAAAGGTGACTGCAATAAAACTAGCGCCATCTATGTGTTAGGCCCGGGACTTTTCAGCCCATGTGTTATATCAAAGAGAGCTTCTCAAAAGTTGGGAATATTATTTGGTACTAGAAAGCTTTACACTCAACAACTTTTAATCGTGTACATAGCTCAAATTGGAACAACGATGAAATACAGTTCGCATGTTTGGAGCTCTGCTGCCAAACATTTGTTATGACGACTCGACGAACTACAAGGTTCATCTGTATCCTATACCGACCACCAAGTGATACTAACTTTAGAACACTTTTCGTTTCTCTTGCAGACATTTACAAATTAACTATCCCAATGCCGAAATTGCGATCCTGGGCGACTTTAATGTCCACAACATCAACTGGCTTAAATACTCAAATACTACCGACGAACAAGATCGTGAAGCCGAATCATTTTCAATCAGTTGTGGCTTAACACAGCTTATTGACGAACCAACACGGATCGCTGATCGAGACGGGGAGTTCGCCAGATCAACTGTTTTTAACCACCAATCCGGAGATTTACACGTTCAGCGTAAATCCGCCGTTAGGTTCTTCCGACCATAAACTACTTTCGACATCGAGTATTCTACCAATCAGTGACAGAGAGACGCCTAAACCGCGCAAGATTTGGCACTACAAGTCTGCTAAATGGGAAGATCTCATGGAATATTTTCGAACTTTCCCTTGGTTGGAAGTTTGTTTTCGATCCGACGACCCATCTGACTGCGCCAGGGAGGTTTCCGATGTTATTTTGGCCGGTATGGAGGCTTACATCCCTTTTTCGAAGAAATGCCCTCCCAACGGCAAGCCTTGGTTTGACCGAAAATGCAAAGAAGCTATTGCTTCCAAACACCTTGCGTACCGACAATGGCATGAAAATCTTAACACCATAAATCGTAACACATTTATTCGTGCCAAGAACAGACGCAAAGAGGTTATCGACGAAACCAAGGAGGTACACAATCAACGGATTAGAAACAAACTTCTCGCTTGTCCCGAAAATTCCAGGTCCTTTTGGTCAGTTGCTACGGCAGTTAGTCAAAATTTCACCAAATCCACCATACCACCACTCACACGGCCAGATAATTCTATTGCAAAGACACCTGTTGAGAAAGCGAACTTGTTGGCTGAACTCTTTGCTTCACATTCTACTGTCGATTTCCAAGGAAAAACAATCACTTAGTATTCCCATAGTGCAGTCAAGGATGTCTGATGTTGTCTTCAGACAGCGTATCATAAAGCGTATACTGATGAAGCTTGACACCAAAAAGGCTTCTGGCCCTGACGGAATACCTGCCATAGTTCTTAAAAACTCTGCGAAGGAATTAACACCAGTTTTCTGTAGACTTTTCAACCTATCCTACAGAAAGGGAATAGTTCCTTTCTACTGGAAATGTGCTACAGTTCAGCCGATACCTAAGAAAGGCAAGAAGACCTTGCCAAATAACTACCGACCAATCGCACCGCTTTCAATAATATCGAAAGTCCTGGAAAAGGCTATCAATCAGCATCTTCTAAAATATCTTGAAGGATTGAACATTTTTAGCGATCACCAATATGGCTTTCGTAAAAATAGATCAACAGGAGATCTTCTGACTTATGTAACACACGTTTGGAACAACGCAATTGAGCCATCTCGAGCGATTGCTCTTGACATATCCAAGGCATTCGACCGTGTTTGGCACGATGGGCTGTTGGCTAAGTTATGCTCTTATGATATGTCTGAAAAGTTCTGTTTGTAGCTCTCATGTTTCCTCAGAGGGCGTTCTTTACTAGTGCCAGTCGACGGATTTCTTTCTAACACCTTCACTATCAACGCCGGTGTACCTCAAGGCTACATACTGTCTCCTACTCTCTTTCTCATTTACATTAATGGTCTGCTGGAAAAGACCGAGAATCCAATCTACAGCTTTGCAGATGACAGTACACTTATCTCTTCATTCACTTTGAACGCTCGGACATCGGCTACTCAGACGAATATCCGCAGACAGCAGGAAGTCATTCAACTTAACAAAGACCTGGAAGAAATTCTATCTTGGAGTGACAGTAACCAAGTGGAATTTAACGCTACAAAAACCCAGGCGGCAGTTCTCTCTAAAAAAGTTAACGTTGCTGAACCCGACATAGTTATGTCGGGGCACTCCATCCCTCTAACATCGTCACTCAATTTGTTGGGCGTTAATTTGGGAGCAAATATGTCCTGGCATGAACATGTTGCAGGCATAGCAAGGAGAGCTTCTCAAAAGTTGGGAATATTATTTCAAACCAGAAAGCTTTATACTCCACAACAACTGTTAATTCTTTACAAAGCTCAAATTCGACCAACTATGGAATACTGCTCCCATGTCTGGAACTCCGCTCCCAAATATATACTGCATTTGTTGGATTCTACTTGCCCACACTTTTCTTTGTATTATTTTTAAAAAATCGCGAACTTTTTTTTTTTTTTTATTGGTCTAGCACACGTGTTGCAGGGAAGTCCCTAAAGCGCTCCAGGAGCGGCACGAGTGCGGAAAAAGCGATTCACGTTGTTCTTGAATCGGTGTAAATTGTACTCGGTGGGAAACACAGCGCTGAGCAAAATTATTCCAAAGGGATGACGTTCTCCATATAAAAGATTGCTTGAAAAGCGTTGTACGGGGAGTAACAAGCTGAACCTCATACGGATGTGAAGCACCAGCGCGACGTGTATTTCTAACATGCACCGCTTTGGGAGGAATTAAGCGGGCTATATCCTTCGAACACTTTCCATGAAAATACTTGTAGAACAGACTCAAGTCGCCAACCGTTCTTCGATGTTCCAGCGAATCAAGGCCGCCGGTCAATTCCGAGTCCCCAATCAGACGGACCGCTCTTCTCTGTACAGAATCCAACAAATGCAGTGTATGTTTGGGAGCGGAGCCCCAAACGTGGGAGCAGTATTCCATAGTTGGTCGAATTTGGGCTTTGTAAAGAATTAACAGTTGTTGTGGGATGTAAAGCTTTCGGGTTCTAAATAATATTCCCAACTTTTGAGAATTTGCCCAGGACTGTGTTTCCCACCGAGTATAATCTACAGCGATTCAAGAACAATGTGAATCGCTTTCTCCGCACACGTGTCGCTCCTGTAGTGCTTTATGGACTTCCCTGTAGCACGTGTGCTAGACCCATAAAAAAATAGACCAAGAGGGCGACCCGAAATTATCACACTGTCGAATAACCGTCTGCCTAGTTGTTCTATCGGGCAAGTCGAATAAAAGCCTTAAACGTTGATTTTGCGGCCCATGTGCCCTGGAATGTCCAGATTAGGCCCAATATACTACATTCAAAAATGGACTGTCGTTTAACCACCAAATACTATAACATTTGTTGGCACTAAAAAAGTCGAACGCCCTAAAGGACAGACGCTGCTTAAAACGACCGAAAACACTTCGATCAAATGAACCGTTATTTAACAATATAAAATCAATAAATTTTAGTTTGTTCTGATGAAATAAGAGGGACTACTCAGAATATATCATCACTACACCAAACACTTTATTTTTGCACTCGACGCGCGTTTCGCTAACCACGTTAGCTTTATCAGGAGCGATGATTGACTAAAACTAAATTACAAATCTACCCTATTTATACTTAGCCTCACCCTTGAATTACTCAGGCGGAACTAATGGAATGGGCGAGGCCATCAGTTCCGGTCAAGTAACCAGTAGAGGGGACTATAAGGAATAGGCCCTCGGTCTTTATTTAAACTACTTTATAATTTCTATACTTTCGTATGCATTCAACAATCTCCTATCAGATACAATCAAATATGTCCACACAATAAGTACATACCAATCTCTTACTTATTTGAAAAAATAGGTATGTGTTTATTATAAAAATGTAATAAAAAATAATTTATCTAACTAATTTTTGCATATATAAAGTGTCCCAAAAATAAATGACAGAGCAAACTTGAATTTTTGCTTCCCTTTACATTCAGGGATCCTAGATCACTTTTTGGTTGTTCTACCTATCTATCTGTGGGCACGAGAACTCTTGTAAAATGAGATACCCATATCAGTCTCAAATTTGGTACACATAGACTTGAAGTAGGAAAGGAAGCTATAGATATTGAGTGACGGGTGAGAGGTGACATTTTTGGTCTAATCAAAAAATCATGGTTCATGGTACGACAAAACATGTCCTTGACATGTAAAGAAAAATTTAAGTCGATACAATAAACTGTTACAGCGGCAGCAAATTTAAAAAATGCAACTAAGTTGGGAATGTGGAATCTTTGGCACAATGATACTACTCAGTATATATCACCACTACACCAAACACTTTATTTTTGCACTCGACGCGCGTTTCGCGATGATTGACTGAGTCAATCATCGCTCCTGATGAAGCTAACATGGTTAGCGAAACGCGCGTCGTGTGCAAAAATAAAGTGTTTGGTGTAGTGGTAATATATACTGAGTAGTTTAAAAAATGCAGTTTTGAGAAAAACGCGTTTAAAGAATAAATAATGATCTCTTGCCACGTACCTACCTTTGTGACTATTTTGAGTTCATTGAAATATTAACTTTTATTTACATGATGACGCTACGACATTAGAATTTTAATACCTGCTCCAGTTCGCGTTACGCTTCCAAAAATGAGCCTGGCGACAGCTGCATTTTCAAAAATAAACATAGGCTGACCTTGATACTTCGACCTCTTATTCTATACATATAAAAGCATCAAAATATGTAATCATCCTAGCCGAAACCATTAAAAATTCTCATAATACTAGTGAAAATATACAAAACTTCACCGTCTGAAGAGATATCGCTTATTATCCTTTCATACCAATGTACATATATAACGAGTATATATATATATATATATATATATAATATATATATATATAAAATATATATATATATATATATATATATATATATATATATATATATATATATATATATATATATACAGTAGAACCCCGATTAACCGAGTCGCGATTATCCGAGCTCCGGATGAACCGAGCCAATTCAAGAACCTGATTATCCGAGGTACGCGGGCCTATGCTGCGTATTAACCGAGCTTCTAAAATATGTATGTACATATTTCCATTTAAAATCGTCGGGGCCTTCGGAGAGTCCCCTGGCCCGTGTAAGGGGTTCCCCTATTTATGTTTTTGGACTTTTTAAGCATGTGCTGCGTGATTGCAGTGCGTTATAGCGTTTAGTACGGAGAAGTACGAGTATACTCACATAATTTATTTGGTTGGAGTTCTGGTAGTTAAGTGTAATTAATACGAACTGCTTTGTTTAAATTTTTGTTTGTCGTATTATAATGGAGCAAAACAAGCGTAAAAGAATCGTCGTTCCTATTGAAGAAAAATTAAGAATTGAAGCAGGAGAGACAATTAAAGTTGTTGCACGAGTTATGGAGTAGGTGAGGTAACAGTTGGAGATTGGAAAAGAAACCGCACAAAAATAGAAGAGTGGTGTATAAATCAAGCCTCCTCGTCCTCAGGAAAAAAATCAATGAAAACCTGCGACTATGAAAAGGTTAACGAAGCTTTATTCATGTGGTTTAACTAACACAGATCAAAAGGCGTGCCTCTGTCAGGTCAAATTTTACAACAGAAAGCAATAATGATTAGTAGGCAATTCTCAGAGATAGATCAGTTTACCGCCAGTTCTGGATGGCTTGACCGGTGGGAAAAAACGGTACGGTGTATGACAACCGACTGTATGTGGTGAAAAACTTTCTGCTGATGTGTCATCAATTGAGAAGTTTAAGCAGAACTTTAAAAAGCAAATCGAAGATTGTGGATACACACGTGATCAAATTTACAACTGTGACGAAACTGGTCTCAATTATAAAATGCTTCCATCAAAAACATTGGCATCTCGACAGGAAAAATCAGCTTTTGGGCACAATGTTCCAATGCATCTGGCAAGCACAAAATCCCACTGATGGTGATTGGCAAGTCTGCACGTCCAAGAGCTTTAAAAGACATCTCACCCAAAGCCCTACCAGTCTATTACAAAAGTCAGAAGAGCGCACGGATGGATGCGACCTTATTTACTAACGGGTTTGATGAAGAGTTCGTGCCATCTGTGACTAAATTTTTGAACAGAAACCGTCTTCCTATTAAAGCAATTTTGTTAATGGATAATGTGTGTGTGTGGGTGAAATTGTTGTAAAATTTTTTCGTCCAAATGTAACCAGCATAATGCAACCAATGGATCAAGGCATCCTCGAAAACATTAAAAAAAGTTATAGGCGTTTATATCTTGAACATCTGTTAGAATACACAGAAAAGGAGGATATTATCAATGGGATGAGAAAGGTTACACTGAAAAATGTTATTTACTGGGTAAGTCAAGTTTGGGATTCTGTGCGTACTGCCACTATTCAAAAATCTTGATCAAAAGTTATTGATTTTCAGGACTATAATGACAATGAAGATGATACTCCATTAAATGAATTAGCTTTGAAATTGAGAAACCATGGAGAAATGTCCGGTTCAAATTTTGACAGCGAGATAGAAGAAAAAGAAAAAAGTTTATTTGAATTAATGCAAAAATTAAAAGGTTGCAAAAATGTGACAAGAGAAGATGTTGTTGAATGGATTACAGATGATTTAGAAAAAGAAATGACTATTGAAGAAATAACGAATGCCTTTCGGAAACCGAAAAATCAGATGACGATGACGAAGCGGCGGTGGATGAACAGTCTCCCACTAAGATCTCTCACCAAGAAGGTTTTGCTTCTTTGGAAAAAACTTTGAGGTATATCGAACAACAACCAGAGGCAACTTCAGCGGATTTGCTTCTTCTTAATAGATGGAGAAAAAGAAGATGCAATTTGAAACAGAAGCGCATAGATACCTATTTCACTGTTTTATAATGTATGTACCTATTAATATGTTAAAAACATCGGTTTAAAGTATTGGTGTTTATTTTTTGAATGAATAAAAAACAAATCCGGATTATCCGAGTTTTAAGTTATCCGAGGAGGGTGCCCCCCACGTTACCCTCGGATAACCGGGGTTCTACTATATATATATATATATATGTATATATATATATATATATATATATATATATATATATATATATATATATATATATATATATATATATATATATATACACTTACCAACAAGCAATAGACCGGCGGAAAGAAGAAACTATGTTTCCCTCATTTGCGGCGCAATAAACATAACGAGATGCAAAAATCTTATGTTTGTATAATATAATTTTCAGATTCGCCTGTCCCAAGAACCTAAAAAAGTAAATATATACGACGCAAGCGTTCTAACTCTCTTCTCCCCTACTTTATTATATGTTTAACTATAAATAATGCTGTTTAAAATTTAATCATTATTAAAACCAAAATATTCTGTAGACTGTAGTCTAGGTTTTGTAGTACAAACTGCTTTGGATACCGTAGCGATATTGCCCCTTATATTTGTTATTTTTAAGCCTACACATATTTACATTAAAACTCACATATCTAAAGCGTCCTGAAAATTGGTTGACTAGATCGACTACTAACGATTCGGTCAAAGATATATTATTGCCAGACTGAAAGATTCGAGGTTCTCTAGTTTTCACAATGTCATTAAAAGTTTAATCTAATAAGGTACATAGTGTTCAATAATCTAGAGGAAAATAAATAACATCGTCTTTATAATTGACAGCTGAATATTTTTGAACTTCCCTTTTAATGCGTTATATATAAACATATATAACGAGGTATTAAAATTAATAACTGTAGGTGGCAACACTGGTACGCATCTAAGGCATAATATTATGATTTGCCGATCACGACCTTTATTTTGGTGGTGTAACCTTTATTAATGTCGAAAATTCCTACAGTTATTGCAGATAGAAGTGTTGAAAATTCGCTTTCCCTCTTCGACGACACGACGACCCACTTGAGCCCTTCTGATACTGTCACTTGTTTTCTTTCCATAAAACACCGGGTTTAATAAAAAAAAACAACCCTATTATGTCGTGTTGGATGCTTAACAATAACCTTAAACTTATGTAATAGTGTTGCTTTTGAAAGATATTGAAATGTAGAAAAAGAAAATATACTGTTTATTGCCAGCTTCGGGTCGAATAAAAATGTCAAATGTCAAGTACCGAAGCTGCTTGGCTGTAATATGTTTGAACAACTAAAAATTTCGAGTGTGCAGGGTTTTTACTTGCCTATTAGGTCTATTTATAATCGCACAAATAGTTTGATGATATAAGGGGTTGCATACACCTAGGCGTAGTATATATATTTAAAAAATATTTCAAAGGTTATTAAGTAAATAATACAAAAGAATAGCGATTTTATATTTTTATTGTACAGGGTGGTCCAAATTGGACACTTTTAAAGATAAACCCCTTTATCTAAAGGAGATAGACGAAAACTGATGTCGGTGTCTGAGGCTCAGTTTTTATGATAAACTCAATGGCGAAAACCGCATATCGATATCTAGTACCATTTCAGATATACAGGGTGTTTTTCAAAAATCTACATTTTGGAAAAATGTTTGTAATTCTTTTCCTATTAAAAATTTTTGATTTCTGTAACAACATCCTCAAAGTACTTTTTCATATGGATTTCAACAATGTAGGTTACATTTTTTTACAAATAGTATTTTAGTAGTTATTAACGCAAAAATATATATTTCAAATGGGATATCCTATACAGTCCCTGGCCAAATTATTAGACGCACTGCAAGATTTCATGTAAAATATTAATTACCGAGTGATATTGTACCGTTTTATTATTTTAAATTGATTTGTTTTTTATTTTTATATTATCCAATCAATTACCTATTTATTTGACATAAATAAAACAGCATTAATTTAGAAAAGCATAAGTTTATTAAGTTTTAAAGTAAAGTGAAATTAATGTTAGTAAAAGTCAATATTTAGTTGAGCCACCTTTAGCCGCTATCAAAGCTTTAATTCTGCGCGGCATGCTATCAATGCAAGATTGTACTGTCTCCTGCATTTGAGGATGATGATTCCACACATGAATAATCTTTTCTAGGAGCTGGGTTTTGTTGGTAATCACATCTTTAGCCACTTCTCTTTTCATCAGCTCCCACACATTTTCAATGGGGTTCATATCAGGGCCAATCCAACAGAGGGATATTTTTTTCTGCCAAAAAAGCTTTAACAGACCGAGCAGTGTGACAGGTAGCTCCATCTTGCATGAAAGTGAATGGTTCCCCATTTGGAAACCATTTTCTGAGCTGCGGAATCAACCGATTTTGTAATACTTCTTTGTACTGATCTTGCCTCATTATTCCTTTGACGACGTACAGACGTCCAGTGCCCTTGCCGCTGATGACTGACCAAATCATCACTTTGGTGGGATGTTTAACCGTCGGGACGACACAATCAGGATGAAACTTTTTTCTCCATGACGACGACGCACATACTGAGCTTTATTCTGCAAAATTTCGAATGTGCTTTCGTCACTGAAGCAGACCTGTCAAAAATAGGAAAAATATATAAACTTCCATGTTTATTTGCTTTATTTAACTGAAAATGATAATAATTTATCAATTATTGATTGAATTGCTGTATCTTACCGATCTCCAGAAGTCCACATCTTTGTCTTGCCATTGTTTGGCCCACTTCAGGCGCTTTGCTTTCATTGCAAACATCTCTCTGACCGTGGAGGAAAATTGGATATCTACCGCATCTTTTCTTTCTTTTCGGGCTTAATTCCTTCCCTGACTCAATTTTCTTTTTTATGCGTCGTACACTAGCTTCAGAAACCTCCAATCTTCCTGATATTTCTCGGTTTGTAAATGTTTTCGCAATCACAAGGGCCTTCACTTCAGCTTTTTTACGTGGTGAAAGATCGCCTTTTCTACCCATAATGAAAATAGTCCAATTACTTTTTTAAAACACTGCATACAAAATAAACTAATAACTGAGTAGTATAAAACTGTTAAACAAACAATCACAGTCCATAAAGCCACAGAAACACGTCCGTACCTGACTCGATTCCGATCGCGACTGATACAGGTTTGTACTTGTTTACGTTCATGTATCACTTTGTCAACACAGTGTTGCCATATGTTAAAAATAAATACAAATATGTAGTCTACAACAATTCTTTTAAATAAAAATCAATAATATTGTAGTTTAAATATATCATTATTGCATAAAAACTCTTAAGAAACATAAAATTACTAAAAAAATACAGTGCGTCTAATAATTTGGCCAGGGAATGTATATTTTTCCTTATCCGAATAGAGCTTTAAATTACTATTCTAAAATTATAGCACACTTTATATTTTGCTTAAATCTACTTCAAACTATAAAGGGTTTCAGTTTTTTACGCGAGTTTTAAATGCACATTTTGTGAAGTAGGCTTTGGACGGAGCGGCAATATCAATTGTTTAACGATAGCAGTCAAATCGTAAAAAATAAATCCCAGAAGTAACTCTTAAGAGTCATAACTACAATGAAATTTACTAAATGCTATAGTAAAGTAGTATAGTGAAGAAAATAAAACAAAACAACAATAAAACAGTTTATTTCGAGTAGAGCAAACTAAAACAAAACAATTTTCTATAAGAGATGTTCGAAATGTCGACCAATTTCATTTACACATAGGCAGCACCTTTTCTGGACACTTCTTACCGAGTTGATTAGTTTAAGAGGAGTGAGAGCTGCAAAACTTTGTATCACTGCGACTTCTAACTCTTGACTGGTGTTTGTCGGCAATTTAAAAATTAGGTTTTTCAATCTTCCCCAGAGATAAAAGAACATGGGTGTTAAATCCGGTGACCTTGTCGGCCAACGGTTCGGACCTTGGTTGGCTATCCAGTTATTGTCGAAATTGGTCGATAAAAAATTACTGATAACTGCAGCGTTATGAGGGGGTACCCCGTCGTGTTCAAAAAATATATTTCTAAGGTCCATTAACGGCAGTTCATGAACAAGAGGTTCTATTTGCTGCCTTAAAATTTCTAGATATCTCTGAGAGGTGAGTGTTCCTTCGTAAATAAATGGACCTATAACCCTGCCTTTAAAAATTCTTGCCCACACATTAAATCCAAATCTGCCTTGATTTCTTTGCTCCAAAACTAAATGAGGATTTTCTTGTGCCCACGTATAAGAAATGTAACTGTTAAAAATACCTGCCATGCTAACATAAGCTTCGTCTGTCCAAATGCAATTTTATGAAAAATTCGGAACATGGTTACAATTCTCCACAAACCATTGGCAAAAATCCATACGCCGCACAGTGCGAAATTTCTTGAGTTTACCGGAACTTAATTATTTAAACCAGTAAAACAGTTCTCTTTGTTGGTTTTTTAAAATTTATAATAAAAATTAATGTGTTTTATTTAAAGTTTTTCAGTTTATTTGTGTTTTTTATTATAGAACAATTAAAAAAAACATACATTTTGTAACAACATTTTGAACATCTATTCAGAACGAGACTCATTGCAATCGTCTGAAGACTCGCAATCATTACATGGGTCTGCAAATCTTTCTAACAACTCTAAAACTTCTGTCGTAACTTCACTATGCTTGGTTTTGGGTACTTTACGAAGACTAGCGATGTACGGATCCGATGAAATAAGCAGTCGATTAAATAAATCCGTATTTGTGTCAATTCGGGATGTTTTTCTAGTAAAAAGGTCGCGATATTTTCTGCAGTCTTTGTTTCTTGCCTCCTGAGCTTCTTCAGAAAATTGTCCGATCGGAAGAATGCAAGAGGCTATAATATCCTTTCCATGACAAAGGACTTTATGCACACTTACGAGCATTGAGTACCAGAAATATTCTTTCAAATACAATTCCAAAGTTTCTCTTGCATATTCGCCGAACTTTTCTGAATCAATTTTAAGACCACAATTTAGGCACTCTAACAGCACATGAAAACGCTTGATCAAATCTAAATTAACGCCAGTTATTTCGGAAGACTTTTCGGCATTTCTAAAGAATTTCCTCGCGGTATTACCATCGTTTGTGTTTCCGGTCTGCTGTTTTTGGCATATCTATAAGCAAGCCAAGCTCCTCTTTGAATTTTTGTTGAATGTATTTTTTCTTTTCTGCAATTTTTTTTTTATTTTCTGCTCCACGAGCTTGCCATGCCTTAATATCCAGTTTGTACGATATATGTAAAATACATTCGAAAAAAACCTTATCCATGCATGGAGGGGTGATAGTCCAAGGGATAAAAAGGATTCATTTATTTTTTTTGAGGTATATCGCAGATATTGTTGATTTCACTAGGTTTTAGCCCCACATAAGTAGCATGTTTGTGATGATGCACAGGATGATACAGCATTGCATACTTTACCGTCAATCATACAAAAGATCATATACGCACGATTCTGTCCCATAGTGCCCGCATACATTATGTTTTTAATATTAGAAACAAAGCGAAAAAAAAAAAAAAAAAAAAATTGCCACATCGAATTTTGACTATATACTAACGCACACCGACCTTGAAAGGAGTCCGGATGGTCACGTAACACTAACCCCCCTCAACAATCGACTGACAACTTCAAATCGTGCGAGAGGGGGACGCCCCACCCCTGGCCGCGTAACTCTTAAAACATACGACCAGGAGTACAATTTACTCATTTCCTCCATTCTAGGGTTAAATTGTTTTTTACGTTGTTAAAAATAATTATTTTTCTTTCTTTTTATTTATTTATTTAATGATTTCTTTAAAAATAAAACACAAACATTTTTTTTTTTTTAATTAAATACCGAATAAATATTATTATTTGCGTGACGCAGAGCTTAAAAAAAAACTTAAAAAAAAACACATTTAATTATATATTCTTTAAACAATCGATTTAAGAAAGATAAAAAATCGTCAAGAGAAAGAGACTTTTTTTTGATTTTCTCAAGTTTCATTTAAGAAACATAATATTGGAGCTCCCCTTTTGATCACAGTTCGATTTATCAGTAAATTCCACGGTAAATCCTCCTATTTCAGCGAATCATTACTCTTGCTCGAATCAACGACGAAGAAAATCGATATAGAACAATAAGAGAGAAGAGATTATTCATTTCATTTCACCGCAAGTTCCGCTCTCGAGTTTTTTTTTGTTGTTTTGTTTTTGCGTCATCGTTTTGTTCTCCGCAAAGTAAATAGAAGTAATTATATATTAAATAAAATCGGTCTTCTTGTGGCGGATTTATGTTGTTTTTTAAGTTTTATTTTCAGGTTCTGCGTCACGTAAATAATAATATTTGTTCAATATTTAATTAGAAAAAAAATGTTAAACATATTTTTAAGAAATTGTTAAATAAATAAATAAAATAAAAAATGATTTATTTTTAGAAACATAAAAACAATTTCAATAACTGACAATAATTATAATCTTGAATTATTTTTAGGGGGTAAAGCCACTCCAGATCCCAGGAAAACAGGCTAATTTCGAGATTTTTTTAAGAGTATAACAAAAACAGTCAAAAATTTATTTGAAGTACTTTATTAAACAAGTATTTAAGTTGTACAAAAATATTTTTTTTATCTTTTTAATTCAAAAAAGCCGCTTCAGAATTCGAGACGACAAGGCAGTTTTTATGCGAGGCCTGAAACGGGCAAAACGATTGCTCTAGTTACAAGCCCAAGCCGGCCCTGTTAGTTGTATATTATTCTAAACAGAAAGTGTACCTTCTTAGGGATAATTAACCTATCCTTAAGTAAATATATTTAAGAACTTAATTAGATAAAAGTTTAGCTTCTAAGAATATTATGTTTAATAAATCATTCCCATTCTTGTAACGAAACTAGTAACTTATACTTTTTACAATAAACGTTTTTAAAAGGAGTTTTCCAGTCTTCATAATTATAATTCTCTCGTAGATTTTAACCTAGACCAAAAAACTAAATAATGTTCATTAATATATGTCAAAAATTGTACTTGTCTTACGGAAAATTGAAAAATAGTGCACATATAACAAAAAAATGTACATTTTTCATCGAAAAATTTCACGAAAAATTGTTTGTAAAAAAGGAAGTTTGTAACTTATCGCAAAATCCTACGTTATCCACTAGTTTTTGACATATATTGACCAGATGTTGAATATTTTTTATGTTGTACTTTATAGGGCCATAGATTTGTATGTTCCGTTATAGAAGGTAACTAGTAGAAAATTCCCTAGGTGGTTTTCTCCTGAGTTGAAGAACTTAATAATTCATAAAAAAGAAGCACACAAAAGGTTTAGATCAGGGGTGCTCAAACGGTCGATCGCGAGTGCTTTTTGAGTCGATCTCGAGAAAAAAATCCCGATATAGAACTATTCACAGATTTTGTTTTAGGTAACTAAAACAAAATGTAATGAATAAACTACTAAAATTTATTCGATCCACAATTAGGCCAGAATAACCCCCTCATCACTTTCTTTTATCGTAATAACCCCCTGCTAGCGGCAAAAGGCGACTTTATCAAAGGAACGCGCGGTACTTGTCAAAGAAAAGCCGCGTTTTTGATTCCCGCCGATTTTTCTAGAAACTTCGGGCGGCGTGTTTGACGGGAACATTCGAGACTTTGTTCGCGCCGATATAAATGTTGCGCCTGCAGGAATAGGAGTCAGTCTGAGTTGTAACTTGAAGGCGATACATCGATACAAAGTTTATTAATAAATAGTCCAAAATAAGTGCGACGAAGAAGAGTAAAACTTATCATTTTAATAACGATTGGGATGAAGAATTTTTCTTTTGTATGGTAAAGGATAAGTGCATTTGTCTCATTTGCCGTGCGTCAGTTGCAATACCTAAGCGTGGGAACTTAGAGAGGCATCATAAAACGGTTCATAAAAACTATGAAAAGGATTTTCCGTCACGGAGTGAATTAAGAAAACGAAAAGTACGAGATTTGATAACTTATTTGAAAAAAGAACAAACCATGTTCACAAGACCAGCCAAACAATCAAAAGCTGCAACGATCGCGGCATTTAAAATATCTCATATATTGGCGAAACACAAGAAACCATTTGATGATGGATTGGTTGTGAAGGAAGCATTTATTGAAGCGGGTGAGAGACTTTATTTGGAGATTTTAAAAATAAAACAGAGATTATGTCTGCTATTAAAGAACTTCAGTTATCTCGTCCGACTGTCACAAGGCGTGTTGAAGTCATGAGTCAGGACATGGCAGATAAACTAAAACATGATATCATGGAATGTACATACTTTTCTTTACAGTTCGACGAATCCACCGATATGACAGACACTGCCCAGCTGTGTATTTTTATTCGAATGGTATTCAATGACATGTCGGCTAAGGAAAAGTTTTTGACAATGATTCCTCTGAAAGGAAAGGCCCGTGGCGAAGATATATATGACGTTTTCTTCAATTTTGTAACAAACTACAAGCTACCAATATATAAACTAGTGTGCATTACAACCGATGGAGCACCAGCAATGACTGGAAACAAAAACGGTTTTTGTGGCATTGTGTCGAGCTAATAATGATTTCCCTTCATTTTTCTCCTTCCATTGCATTATACATCAACAAGTTTTGTGTTCAAAATTTCTAAACATGGGGAGATTATGGGCATTGCAATAAAAATTGCGAATTCTATCCGTGCACGTAGCTTGCAACGACGGCTCTTTAAATTGCAGTTAGAAGCTAGTGAGTCGGCTGAACACACTGATTTAGTTCTTCACACGGACGTCAGGTGGTTGAGTCGCGGAAAATTCCTAGAAAGGTTTCAAAAATTATTGCCCGAAATAACAGCTTTTCTGGACGAAAGAGGTGATGACACTCAGATGGTGGAAAATGGCTCACTGATTTGGCATTTTTGACAGACATCACAATGCATTTAAACACCATTAATTTGGAGGTTCAAGGTAAAGAAAAAACTATTATTGAGATGATTAGCGCAATAAACGCATTCAAAAGTAAATTGCAACTTATGATAGATCAACTGAAAAGAAAGGATTTGAAAAATTTTCCGTCTTTGAAAGCAAGGATTCCTCAGTTGAATTATGATATTTATGAGGCAGAATTATCAAATATTTTGGGCCAATTCGAAATACATTTTTATGATTTCAGTAAATTGGCAAATATCGCATTATTTATGAGTTATCTTTTTTCGTGTAAAAACATTGAGGAATTAGCTACTGAAATAGCAAGTCAGTTTAACATGGACTCATGTTCTGTTGAAAATGAATTAGTGCAGATTATATCAGATATACATCTCAAAACCACAGTATCTGATACAAAATTCTGGTGTTTTATATCTGAAGATAAATATCCGAATCTAAGGCAAATCGCCCTTCAACTGACGGCAATGTTTGGGTCAACTTACTTGTGCGAGTCTGCATTTTCTGAAATGAAGATAATTAAGTCAAAATATCGCAATCGACTAACTGACGAACATATGTCATCATGCTTGCGATTAGCACTCGGTAATTACGTACCATCTTATGAAAAGTATGCTGAGGACATGCAGTGCCACGCTTCAACATCCAAAGTCACTCTTTAGTTAAGTTTAGACACTAGAACTCGTTTGTTTTGTAAGAACCAATAAACTCGCAATTTTGAATAATTATAAGTTTTTTCATTGACATTTTAGAGCAGACCTACACTTACCTTGACTAAAAAAATGCATATTGTGCGGAAAACTAATATCTATGCCACAATACACCCTACCTAGACAATAATCCTGCATCACACTTACTTGCAGCCTCTCAGAGTCGATCGATCGTAGTCTAACAATATTGAGGTAGATCGCTAGCAGTTCAAGTTTGAGCACCCCTGGCGTAAGTGTATTAAAAACAAGGGTAAAAATTGAAAAATTTAAAATAAACCAAAAACTATTAGAAATAGGTATATGACATACTTAATAAAAGTTGGAGGGTTTTTTAAAATCTGTCAGAAAAATTAATAATATACAGGGTGTGCCATTTAAAAAAATTGATATTTCTCAATTTAAAATAGTCGAAATGCATAAATTTATTTTGAACACCCTGTAGCATATAATTCAAATTTTTTTACATATACCTTTTTTCTATCTCTATAGAACGCTCGTACCAATTATGAGTATTCCACCTTCAGAAACAATGGCGCTACTGGCAATTTTTTACAAAACTTTTAAAAAAAGTTGAAATACTAGAAAAACTACTAGGTTTAGGTATATAACATTATTAATAAAAAAGTTATAAAATTTTATGCAGAATTTAAAAATAAATTAGAAAATAGCACCATCCATTTATTAAAACATATGTTATATCGGTACACTTTTTTACTTATACTCAAACATAATTTTTAAACTGTGCACCTTAACACTCCCTACAACTATTGTATTTAATATTTTTTTCGTCATTCCCGAAACAAATGAGATAATGAACTTTACTCTATCGTGGACTCACCCTGTACATTTTAAAATTTAGTTTTATCTTTGCTCGATTACACAGGGGAACAGCTGTTTTGGTGTCGAGGTTTTTTGAGCTGATTCTATATCAATTTGATGTCCTGAATTCAAATAACGTATTCATTTGTACCTAGGAGCTCAAATTTTTAAGATATACAATTTTAGAGAAATATAAGTTACATTATTGTAACTCAAATCCGTAAGTGTAGTAAACAAAAAGATACGAAATTTTTATTTTAGTTATAGAAAATACAATATTATGTCGTACTTACAAACAAAAAAAAAAACATTGAAGAAATGAAATAGTCACTCAACACTTGGAAAGCTTCTTTTCCGCGACATTCTTGAATGTTTTTTTAAACAGTCCCTTTTTAAACTCCAGCAGTAATCTGCCATCATGTGTCCCATTTCTTTCATGAGTCCCCTAATTTCGTGACAAAATACAAGATTGTCTTCTTGAGAAAAGAATGGTAGCAGATCTTTTTCTCTTGTACGGTAAAAGGTAATTTTGGTTCCTTGTTCCAGTAAATTTTTGTGGTTCAACCTAGAAGCCAGTACTTCAGAAGCTTTTTTCGATAAATTGAGTTCCCTGGTGAGATCATTTAATTCATTTTGATTGAAGCGTTGAGGAACTGATGACGTCCCCTCATAGTCACTGTTAGTTTCATTAGCATCAGAACTTTTATTAGCATCAGAAGAGCGATCAGAGGGAAAATATTTGTCATCAGATATATGTGGTAGCTGATGAAATGTTGGAATCGGTATTTCATCTGAGTGCGGGATAGGGCGTATTGCCGAGTCTAAATTGGGATAAGTCCACTTACTGCGGTTATTTCGATTGATTCCATTAGTATTTACTAAACAGAAATAACAATCATTGAAGTGGTTTTTTGGTTCTCTCCAAACCATTGGTACGCCGAATTTTAGACATTTTTTTTTTCCCGGTAGTCCACTGCCGTAAATGCTCTGTACAAGTTTTACATACGAGATGCGGGGCCCACGTTTTGTCCTGATCACCAAGCTTAACTCTAAAGTATCCAAGATACGCTCGCTTTACAAAGTCAGTAATAGTTTGTCTGTTTTGTTGAAACATGTATTCTCCGCATATATAGCAAAACACATCAGGTTGATTTACACAACTTCTTCTTGAACTGGAACCTGAACTCATTTTAATTCTGTTCAATAACACAAAAACACTCTTTTCTTAACATAAAATAACACGCCGAATTCGATCTACTCTCATTAGTAAGAACGCACAAACTGACGAGACTTACCCGAGTTAGGTGATTAAAAGGGTCAGTTCAGGTACCTGATAGGCAATGGTTCCACTATTTATAGATTTACCTGGAATTTACTCAATTACAGACTGACAATAAAACCATTGTACCTACATTAATGAATATATAATAATTTTAGAACTCTCATAAATGAATATACTGAATAAAAAGTAGATAAGTTGATGTATCTAAAAAAGTAGAGCTGATAGAGAAAAACGGATTGCATGTATAGATTTAGCGTCCCAAATATAGTTAAAATCAGCTCTAAAATTCCAGGCACCAAAACAAAAATATTTTTTTGTTGCCCTGTGTTATCAAACAATTACTTCGTAATCGTTTTATTAATTTCAATTTTCAACCCTCCTAATTAAATCAAAGATAAAATGAAACTTAAAAAGTTTATTCAAAGAATTAAATAATACAAAACACGATAAGACAAACAGATAAATAAAAAGAAAATATCTCTTTCCTCTAAAGTTATTTGTTGCACCTGGTTGATTTCTTTTAAGCGTACTAACTTTCAAAAGCTCCTAACTTTCCATCTTAATGTTCAAAATTCATGAGCCAACTTTCCCGAGTTGAGATGGTATTAGTCCAATTTGAAAGCGGTTCATTAATTAAAAACTATATTTCGGTGAAGTGAATAATAAAATAAGGATCATGACTTGAGGGGAGTTGAAATGCTGTTTATGAAGTTACTTCGTCAAGAGATATTTGATAATTTGTCGGATGTTCACTGCTTATCTTCTACATTTGGTATTAAAATGACTGTGTTTTAAATAAGTTTCGCTCTGACGGTATGCCGGAAAGGTTATGTTTATTGCTCTCGAATTTCCCCAGAGATCGTGGACTTGATTCACTACTATCGTCACTGCTTATTCCTTATGTTACCTAACGTAATCAAATATCTGCCATTATTTCCCCTTATCTCCCATCATTTCTCCTTATCTCCCATTATCTCTACATAATTTCCACTATCTAGGCTTATCTCTGCTCATCTGCCATTATTTCGCCTTATCTCCCATTATTTCTCCTTATCTCCCATTATCTCAACTTATCTCCCATTATCTAAGCTTATTTCGACTTATCTCGTAATATTTCTCCTTATCTCCCATTATCTCACCATAATTCCCATTATCTAAACTTATCTCTGCTTATCTCCCATTATTTCTCCTTATCTCCCATTATTTATTCTTATCTCCGTTATCTCACCTTATCTCCCATTATCTAGGTTTATATCGAATTATATAGAACATAGGTATAAATTTATAAAAACACGTAAATCCGATAAATGGTTCTCAAGTGATAAGCGCACTAACGGACAGAGAGACAGACAGAAAGACGTATTTTATATATATTATATTCTTTGCTACATAATATTGTTCCATATTTAATGCTTTAGGCAGTGTATTGCAAGAGAACGCGCTAGCGGTAAACTTTTCTTCGACTTGATTCACTGTTATCGTCACTGCTTATTCGTTATGTCACCTAACGTAATAAAATATATTCTATAACCTGGTCAGAGAACATATATATGTTAAAAAAAAAAGCACGTAAATCGGATAAGTAGTTCTCCAGTGATAAGCGCACTAACGGACAGACAGACAGACAGAGAGATATTGCATTTTATATATATTATAGATATTCTTTGCTACATCATATTGTTCCATATTTAATGGTTTAGCATGTTTAAAAAAAAAGCACGTAAATCGGATAAGTGGTTTTCCAGTGATAAGCGCCCAAACGGGCAAACAGACAGAGAGACGTTGCATTTTTATATATATTATAGATAACCTGGCCAAAGTATATATGTATAAATTAAGAAAGACAGGTAAATCGGATAAGTGGTTCTCGCGTGATAAACCCACTAATGGACAGACAGACAGACAGAGAGACATTGCATCTTATATATATTATAGATTATAGATATTCTCTGCTACATAATATTGTTCCATATTTAATGGTTTAGGCTGTGTATTGCAAAGGAACGCGCTAGCGGCAAACTTTTTTCCGACTTCATTCACTATTTTATGTCACTACTCATTCCTTATGCTACCTATCGAAATAAAATATAGCCTATAACCTGGCCAGAGAACATATGTATGTTTAAAAAAAAAAAGCACGTAAATCGGATAAGTGGTTCTCCAGTGATAAGCGCACTAACGAACAGACGGACAGACAGAGAGACGTTGTATTTTAAATATATTATATTCTTTGCTACATAATATTGTTCCATATTTAATGCTTTAGGCAGTGTATTGCAAGAGAACGCGCTAGAGGTAAACTTTTCTTCGACTTGATTCACTGTTATCGACACTGCTTATTCCTTATGTCACCTAACGTAATAAAATATATTCTATAATCTGGTCAGAGAACATATATATGTTAAAAAAAAAGCACGTAAATCGGATAAGTGGTTTCTCCAGTGATAAGCGCACTAACGGACAGACAGACAGATAGAGAGATATTGCATTTTATATATATTATAGATATTCTTTGCTACATCATATTGTTCCATATTTAATGGTTTAGCATGTTTAAAAAAAAAGCACGTAACTCGGATAAATGGTTTTCCAGTGATAAGCGCCCAAACGGGCAAACAGACAGAGAGACGTTGCATTTTATATATATTATAGATAACCTGGCCAAAGAATATATGTATAAATTAAGAAAGACAGGTAAATCGGATAAGTGGTTCTCGCGTGATAAACGCACTAATGGATAGACAGACAGTCAGAGAGACATTGCATCTTATATATATTATAGATTATAGATATTCTCTGCTACATAATATTGTTCCATATTTAATGGTTTAGGCTGTGTATTGCAAAGGAACGCGCTAGCGGCAAACTTTTTTCCGACTTCATTCACTATTTTATGTCACCGCTCATTCCTTATGCTACCTATCGAAATAAAATATAGCCTATAACTTGGCCAGAAAACATATATATGTTTAAAAAAAAAGCATGTAAATCGGATAAATGGTTCTCCAGTGATAAGCGCACGGACAGACAGACAGACAGACAGAGAGACGTTGCATTTTATATATATTATAGATTATAGAAGTATTGATAACTAGTTAGCCTAGATTACTTTCCATTGACAAAAACAATTGCGATTTTTATGGATTATAGTTTGACATTTACTTAATACGTACACCAAGTTTAGTAGTCTAGATTTTATTATGCTATTTATAGTGAATTTATGAAAAAGATATTAGCGAAAAAAATTGTGAATTTAATCATCATTAATCGGTTTTTTTTTTATAGCGTTCTTCGCCTTCCGGTTCCCAGTTTCCATCCTCTTTGATCTTCCCAATCTCCAGGTCTTAGATTTCTCTCTGACATTGCCTTCTGAAGACTTCCAAACCATATCTCTCTTGTTCTTCCTCTTCTCCTCCTTTCACTTTAGAACCATCTTTGGTGTTCGGTGTTCTTCCATTCTTTTCATGTGTCTGTACCATATAAGTTGCCGTTGTTAAATTTCCTCAATAATCGTGGTTTTTTACTTTCATTACATCCCTTATTCTTTCATTTCTAACTCTATTCGTTCTTGACATTCCAGCCGATCTTCGCCAGTATTTCATTTCGAATGCCATTAGTTTCGTTTCGTCAGTTGCTAAATACTGCATTATAAATGAGGTGCTTTCTCTGTGATGCTGTGTTCTTCAACTTCAGAATGGAGTTTAGGTGTCTTATGAATTTAATAAAATCGAATATCGATCCGTGATAAATTACCTCTTTGGAAGGACTGTCCACTAAAGAAATTTACGACGATGTGCTTAGTACATTGAAGAAACGACGTCCTTCCTACGCCTCTATCAAAAATTGGATTGCGGAAGAACCAACATCAGTGATGTATACCGTGCTGGAATACCTGCGACTACCCCAGAAAATGTTGAGGCTGTGCATGAAACGATTTTAGAGAATCCAGAAATCGGACAGAAACGTAAATCCGAGACTGAACACTTCATGCTAACGTATTTTTCACATTGACTGATTTGGGAATAAGAAAATTATGAGTTAAATGGCTCCGTAAATGTCTGAACGTCGACCAAAAACTAGTGGGTCACAAGATGTAAGTTAATTTTCAACCGTCTCGAAGAGGATTCATCTAACCTTTTGGATCGAATGATAACTATGATAAAACGTCATGATTCAGAGACAAAAGATAGTTGACCGGGTGGAAACATTCCATCCCACCTCGCTTCAAGGTGTTTCGCTTACAGAAATGATCAGGAAAAGTTCTTTCTTCCATTTTCTGGGACAAAGTAATTTGTACTAAGTCCACCATACCTCGTACAGATTACTTGGTACATGGCAAAACTGACTGGAGAATATTACTCTTCATTATTAACTAAATTTCGCCAAAATATTGGAAAGAAACGCCGAGGAGAAGGGGTCGAAAGGGGTGCTATTTTTTCAAGACATTACGCCTGCTCAGAAATCGATGTTAGTTTTGCAAAAATTAAACGAATTACGCTTTGAACTGATTAATCATCCCTCATATTTCTCCGATTTAGCTCCCTCATACTATTATCTATTCCCAAAACTGGAACAGCATATGATAGGACACAAGTTTTATTCACATAAAGCAGTAATAAATGCTGTTGAAAACTCGTCTGAAAACGGAAACAAAGGTTTTTTTTTTGAAAGATCTAAAAATACACAATTTTTGTTTTTACGATTGCTTGTTCTTTCTATGCTAGGCTCGAAACTTATCATTACGCTCTCGTATATTATTTATACTGCAAAAGATCAAATATCTAATCGTGTAGCTTTGCTGAGGGCAGCACGCTTGTTTTTTTCATTAATTATGAATGCTCGAACACCTGCTACTGATGCAAGCGTCTGCACTCAGCAAGGAAGTTGTGAATTTAACACTGCGGAAACTCTGGCGGTAGTTTTTTCTAAAAAAGTTAACGTTATAGAACCTCCGCATAGTTACGTCGGGGAACTCCATTTCTCTAGGCGTATCTTTAAACTGGCTGGATGTTTACTTGGGAGCAGATATATTTTGTTATGAACATGTAACAACGAGAGCTAGAAATATTATTTCGTACTAGAAAGCTTTATGCTCCGCAAGTTTTAATTCCATACAAATTCAACCAACGGCAAAATACTACTCACATGTGTTGGGCTCTGCTCCTCACATACGCTGCATTTGTTAGATTCTATTCAGAAGAAAACTAATCATCTGATTTGAGGCTCAGAACTCTCTCGATTTTTTAAAACATCGAAGAACGGCTGGTGTCTTCAATGTATTCCGTATATACTGGAAAATGTTCGACGAATATAGCTCGCTTAAATTGGCCCAGAGTGGTGTATACCACGAATACAAGTCGTGCTAATACATCACATCCATATGAGGTTTACCTTATCACTTCTCGTACCACCTTTTTCACAAATTGTGGAGAACCTAATCTCTTTGGAAGGATTCGATCACGACCATGTTTTCCATTGTACAATTGTACAAGAATAAAATGAAACGCTTTTTCCATACACGCGTCACTTTTGTAGTACTTTAATGATTTCGCTGCAGTGTGGAGTACTCACAAAATAAAGGACATATTTTTTTTTCGTAAACGTTAAGTTTCCCTTTCTTATTTACTTCGGAGTAAAAAAATGAATGCAAACAAAAGTGAATCATACAATTCTCGTTATTCCCATCTTTCTATTTCACAGCTGATGAATGTTACACACAGACATACGTCATGAGTGTATGCCATTCATTTTTGCGGCCAAAAATTTAATGACGTAACGCTGTAAGCGGCTGGAAGACAGTTAGCAAGATGCGAGGCCGCGAACATCTAACATTGCTATGCTATTATAATTTTATCCAAACCGGTGTATTTCAGCGTGCTGGGAACCGCTTATTATGGCAATGTGTATTCAATTTTAAAATATAGGATACCTTTTTGAGGCTCATAAGATACTCAGAGAATATTTATGATGCAAAAGTGAATAGTAAGGATTGTGTGGGAAATGAGCTCTAGTAATTCTTGTCGAGGTCACTTCAAGAAATTGGTCCGACTCTAGTAGATTACGATACTAGTTTATAATATACATCATCGGTATGCAGACTAACTTGTCGCACTGGATCTATATTCTCCATTCCATCGGTGAAATACTGCTCCCATATTTAGGGGTCTGCTTCCAAGCATTCTATCTAAAAGAGCAATTAGGAGCCGGCACTTACTAGAAACTTTAATTATTAGTTTGAAAGTAACAACTATTTGAATGACGCTATTTTTGATTTTTTACCTAACGATGGAACAAAAAGAATTTCGTGTGTTGATTAAACATTCCTTTTTGTTGGGAAAAAATACAGCCCGGATCCAAGAACGGCTTGAAAAATATTATGGCACATCTGCTACGTCGAAAGCAACTATATGCCGATGTGAACTTAAATGCGTGCATGAAAAAATCAACAGAACTCAGGAGGAATATTTTGCATGAATATTTGCATATGACACAGCTAAGTGCCCGTGGGGGCCGTGCACTCTCATGACGGATCAAAACCAGCAACGTGTCGAAGATTCAGAACGCTGTTTGGCACTGTTTCGACGTAATCTAGAGGAGTGTTTGCGTTGGTTCTTAACAAAATGAATGAAACATGAATCCATTACTACACCCCTGAATCAAACAGGCAGTCCGCAGATCGGCTGGAACCGCATAAAACCCGATCGAAGGGTCCAAAAACACAAACAACAGCGGGAAAGGATTTAGCGTGTATTTTTTGAGATGCGCATGGAATAACACTAATCAGCTATCTTAAGAAGGGGCGAACAATCACCGGAGACTATTATGTTGGTTTCTTGGACAGTTTGAATGGTGAAATCAAGAAAAAAAGGTTTTATTTAGCGAAGTGCAGTGCACCAGCTCTCTCTGTCTTTTTTTTATGGGTCTAGCACACGTGCTGCAGGGAAGTCCATAAAGCGCTCCAGGAGCGGCATGTGTGCGGAAAAAGCGATTCACGTTGTTTTTGAATCGCTGTAAATTGTACTCGGTGGGAAACACAGCGCTGGTCAAATTATTCCAAAGGGATGATGTTCTCCATATAAAAGACTGCTTGAAAAGCGTTTTACGCAGAGTAACAAGCTGAACCTCATACGGATGTGAAGCACCAGCGCGACGTGTATTTCTAACATGCACCGCTTTGGGAGGAATTAAGCGGGCTACATCCTTCGAACACTTTCCATGAAAATACTTGTAGAACAGACTCAAGTCGCCAACCGTTCTTCGATGAATCAAGGCCGCCGGTCAATTCCGGGTTTCCAATCAGACGTACAGCTCTTCTCTGAACAAAATCCAACAGATGCAGTGTATGTTTGGGAGCGGAGCCCCAAACGTGGGAGCAGTATTCCATAGTTGGTCGAATTTCAGCTTTGTAAAGAATTAACAGTTGTTGTGGGGTGTAAAGCTTTCTGGTTCGAAATAATATTCCGAACTTTTGAGAAGCTCTCCTTGCTGTGCCTGCCACATGTTCATGCCAGGACATATTTGCTCCCAAACTAACGCCCAACAAATTGAGCGCTGATGCTAGGGGAATGGAGTGTTCCGACATAACAATGTCCGGTTCAGCAACGTTAACTTTTTTAGAAAAAACTGCCGCCTGGGTTTTTGTAGCGTTAAATTCCACTTTGTTACTGTCACCCCAAGATAGAATTTCTTCCAGGTCTTTGTTAAGTTGAACGACCTCCTGCTGTCTGCGGATATTCGCCTGAGCAGCCGATGTCCGAGCGTTCAAGGTGAATGAAGAGACAAGCGTACTGTCATCTGCAAAGCTGTAGATTGGATTCCCGGTCTTTTCCAGCAGATCGTTGGTCGGCTCCGAGCATCGTGACCTCTACACCATTGTTATACAGAATTTACAACAGCCCTCCAGGTTTCTCTATCTTCAACACATTCTCATCATTTCCGGTAACTCCAAGTGCATCGTAGACATAATCTCATTGATGTGTCTGTTGAGAGATCTACCTCTTTTTCTTCTACCGTCGACTTTCCCCTGAATCAGCAACTTTTCAATGACATCCCTCGTTATTATGTGACCAAAAAATAATGCTTTATATTTCTTTGAATCGATGGTAACACCCAGTCACTATTTTGGATGTTAAGATCGCTTAGAACAGACGCATTTGTCCTAGGAGCTGTCTAGGAAATTCTGAGCATCCGCCTGTAGCATGTAGTTTCGAAAGCCTCTTTGCGGCATGCTGCATTAATAGTCCATGTTTCGGCTCCGTATGTGGCTATAGGGTATATTAGTGAATTGACGAGCCTTTTTTTAGTCGCTTTATTTATTCTGTGATCTTTCCATAGTTTGCTTACGGTTGTCATTGCAGTTTTGGCCATTGCTATCCTTCTTTTAATTTCTTCGCAGCCCCCCTTGTTAGAAATTCTGGCTCCTAAGTATATAATATCTGTCTTCAGTTATATATCGTTAATTTTGTTGAGAGGAGGCAAAATTTTAGCTCGATCTACTATAAGAAGAGAACTTTTTTCCGATTTCGATTCTCGATGCAGCACTGCAACCATTTCTTCCTCGAAGCTAGCCAATATTGAAGTGTCATGAGCTTAGTTCGGAAACTTTTTACCTCCTACTTCTACTACTTCTCCACCAGCTCACAACTTCATAACATCGATGGTGAAATTGGACCAAATGGGTATTCATTAGATCTGCCCCCCAGTGATTTGGCCTAAATGAGCTCGACAAATCAGCTCTGTATTGGAAAATGTTGCCTGAAAAAACGCTGGTTCGTTCTCAGGTCGAAAAATAAACAAAGAACTCGATACCTTTCTAGCATGATGGATCACAAAAATTAAAGTTGTTAGTGATAGGAAAAGCAAAAAATCCGAGGGCTTTTAAAAATGTGAACATACCTGTTGAATACAAATCATGTGCCAATGCATGGATGACTACAGCAATTTTCTTAGACTGGTTTCATCATTCTTTTATTCGTCAAGTCAAAAGTCATTTAAGAAGTCTTAACTTGTCTGAAAGAGCCCTGCTAATCGTTGCTAACGCTTTGAGCCATGGAACTATAGAAGAGCTGATTAGTGAGAATGGACAGTTTACAACATTATTTCTTCCACCAAATTGTACTGCACTTTTGCAGTCTATGGACCAGAATGCAATCAGACTGACAAAATTATTTTATCGGAAAAGTCTTTTAGCCCATATTTTATCAAATAATGAAGAGAACCTTGTTAGGTTATTAAAAAGCATTAACCTAAATATGCTGTATGTCTACTATGCAATTCATGGGAAAAAGTCTCCCCTGAAGTCTTGAAAAGTGCTGGCACAAAATTATGGCTTATGTGGCAGATACCAACCCAGACACTGAATATGACGCTGAAGTTCTGATTCCTCTAAGGAAATTGCGGCACAATTTGCTTTCCACGAATGAAGAAATGAAAGGCAAAGCCTGAAATTTTTCTTTTAGTATTTTTTTGGTTAATTCGTAAATATTTAACAGATGTTTCAGATATGCTGAATGTTCTCACTGAATAGAATCTCACGAACGTCGAAATATGTAATTGGCTTGAAAATGATGAAGATTTGTTACTACTGGAAGACATAGATGATACAGATGAACAACACGAGAGTGATAATGAAGGTTTAGAGTTAAATACTAATACAAACCAGACTGTTAAGAATACTGTGAAGAATGATGAGGCAGATGGGCAGAAGAAAATGATATCCCTCTAAGTGATGTTCTTGTACTTCAAAGATTAAAGCGATTTGGCCTAAATGAGCTCGACAAATCATACTATATGAGAGGTATCTAAATGTTTTAAGATCGCTGGAATAGGTGTGTCGCCCTTGAAGGAAACTACGTTGAAGACTAAAATCGATTTTTGGCAAAAACATGTTGTTTTTTTTCTTAAAGAATCTCGGTACTTTTCACCTTGTGTAGTAATAATAATCTTAATATACATCACGAGCGTGTATACTATTGATTTCTTCTTTAGATATTTCGCCCGGAAATATTTACAAAGAATAATGTTTGTCATTTTCGTTCAAATACAATTTAGTATGTTTATATATCTTATAAAAACAAATGAGGCAAAAGCGAACTATAAAATTAGAGCAAAATCAACGTAAAATGAAATGAATAATCTGCTCCGTTGAGGGTCTATCGATTTTATTCGCCACCGTTAAGACAAATGGTCCCACAAAATTGAAGGATTTATCGGAATTTACTGACGAAACGGTCTCAAATAGGGATTAAGGCGAATAATATTGGATACACATCGAATTAAGTTACAGTATAAATAAGAATATAAGGAGTATATTTAATTTATTATTAAAGAAAGAAAAGGTCATGTGATATTTTACGAAACATTAGTAACATTCAATGTCTTCGGATCATTACTCATTTGGTATGAATACTAATTTATCTTTCAATTAAAACTAGTCACTGCATCCAAACTTTTGGACTGTAGTATATACAGTGACAGATAGAGAGTGTGCGGCATATGCAATTTTACTTTATTATTATACTAGCCGTGCCCGCGGCTCCGCTCGCGTGGACTTAATTCACTACTATCGTCACTGCTTATTCCTTATATTACCTAACGTAATAAAATATCTGCCATTATTTCCCCTTATCTTCCATTATTTTTCCTTATCTCCCATTATCTCTACATAATTTCCATTATCTAGGCTTATCTCTACTCATCTCTACTCATCTCCCATTATTTCTCCTTATCTCCCATTATTTCTCATTATCTAGGCTTTTTATCTCCCATTATCTCACCTTATCTCCCATTATCTAGGCTTATTTCGACTTATCTCGCAATATTTCTCCTTATCTCCCATTATTTGTCCTTATCTCCCATTATCTCACCATAACTCCCATTATCTAGACTTATCTCTGCTTATCTCCCATTATTTCTCCTTATCTCCCATTATTTATGCTTATCTCCCATTAGGCTTATATCGAATTATATATAACATATGTATAAATTTATAAAAACACGTAAATCGGATAAGTGGTTCTCAAGTGATAAGCGCACTAACGGACAGACAGGCAGGGAGACGTTTCATTTTATATATATTATATTCTTTGCAATGTTCCATATTTATTGCTTTAGGCAGTGTATTGCAAGAGAACGCGCTTACGGTAACCTTTTTTCCGACTTGATTCACTATTATCGTCACTGTTTATTCTTTATGTTACCTAATGTAATAAAATATATCCTATAACTTAGCGAAAGAGCATATGTATGTTTTAAAAAGAAGTACGTAACGCACTAACGCACAGACAGACAGAGAGACGTTGCATTTTATATATGTTATAGATAGATAACCTGGCCAGAAAACATATGTATGTTTAAAAAAAAAGTACGTAAATCGGATAAGTGGTTCTCCAGTGATAAGCGCACTAACGGACAGACAGACAGACGAGATACATTGCATTTTATATATATTATAGATGTAATAAAATATATATCTATAACCTGGTCAGAGAACACATGTATGATTTTAAAAAAAATCACGTAAATCGGATAAGTGGCCTTCGAGGGATAAGCGCACTAACAGACAGACAAAGACGTTGCATTTTATATATATTCTAGACATAGATTATTATTATTATTACATAACCTGGCTGAAGAATATATGTATGAATTTAAAAAAAGACACGTAAATTGGATAAGTGGTTCTCGCGTGAAAAACACACTATTGGACAGACAGACAGACAGAGAGACATCGCATTTTATATATATTATAGATTATAGATATTCTCTGCTACATAATATTGTTCCATATTTAATGATTTAGGCTGTGTATTGCAAGGGACCGCGCTAGCGGCAAACTTTTTTCCGACTTCATAACCTGGCCGGAGAACAGTTGTACGAAAATCGGATAAGTGATTCTCCAGTGATAAGCGCACTCACGGACAGACAGACAGAGAGCATTTTATATATATTATAGATGTAATAAAATATATATCTATAACCTGGTCAGAGAACATATGTATGAATTTAAAAAAGGATACGTAAATCGGATAAGTGGTTCTCGCCTAGTAACCGCACTAATTGACAGACAGAGAGACATTGCATTTTATATATATTGTATATTATAGATTATAAATATTCTCTGCTACATAATATTGTTCCATAATTATTGGTTTAGGCTGTGTATTGCAAGGGAACGCGTTAGCGTCAAACTTTTTTCCGACTTCATTCACTATTTTACGTCACTGCTCATTCCTTATGCTACCTATCGTAATAAAATATAGCCTATAACCTGGTCAGAGAACATATGTATATTAAAAGAAAAGAACGTAAATCGGATAAGTGGTTCTCCAGTGATAAGCGCACTAACGGACAGACAGACAGAGAGACGTTGCATTTTGTATATATTATAAATTTAGAAGAAAAGTGAATTTATAGGCCGATTCTACATCGCTTCAAACCAGCGTTTCTCAACGTTTCAGTATTTGCGACCCAATTTTCAAACATAATTTTCATCACGCCTTTCCCCCCCCCCCTCTCGTACAATAACAATGCATGCAATAATAATGTATTTTCAGTATTTTGATGCTAAAGCTACACTATAACCTTAATTACAAACCTTACAAACTACCAAGAATAAGTAAATTTATTCATATTTGGCAGCACATATCTGCTGCGTCCAATTACAACCTATCTCAGTCGAGTTGATCCTTCTACTGCTATGTGTATGTTGTAATTTACGTGTTAATTGAAATTCATGGAATCAGAATCATGGATAAATTTTTAAATGAGCGTAAGCGAGCATTAGACGATAATGAAGCATCAACAAGTGCACAGACCAGCGTGGTTCCGAAAATAAAATCAAGAAAATACTTAAATTTAGCGTTTACCAGTACTGAAGTAAATGAAGAAGAAAAGCCCTTGTGTGTTATTCGCTCAAAATTCTTGGCAGCAGACAGCATGAAACCAAATAAACTTAAACGACATTTGGAAACGCTTCATAGTGAGTACCTTAACAAACCCCGCGAATTCTTCGAATTAAAATTAAAATATATGTAAAGCAGAAATCATTTTTTAAAAAAACTTTGTCTGTGAATGAAAAAGCTTTACTTGCCTCTTACAAAGTTTCATATAAAATAGCCCGATGTAAAAAGCCTCATACCATTGGTGAAGAGCTTGTTTTGCCAGCAGCAGTTGAGATTGTAGAAACTATGTTTGGAGATAATTTTGCCAAACAATTGCTATCCATACTTATATCAAATGATACTGTTGCTCGTCGAATTGGTGATATAGCTGAAGATGTACAACATCAGCTTTTTGGGAAGTTGCATGACAAATTGTTGTCAATTCAGCTTGATGAGGCAACAGATAGCAATAAAGATGCTCATTTCATTGCCTGTGTTCGATTTTGTAACGGTATGTCAGCAGTAGAAGAACTATTCTTCTGCAAACCAATAGACCTCAAAGCAGCTTAAATGATTTTATAAACGAGGCAAATATGGAGTGGAAAAATTGCGTCGCAATATGTACCAATGGTGCTCATTTAATGTCTGGAAGATTTCAAAGTGTACAAACACTTGTGAAACAAAAATCTCCACTGTGTGTGTGGACACATTGTATGATCCGCAGAGAAGCTCTAGCTTCCAAAGAAATGAGTCCTTCTCTGAATATTGTGCTCAGTACAGTTGTAACCGTAGTAAATTATATTAAAATGAGACCACTAAATCTAGAATTTTTTCTGCACTTTGTAAAGACGTGCCAAATATTCAGCGTTACTATTTTATTGCGAGGCAAGATGGTTATCACGTGGGAAATGTTTGCAACATGTTTATGAATTAAGAAATGAAATCGCCATTTTTCTAGAAGAGGAAAACCAACCGGAAGCCGAGAAGTTTCGAGATAGTTTATTTGTAATGAAATTGAGCCTCTTGGTCGATATATTCGAGAAACTAAATACCTTAAATCTTCAACTCCAAGGAACAAATACACATATATTCGATACAATTGATAATATTAATGCTTTTTGTAGAAAATTGGAATTGTGGAGCAGAAATGTAAAGCAAAAAAACCTAGAAATGTTTGCAAATGTGGGTGAATGTGTTAAAACATACAAGGCTGAAGAACAACATGTGAAAGTTGTTTTAGTAACCATTGAAAATCATCTAGCCATGTTGACAAAGAATTTTAAAAAGTATTTTCTTCCTGACGGACGAAACCTTGGTAGCAAGTTACGAATGGGTTAGGGATCCATTTCAAATACTCCCGAAGGGCTTTCAACTTCCGAAGAAGAAATCTTCATGGACATAACGGCAAGTGGCGAAATCAAAAGACAATTTGATAATAAGTCACTCTTTGAACTTGGGCAGGGGTGAATGATGGGTTTTCTGTACTGAAAACAAGAGCATTTCGTATACTGTTATCATTTTCAACATCCTACCGTTGCGAAACCGGATTTTCTGCGGTGGCTGCTTTGAAAACAAAATATAGATCTCAACTAAATATAGAAAAAGAACTCAGAGTGTCTATTTCTAATATTAAACCATCCTTGAAAAATCTTTGCTCTGCAAAACAGGCCCAAGGGAGTCACTAATAATTATTAAACTTGTTTTTAATTTAATATTGATATGGTAATTATTAGGTAAATACATTGTGCAGTACTAATACAGTCTAATTTATAGGTGTATTATGTCAGTGTAAATGTATATTTTATTTTTTATTATGTCAGAATGTATTTTGTTTTACTTTCTTTTCAGTAAATTATATTAAATGTTTTTAATGAATGTTTTTTTTAGTGTTCCGTACGGAACACTTATAAGATCACTTCGGTGTCTGTCTGTCTGTCTGTCTGTCACACCCGATTTTCTCCGAAACTATTTGACATAGAAAGGTGAAAAAAGGTAATAATATAGGAATTGATGGCCTCATCAGAGCCATGTAGTTTTGAGAATTAAATTTTGCCTTAAGGGGTTAGTTTTGGGGGGTGAAGTGGAAAAAAATTTTTTTTACTAGGTCATCGAGTGTGGTGTCAAATGAAAGCTTGTGAAAACACGAGTAAAAAATATATATATAATATTATACTTGCGCGCACTTTTCTTTGTATTATTTTTAAAAATTCGCGAAAAATCGCTGTCCTGGGCCTTATCTCGAAAAGTACTTATCAGAAAATTTCGAAAAAATTCTGGAATATTCTCCACGGGGTGTAGATTGAACGAAAATTATCACGAGTGCATTACCTTTAATAATTTATATGGTATATAAAAAAACAAAAATTTCAAGGTCATCAGATTTCAGTAAAGATTAGAAACAAATTTTGTTGAAAACTCATTTGGGGTGTGTTTTGTGAAGTCACTGATCATTTTATACCACCCTAACAAAAATTTTTATTTTAAAAACAATCCACGTACGGAACATTAATTGTGCAAGTTCAACTTACACTTGACCGGTTTTTTTAATAATAATTTCTTTTCGATATGCTCGCGCCCCTCAAAAGTGTAATCACGCCCCCTTAGTGGTTTGAGAAACGCTGCTTTAAACCCAAGAAATGATTTTGCAGAGCCGATTATCATTTATCTTTTGGCGGGAAATTTGACCTTATTTAATTTAATTTATTTAATATATTTAATTGATTTAATTTATTTAGTATGTTTAATTTATTTAGTTGATTTAATTTATTTAATGTATTTAATTTACTTAATTTACCTAATTTACCTAATTTATTTATTTAATGGCGATACTTTTTAAAAACCCAAAACGTTAGTTCAGGTTAGTTGTATACTTCATGAATTAAATTGAAATAATATTCAGTGCAGAGCAGTATGTACCTGATCTGAATTAGAAATACATACATTTTAAAATAAATGTATCATTCTCATCTTTATGTTTTAAAGTCAGAAACTATATTTATTAATCTGATTCACAATACACAACATCCTTTCTCTACGAACATTTTATTTTCACTCAACAACTCGCCCAATTTCTGAATTGCCACTGTTGTCTTAACAATAACAAATGTCAAATTTTACAACAATGATAATGTCACATCTTAATAGCGCCATCTAGTGGTCGTTTGTCAAAGGTGAAAAGACGACCCTCGTATGAAGACTGGAAAGAACGTTTCCGCCGATATACAATGTGTCCCAAAAAGTTTTATACAAATGGAGAAAAAGTTTATTTTACATATTACAAAAAAAAATATTTTTAATAAAAAGCTCTGCATCACATGGAAATCCATAAACAAGTATCAAAAGTTTAAAATATTTGATGGTGTACAGGAAAAATAAAAAATAATGGTTTATGATGAAGAGTACCAATCGCGGGCGTTTTTCTTGCAGCTCGGTTTTCAAACGGTCCAATAACGATGAATAATATTAACCTGTAATAGTTTTACCCTTTTCCAGATAGTCAATGAGGATTATCCCTTGCAAATCCCAAAAGACAGTCGCCATAACCTTTCCGACCGAAGGAACGGTCTTCGCCTTTTTTGGTGCAGATTCCCCCTTGGTAACCCATTGTTTAGATTGTTGTTTGGTCTCAGGAGTATAGTAATGTATCCATGTTTCATCCACAGTGACGAAACGACGCTTAAAGTCCTCCGGATTCTTCTGGAACAGCTGCAAACCATCCTTGCAACACTTCACACGATTCCGTTTTTGGTCAAGCGTGAGCAATCGCGGCACCCATCTTGCGGATAGCTTTCTCATGTCCAAATGTTTATGCAAAATATTATATACCCGTTCAGTCGAGATGCACACAGCACTAGCAATCTCACGCACCTTAACTCTTCTGTCATCCATCACCATATCATGGATTTGATCAATGATTTCTGGAGTCGTAACCTCCACAGGCCGTCCAGAACTTATAAACTGTTCTAATCGAAGGTGCAGAGTTACCATAATGTTTATCAAGCTTCTCTTTAGTCTCCTGAGGCGTTTTGCCTTTCTTAAAGTAATGTTTAATCACCACACGAAATTCTTTTTCGTCCATTTCTTGAAAATCACTCGACTTCCTTGATTCACACGAATGCCAAACACAAAGAAATAGACCAATATGGCTGAAACTTGGTGTGCGTTCATTCAAGAGATGCTACTAACTAAACATGACCTCGATACGCGCCGGTGGTGCCATCTCTCGGACTTTGCACGGACTTTTCAAACCAGCCTCGTACTTTGAGAAATTATATAAAGAAGAAGAGAATAACGAAGTCATACTTGAAGAAGTGGAAGGAGTAAATCTAGAAGTAACTTTAGAACAGACAGAAAGAATTATAAAGAGTCTTAAAAATATAAAAATTTAAGGACCAGACGACATTACAAATGAGATGCTAAAATATGAAGGAAACCTATATTAACAACTAGTATAGCTCTTCACAAACATAGTAAAAAAGGGACAACTACCTACAGATTGGAAAACTAGCATGACAATCCCAATATATTTAAAAAAGGGCAAAAGACGTTACCCGAAAACTACCACGGAATAATGCTTCTAAATTCTGCCTTAAAAGCATTAACAAAAATCATACTGAACGAAATGAGCAAGGATATTCAAATAAGAGAGGAACAACAGGGTTTCCGCAAAAATACATGGCATATTTATAGTGAGGCAGATACTGGAAAAAGCTAAAGAATTTAACAAACCTGCATATATGTGTTTCGTCGACATGACTCAAGCCTTCGATAGAGTGCAATTAACAGATACTATAAAAATATTACAAGAAAAGCAGATAAACCAGAAGCTAATAAAAATCATACATGACATTACACATAGAATGCAAAACAAATATAAAAGTATTACATCTACTGAGCAATGAAGTAAAAATAAACGCCGGATAAGACAAGGCGATTTACTTAGTGCCTCTATCTTCAATCTCGTAATGGAGAGAATAGTGGCGAATCTTTCAAAAAATAAAGGATATAAAATGGGCAACACACATTTCCACACAATTTATTACGCCGATGATGCAGTCCTTTTCTCCAATTCTGAGGACAACCTTCAGAAGATCTTGCATGCCTTCAATTTGGAAGCGAGAAAACTAAACATGATTATTAACACAACCGAGATAAAATGTATTGTAGCTTCAAAAAAATTATTAAGATGTAAGTTGGAGATTCAAGGAAGTCTTATTGAACAATTTAATAATTTTAAATACCTGGGAACAATGATAACAAACTACGGAGTTTTAAGCAGGGAAGTAAAACAACAGTCTATGAAGGCATCATTAATAGCAGGTTGCTTGACGGATATATTCTGGAAAAATAAATACCTCACAGTAGAAAGCAAAATAAGAATATACAAGACAACAGTGAGAATGATCCTCACAAGAGCTGACACATCTAAAACAACAATGAGGACAACAGAAATGAAGGTGATTAGGGAAATACATGGAAATAATTAAATAAGATCCAATAAATATCCAAATGGACCAGAACTAGAAGAAAAAAAACCGGTCAAGTGCAAGTTGAACTTGCACAATTAGTGTTCCGTACGTTGATTGTTTTTAAAATAAAAATTTTTGTTAGGGTGGTATAAAATGATCAGTGACTTCACAAAACACACCCCAGATGAGTTTTCAACAAAGTTTGCTTGCAATCTTTACTGAAAACTGGTGATGGTTTAAATTCAAATACAGAGCAAAATATTAATTGAAAATGTTAATAGGAACTAAAAAATTATGCTCACGTTTAGATTCGTGGCCTTCCTAGTTAAAAATTCAAAAAAACTCCAGTAAACACGTCAGTAATTGTTCGATTATTTATTGAATAAAATAAAATGAAGTCACTACAAATTTTAGGCTGAGAATAAATGAAGTTATCTCTGGAAAAACTTAACAGCTGTCAATAAATTTCAAAGCTAACGTCAGTCTGTTTTTGCAATAATTAGAAATGCCAGTAAAATTGAGTGTTGGAGATAAAATTGAAATTGTTCTCATAGTTGGAGATAATAAAATAAATAAAACTTTTAGAGAATCAGCAGAAATCTTTAATAACACTGCGTGACATGATTTTGGTACCCGAAAAACTTATTGCTATTATAATTTCCTATTAGTTATAGTATGTAAGCAGTGGATGTCTTTTATTTCTATCACGTCTTGTTTTTAAGGTACACACCGATAACCCTTTCTTAACCTACCCTCATATTGTTCATATTAATAAATGTAATCGCTAGATAATCTATTGAGAGGATATGTTCATTTCTTGATAATTTCTTTGAGATTACCTGATTAAGAGTGTAATAATACAGTTTTAAAGATGAATACTGAAAAAAGTAGTCGCCGTCAGTGCAAAACTTCACCAAAAAAGTTTTGTTACGTGTGTGGACAGTACATTCTCAAGTCTCAAGGAAAAAAAATATCTGAAAAAGTATGTACTGCGTATTTTCTATATTTTGGACGTGCTGTACATCAAGATAAACCCTGGATTCCGCAACTGTTTTGTGTATCATGTTATGCTACTCTCCTGTCGTGGTTGAACGGAAACAAAACATCTATGCCATTTGCAGTACCGACTGTGTGGCGCGAACCTAGTATTCATTTTAACGATTGCTACTTCTGCATGACTGATGTACGAGGATTTTCAAAGAAAATTAAGCATAATATCGAGTACTGTGAATTCTGTTTCAAAACCAATACCATATAGTGAAGGCATTGCCTCCTAAGAAAAGTCAAACTAAAGAGTTAGATATATCAAGCGATGAAAATAACGATGGACAAGACATGGAAGTTGACAACCAAGATCCAGACTTTTTACCCTCTTCAAGTGATCTATGCCAACCGCATTTAATTCAACAACGGGAATTAAATGATTTGATACGGGACTTGAATATGTCTGTTAGACAAGCCGAATTACTTGGATCAAGACTACAAATCTTGGAGCAGTGAGTGATGAACAAGGGGAACGATTTCATCAGGATGTGAAAAGATTTTAGGAACGGTTTCAAGGTCGTTGGGACGTAGCTGTGTTGGGAGATTACTGCTGGCTTTTAAAACGAGAAAATATTTCCCAACATAAGAGAAAAAGTTAAATTTTTTTAATTTTTAATGTACAATATAAACTTTTTACCATATATTTTATATTTAGTTGTGTCCAAATGTATTAGTAATAAGTTTTTTTAGCAGTTCTATTCGAAATATTGGAAAATTTAATAAAGCTACGTGTACACTGTACTTTACTCCTCAATTATTTTACTTAAAATTGTTAACTATCGTACCTAAAAAACAGTACGTGATAGACAAAAAGTACTTATGTATTCTTAATAAGTGGTGTGTATGGATAAATAAACAGAAAAAATTTAAGTGGGTACTTATTTTTTTTAAAAATTTGTAACGCAGTGTAATAGACACCTTGATAAAACTGAATACTTCACATTTGTAGGATATCTAACAAATAAATTCAAGATTTATGGAAGTATTGCAAATAAATTTAAAAAGAAACATCGGGCATCGGTTTCAAATGAAGATAATCAAAATCAAGTAATTCTGTCGGTAGTAGAAAAGCCAAAAGATTCACTTCGGAAAAGATCAGCTTTATTGAATGTGAGTAAAACTACAGTTGCGAGAATTTTAAGATCAAATAAACTTAAACCATACAAACCCCAATTTACCCATACTTTAAAAGCAGGAGATTTTGAACGAAGATTTGAATTTTGTGCTTGGTTTCAAGGAGAGTTGGAAGCTAACAGGTTTATGGCAAGACAAATACTTTTTTCTGACGAAGCGATATTTACTTCTAATGGGACAGTAAGTTCTCAAAGCTATCGCTGATGGAGCGATGTTAATCCTAACTTCAATATGCAAACTCGAGATCAATACTCGTGTGAAACCAATGTAGAGTATGGGATTTTTAAAGATAGAATAGTTGGACCATTCTTTTTTCGAAATAATATGAATGCTGGACGTTACCTAGAATTTTTAAATAACGAGTTCCCTGAATTTCTTAATCGCCTACCAATAATTAAAAGACAACGTATACGGTACCAACATGATGGTGCATCATGTCACAGTACGAGAATTGTTCGAGATTATCTCCTCCAGATTTTTAACGGTAGAGTAATAGGGAGGTATGTGCAGTTTACTTGTCCCCCGAGGTCTCCGGACATCACCCCTCTAGACATTTTTTACGGGGCTACTTAAAAGAAAAGGTTTATCTTAAAAGACCATTTTAAGATGTTGATCATCTTTAGGGAGTCATGAGGGAAACATGTGAAGCTATAACTCCTAACGTAATTAGAGATATAATAAAAGCTTTTTCTCGACGAACAATCACCTGTTTAGAAAGGGACGGTGGATACATTGATGCACTTGTGCCATAAAGTTAGAATTAATCTACAGTGACTCACAGCTTAAATGATGCAGTCGCAATAAGAAAAGACTAACTGGTCTCAGTGCCTCTTTATTTATTTGGAAAAAACAACTTATTGAAATTAAATTAGTAAAGAGTCTTCTAAAAAAGTATGAATTACTTTGTCTTAAATATGCTTTACTTAATTAACAATAAATAATTAATTAAATTATATGCGATTTTAACGTCACAGCTTAAATGATGCAAAATTCAATATACCAAAATTATTAGAGGAAACAAACTGAAGAATTTGAAATAAGCCTGCTAATATTTGGTCGGGCCTCCCTCATTATCAATAACGGCTTGTAATCTTCTGGACATTGATTCAACTAACTTTCTAGTATACTCCAGGGAAATAGTGTTCCATGCTTCAGTAATTTTTACTTTTAATTCAGTTTTATTTATTTATTTATTTATTTTTATTTATTTATTTATTTATTTATTTATTTATTTATTTAATACAACTATCCTACAGAACAATCCAATTATAGGATAGGAACATTCAAATGTAACAAGTACAAATAGATAGGTATTTATCAAATCAGCATTTTAATAATTCTAATAACTACACTACAAGCTAAAGAAAAACAAAAATAAAAAGAGACAGACCTAATCCACAGTTAAACATGACCTACGTAGAGATGTCATACTGCAACAGAAAATATCAACCATATGTTTGACCCTTTCATAATTCATGCACATAACGTATATCGGCGAGTACATCAACAAGTTTGTTCTTGGAACAGGCATGTAGAAAAAGGAATAGTTTAGGCGAGCGTGTGGAGATGGCACACGGAACCTAATACTTGAGAGGGTGCAAGGGCATTCAATTCTGTTGTTCAAGATTTTATATAAAAACAAGATTGTAGCATATTCTCTACGCCGAGAAAGGCTAACAATATTGAATCTTCTTAATAGAACATTATTAGGGAAACCCAGTGGTGGATAAATACCATCTAATTTAAACCAGAGGAACTTCACAAATCGTCTTTGGATTTTTTCAATATGATTACTGTGGATCTCATATGTTGGATACCAGATAACTGAACCATATTCCAGTTTAGAACGAACCAAAGCATTAAATAAAGTGTTGAAGGTTTCAATGTTTGAAAGGTCTCTAGAATTCCTCATAATGAAACCCATACACCTATAAGAAGAAGCAATGATCTCATTTATATGATCCACAAAACTGAGTTTAGTATCAAACATTACACACAAGATCTTTGAAACGATAACATTTTTCAAGATCATTATGATTTAAATTATATAAAAAATTTACTGGTAATTTCTTTCGAGTGAAAGACATAGAAAAAAACATTTCTTTGTGTTCAAATATAAGTTATTACGAATACACCAACGATTTAAAGTATCTAGATCATCCTGAAGAGTTACACAATCATGGAGAGAGTCTATGCATCGGTATATTTTCAGATCGTCAGCATAAAGCAAAGAGGACGAGGTAAGGCCTCGGATGATGTCATTTATAAATATGTTAAACAATAACGGTCCTAGGACAGACCCTTGAGGAACACCAGAGGTAGCATTAATAATGACCGACTCAAAACCACGATAATTTACTATCAGTTGACGACCAATTAAATAAGATTTCAGCAGGTTTAATAAATTGCCATTAACTCCACAGTTTGAGAGTTTTTCAAGCAAAATACCATGGTCAAGCCGGTCAAAAGCCTTTGAGAAGTCTGTATAAACTACATCGACTTGTCCTCCATTGTCCATACTTTCCGAAATAAATTGAGTAATTGTAACTAAATTGGTAATGGTTGAACGCCCTGGAAAGAATCCATGTTGGCTTTCAGTTATGAAAAGTTTAACATGATTAAATATAATGTCATATAGCACAATTTCGAAAACCTTTGAAAAGTTGTTCAATATTACCACAGGTCTGTAATTTTCAATGTGGCTCTTATCACCCTTTTTGAATACGGGACATATTTTAGACTTCTTCCAGATTTGGGGAAAGGAGGATAAGTTTAAACACAGATTGAAAAGAAACGTGAGAGGCTTGGACAACACAGCTGCGCAATCCCGAATAAAAAAAGCTGGTAGACCATCGGTTCCAGCGGTCGATTTAGGTTTAAGTTTCTTTAAGGCACTGATCACGTTCCTTTCCTCTATGGTGTTAACAATTAGAGATGAAAGAGAGGGACGTGAGCAATTATCAGGGGGGTTGTTCCGAAACATAGAGGAATCAACATATGCCGATTGGAAGAACTTAGCAAACAAATTCACTATCTCCTAAGGAGCCGTAAGCAATTCGTTTTCAAAATACATGTTGATGGGAATACTAGTTGTCCTCCTTTTCTCGTTTAGAAAAGACCAAAATTTATTTGGGTTGATAGAGAAGTCCCTTTCCGCCTCAGTAACATAATTTCTATAAGCAATCCGAACCTCGATCTTGATCTCTCTACGAAGACGTTTAAATTCGACTAGGTCACAAATATTTCTAGTACGTCTATACCTTTTCCAGGCTTGATTCTTTTTTTTGATTTTACGTATTATCGAATTATCGTACCATTTAGGATATTTGAGGGTCTTAGGGCGAATAATAGGAACATTGTTGGAGATAACTGAATTCAGTACGACATAGAATTGGTATTATTTATTTGATATTGGGGCACAGTTTAATTTATTTGTTAATGTCAGCCACAAATTTTTAATTACATTTAAGTCTGGTGGCTGGGCTGGTGTTTTAATAACATTTGGACAGTTATAAAGCAACCAACTGCGGACTCGAAATGACGTGTGCTTTGGATCATTGTCGTGATAGAACCGATAATTGTTTTCAATATCTAATTTTTGGGCACTAGCGACGAGATGCTGCCTTAGTATATCCAAGTACACATATTGGTTCATATTTCCTTCGACGAAATGCATGTAACCTACTCCTGCAGATGAAATTAAATTAGTAAAGAGTCTTCTAAAAAAGTATGAATTACTTTTTGTCTTAAATATGCCTTACTTAATTAACAATAAATAATTAAATCATATGCAATTTTAACGTCACAGCTTAAATGATGCAAAATAACAACAGGGGTCAAAACTTATCGCATTTTGAAATTTACGAAGGCGGCGTTGATTTGATTTCTTAGTGCAATTGTTTTTTGTTTAGTTCTCATTCAATAAAACGAAATTGTTTAAGAATGGGTCGTCGAACTACAAATTCTGAGAGAAATTTAATTATTACTCATTACAGGAATGGATACAGCCAAAGAGACATAGCCAAAATGGTAAATAAATGTCCGTCAACTGTTCAGCATATCATTGAACGTTACCGGAATGCAAATAGAGTCGAGAATAAGTCAAGGTTGGCTCCAAATAAGATCTTCAATGAACGTGAAGAAAGATGCATTTTAAGAGAGGTATCAAATAATCCATAAAAAAGTGCGCCAAAGTTGTGCGCCGAGGTGGAAAGACAGTTTGGAAAAAGGTGTAACCCCGAAACAGTTCGACGGATCTTGCGAAATAATAATTTACATGGTCGAACTGCTAGAAATAAGCCTTTCATTAGCCAAAGAAATAGACACGTGAGATTGGAATTTGCCAGAGAGCATATCAATAAAGACTTGAACTTCTGGAATTCATTAATATTTCCTGATGAGACCAAAATAAACTTATTTGGGTCCGATGGAAAAATATCAGTGTGCAGAAAGCCTAACGAAGAATTAAAATTGAAAAATATGAAAGCTACGGTAAAGCACGGTGGAGGTGGAGTGATGTTATGGGGCTATATGTCATCTGCAGGAGTAGGTAACATGCATTTCGTCGAAGGAAATATGAACCAATATGTGTACTTGGATATACTAAGGCAGCATCTCGTCGCTAGTGCCCAAAAATTAGATATTGAAAACAATTATCGGTTCTATCACGACAATGATCCCAAGTACACATCGTTTCGAGTCCGCAGTTGGTTGCTTCATAACTGTCCAAATGTTATTAAAACGCCAGCCTAGTCACCAGACTTAAATGTAATTGAAAATTTGTGGCTGACATTAAAAAATAAAGTAAATAGTGCCCCAATATCAAATAAAACTGAATTAAAAGTAAAAATTACTGAAGCATGGAACACTATTTCCCCGGAGTATACTAGAAAGTTAGTTGAATCAATGTCCAGAAGATTATAAGCCGTTATTTATAATGAGGCAGGCCCGACCAAATATTAGCAGGCTTATTTCAAATTCTTCAGTTTGTTTTCTCTGATAATTTTGGTATATTGAATTTTGCATCATTTAAGCTGTGACGTTAAAATCGCATATAATTTAATTAATTATTTATTGTTAATTAAGTAAAGCATATTTAAGACAAAATAATTCATACTTTTTTAGAAGACTCTTTACTAATTTAATTTCCATAAGTTGTTTTTTCCAAATAAATAAAGAGGCACTGAGACCAGTTAGTCTTTTCTTATAGCGACTGCATCATTTAAGCTGTGAGTCACTGTATATATTTAGTTGTTATGTTATGTACGTAGTAATTAAGTAATGTTGCAATTTCAAAATAAAATGATATTAGATAAATTTATTATGGATGTAATTGTTGCAAAGCAGATAAAAGGTTATTAAATTTTTAACAAAAATATGATACAATCGAAATCAGTACTCAAGTTTTTAATTAATTTCGTTTTCCTTTATTCAATAAATAATCCGACAATTACTGACGTGCATAATTTTTTAGTTCCTATTAACATTTTCAATTAATATTTTACCATTTATTATAAATCATAATTTTTTAATTTTCCCTGTATACCATCAAATATTTTAAACTTTTAATGCTTGATTATGGCTTTCCATGTGATGCAGACCTTTTTATCAAGAATATTTTTTTTTGTAATATGTAAGGAAAATTTTTTCTCCATTTGTATAAAACTTTTTGGGACACACTATATAGGTACCCAAGTCAACTATTTTGAAGGGAATAACATTGATGTCTAAAAATAAAATAAAATTGTTGCAAAAAAATCAGTCTCATTACTTTTCTGCACACCTGGTATATAAATACCAGTGTAAAAGACGAAAGTCAATTAGCCAACTGATAGTTTTTCAATTTCATGTCTAATAGATCAGATCTAATTATAACTTTAGACCTTTTTAGTAGTAACTTTGTCTATTACAGTTTGTTTATCTTACCAAAAACCTTCACATTTTCTTTGTACCCATAAATAAAAGCTTTATAAAAAATTGTTTTGTATAATTTCATAAAAACGTGACAAATGTATTTTTATTTTATTATGAAACTGAAATCTATTTGCCATATAAATAAAAACTGAGAATTTTTCATCCCTCGGAAACTTTATTTAAGGATAATTTGTAAAAACGTGATGTTGTTCAGAGCATGGAGCTTTCACGTGCTGATGCTGGCAATTTATAATGTAACATCGTTATTTGAATACAGCAGGAAAATAGCCTTGGGTTTCTGATTTTCTTTTTTTTTAATATTTATTAATTACTTACTGTTTGTACTGACATTTATGTGTGCTCAGGACACTAGTGGCGCCAACGATTGCAATATATCATCCATTAAAGTGGATGCGATTTCTAAAGTTGGTTTGGTTAAGAACCACATAGGAATTCCGCCAAATGAAAAAATGACTCAATTAACCAAAGAAGCCACGGTCCTTGAGGATAGTATTTCTGGGTGCTAGATGTCTATTACAGATTGTTTTCAAATAATAAATCGACATAGACTGAAAAAAAAATTAATGAATCGACAACTAGTGAATTCCCTCACATAAACAAAAAACATCTCTTCTATATTCAATATAATAGAAATTTTATACAAGTAATAAATAGAATAAGCTGTTTGATGCATTGTATCCGATATATAGAAATAGAATAAGCCCACAGTGCCAATTGCGAATGCCTTGCAACAGGAGATATTCAGGAAAATTAAATCACAATGTGAATTGTCAATTAATCTTCAACGTCTATTAACTTTAAATATCTCTAGAATTATCTATCATCATGTTATGGACTCTAGAATTAAAATTTTTAACGAAAAAAAAAGAGAAAAGAAGAGGAAAAAATAAAAAAAAGGAAAAAGGAGGAGGAAAAAAAAATAAGAGGGAAAAATAAAGAAAAGAAGAAAAACAATTAGACAAATAAAATACATTTGTATACAATGAGGGAACAATCGAACTTTTTTGTTTTTATTAAAAGAAAAACAGAATAGCTGCTCAGTGCCAGAACACACACACATACAAAATATGCGATTTTAAAAATTATATATAAATATTTTTTTTTATTGCAATATGTCCTATCTGTTAGAATACGAGGCTGGTTTGAAAAGTCCGTGCAAAAATAAAAACTACTTATGTGTTTGGAGTAAACCTTTTTTATTTTTCGGCTTATACACTTCGTCCAACGATGTTCTAGTTTGTTGATCCCTTCCGAATAATAGGATTTGTCCAAGTCTGCAAAATATCCATTAGTATCTGCAATCACCTCCTCGTTTGAATAAAATCTTTGTCCCGCCAGCCATTTCTTCAAATTGTGGAACAAATAGTAGTCCGAGGGAGCCAAGTCTGGAGAATAGGGGGGATGTGAAACGAGTTGGAATCCTATTTCCATTAATTTTGCGACCACAACTGCTGAAGTATGTGCTGGTGCGTTGTCGTGATGGAAAAGGACTTTCTTGTGGGCTAATCGCGGGCGTTTTTCTTGCAGCTCGGTTTTCAAACGGTCCAATAACGATGAATAATATTCACCTGTAATAGTTTTACCCTTTTCCAGATAGTCGATGAGGATTATCCCTTGCGAATCCCAAAAGACAGTCGCCATAACCTTTCCGGCCGAAGGAACGGTCTTCGCCTTTTTTGGTGCAGATTCCCCTTTGGTAACCCATTGTTTAGATTGTTGTTTGGTCTCAGGAGTATAGTAATGTATCCATGTTTCATCCACAGTGACGAAACGACGCTTAAAGTCCTCCGGATTCTTCTGGAACAGCTGCAAACCATCCTTGCAACACTTCACACGATTCCGTTTTTTGGTCAAGGGTGAGCAATCGCGGCACCCATCTTGCGGATAGCTTTCTCATGTCCAAATGTTTATGCAAAATATTATGTACCCATTCAGTCGAGATGCCCACAGCACTAGCAATCTCACGCACCTTAACTCTTCTGTCATCCATCACCATATCATGTATTTGATCAATGATTTCTGGAGTCGTAACCTCCACAGGCCGTCCAGAACGTTCAGCGTCACTTGTGCCCATATGGCCAGTCCGAAAATTTTGAAACCACTTATAAACTGTTCTAATCGAAGGTGCAGAGTCACCATAATGTTTATCAAGCTTCTCTTTAGTCTCCTGAGGCGTTTTGCCTTTCATAAAGTAATGTTTAATCACCACACGAAATTCTTTTTCATCCATTTCTTGAAAATCACTCGACTTCCTTGATTCACACGAATGCCAAACACAAAGAAATAGACCAATATGGCTGAAACTTGGTGTGCGTTCTTTCAAGAGATGCTACTAACTAAACCTGACCTCGATACGCGCCGGTGGTGCCATCTCTCGGACTTTGCACTGACTTTTCAAACCAGCCACGTAGCATAAACGTGAAATGAAATGAATAAAATTCTTTTTTTTCCTTCTTTAAAAACGTATAGTTTAGAATCTGTAATTCGTCTGATGACGTACAGTAAGTAGCTTTGATGATAAGAGAGGTAGCTGCGAAAGGAAGAAGTGACTGGTATGAATTCCGTGTAGGTGATGATTTCTTATGATTTTATATTTCTTAACGCTACTAATTCTTTTAAATCAGTTTTACGTATAATGTACGGTCATTTTTTTTGTTGTGAAATATAATAAATAAAATCTTATGCATATTGAATTGAAATAATATTATTATTAAAATTATTCTAATCAATTTTTTAAAAAAGATTTCATTTTACCATAATAAAAACACATTTTTCAAAATATGAAAGGAATTTTTTTACTATCTAAAGAAATACTATATGTAGCAAATAACTTTTTTTTATAAAATGAAAAGACAGTCTAGGCTCAAACAATCGTAATACAGAAATTAAAATAGATTTATTGAAATTATTTTAGTGTTGAAACTCATTTTAAATAATTTAACTGTTTATTATTGGTTGGTATACACCGTGTGCTTTACGATATTGGCCTGCATTTCCCGTTTACCTCGTACCTCGACGTTGAAGCTACTATTATTTCTTCATCGTGGCATTGTTGCGGAGTATGCTCTTGTCAATATCGGCCCCCGATCCAACCAATTTGACTTGAAACATACGCGTCGCTAGAGAACATATACTTCTGTATTTTTTCTTGACAGTAACATCATGCATATATATGCATATATATATATATATATATATATATATATATATATATATATATATATATAAAATATATATATTATGTATATATATATTATGTATATATATATATATATATATATATATATATATATATATATATATATATATATATATATATATATATATTATGTATATATATATATATATATATATATATATATATATATATATATATATATATATATATTATGTATATATATATATATATATATATATATATATATATATATATATATATATATATTATGTATATATATATATATATATATATATATATATATATATATATATATATATATATATATATATATATATATATATTATGTATATATATATATATATATATATATATATATATATATATATATATATATATATATATATATATTATATATATATATATATATATATATATATATATATATATATATATATATATATATATATATATATATATATATGTATATGTATATATATGTATATATATATGTATATATATATATATATATATATATATATATATATATATATATATATATATATGTATATATATATGTATATATATATATATATATATATATATATATATATATATATATATATATATATATATATTATGTATATATATGTATATGTATATATATGTGTATATATATATATATATATATATATATATATATATATATTATGTATATATATATATATATATATATATATGTATATGTATATATATATATATATATATATATATATATATATATATATATATATATATATATATATATATATATATATATATATATATATATACACACTCCTGAACAAAATTAACGCAACAATCTGAAAATTAATTTATCTTTTTCTTATGTCAGTTTTAAAGTTTATCGAGTATTTGAATAGTAGGCTATGCATATTTTGTTTCGTTGTTCATGACAGAATCAAAAAAATTCGTTTAGATTTACAGTTTTTAAAGAATTTTTTAGAAGATAAACAATTTTCTGTAATAATGCGATAGATTTTCTTTAAAAGTAAGCTTATAAATTGTTTCTTTTTTCAAAGTAATACGTTTTGTGGTAGACTGTTTTATTTTTGACCCCGAAGAATTAGAAAAATGAATCGAACAAGGAATTTAACTGAACACGAGGTAGTGCGAGCCTCAGTTTTATTGGACGAGGGATATTGTCAGAGTTATGTTGCCAATTTGTTAGGCAAACATCGTTCCACAATAAGTCGTATTGTAAGACGCTTGAATGAAGTAGGAACTTATTCTAGAAGGCTAGGGCAAGGGCGAAAACGATGTACTAGCGACCTAGATGAACGTTTTATAAGACTTTAAGAAACAGGACTGTCACTAGTTTTATAATAAGAAACGAACTCGAAGCTGTTCGCAATGTCACAATTTCAGTCACAGTTAGAAGACGGTTAAATGAAGCTGGATTAAAAACTAGCGAGAACAGAGTTGCCAGGTTACGTTTTGCTCGAAATCACGAAAATTGGTCTGTGGATGATTGGAAACAAGTTTTCTTCACAGATGAAACTAGGGTTAGTCTAAAACATCCAGATTGTCGTGAGCGAGTATGGCGAAGACCAGAAGAGAGGTTTGCTCCTTGCAATATCTCTACAAAGATTCCATTCGGCGGTGGCTCTGTTATGTTCTGGGGTGGCATCTGCTTTGATGCTCGCACAGAGTTAGTTCCTGTCCGTACGATATCCATGAATGCTGACTACTATCTTGAGAATATTGTAATAGAACATGTGATCCCTTTCGGTCATTTTGTGGGTCCCAATTTCCTGTTTATGCAAGACAACCCTCGACCTCACGTAGCTAGGGAGGTACTCGATTATCTTAATCAAGTTGATATACCGATTATGCAATGGCCACAAAAAGCCAGGATCTGAATCCGATAGAACATGTATGGGATCACCTTAAGAAAAATGTGAAAACGTCATATACCTGCACCTAGAAACCTGAGGGAACTTGAAAATGCAGTTATCACAGAATGGGAGCAAATTCCTCAAAATTTTTTCCAAAATTTAATTAGAAGCATGCCTAGGCGCATAAACGCTGTCATCTGAAGTGGAGGAGGCAACACACGCTACTAGTGTCCCAGTTACACCATTAATTTTGCCACTAGTGTCCCAGTTTATTTTTTTCATTATTACGTAATTTCAACGATTTTGTTATTAGGTCTTAAGAATAATTTTAATTCGAATCTTATAGAGAAATTTGGTAGCTAATTCACTTTTAAAGTATCCGAATAAGTTTTTTTCTAGCTTTTAGTGTAACCAATGTTCATAAAAAATTATTAAAATGAATTCATTATAGAGACTTAATATATTGTTGCGTTAATTTTGTCCAGGAGTGTATATATATATATATATATATATATATATATATATATATATATATATATATATATATACATATATATATATATATATATATATATATATATATATATATATATATATATATATATATATATATATATACTAACTTGCTAGGGATCGAACAAAAACACTATTTTAAATTTAAAAAAAATTGCTTTGTGGGCAAAATTAGAGGCTACTCGTTGCCGATGGTATGATATGATGTGGTCTGTCACATGGTTTACGCTACACACGTTAAAATTTGACAGATTTAATGGATGCATTGGTGGAAATAATGATCATTTTATAATCTAGCTATGTGCTCGCTACGAACAATCTTGTTTTGATATGTTAGCATACTTTCCTGTGCACGATTTTTATCCTAGCAGCGAATGACACCTTTAGGCACAGAGGTAAAAGTTGCACATAGCAACAGTACGCACTAGCAAAAGTCTTCAAAAACAATACGTTACTAGAGGCGATTAATCGCACGCAATTTCACGTGAAAAACCTGCACTAATCTCTGAAGACCTTTGTACACATAGACCTAACTTCCAAGAGAAGACAACAAGTATTTTTTGTATATATCAAAAGCATTGACGTAAAAAATTACATTTAAAAATTTATGTACTAGCGGTATTCAAGCATTCTTATCAATATGTTAAGCACTTACCAATATGACCACTATTTATTATTAAAAAAATCACATATCAATGAGACATCCGTTATTTGGCGCTTCATTATGCAATTTTTCTCTTGTAACAATCCATGAAAATAAAATTGAAAATCTTCCTGTAAAGTTTTAAATGCAATTTTAGTTTTTAAGCAGAATTCCCTCGTTTCCAAATCCCCATTGTATTCACGTTGCAAATCCTACTAAAACTTTAAAAAGTTTTGATAATACAAGACTGCGAATTTGTGTTATCTTTTACGGACAGACGGATTTCCTTAGTTTTCCTCGAAAACTTGTAAAAGTTTTCAGAGTTTTCCATTAACTGTCAGTTACGATAAAGTATTTTGTTTGCATTTTTTAAATTGTTTTTAATATGTTTTCAAATATGTTACTATTACGAAGACTCATTTTTACCAAATAGAAATTATTTTTTAAAAAACCTGATAAAAGTTAAGCTTATTGTTTTCTTATTATTAAATATTGTATTATTACTTATTCCAAAGATGCATTAACACATCAGAAGTATCAACAATTCATAAGAAAGGAGACAAGAATAATTGCGATAACCATCGGGGAATAACTGTTACAGGCTCTATTAGCAGAATATATGGGAAAATACTTAAAAATAGAATAGAAACGGAATACGCGGACATAGAAGCTGAAGAACAGGTAGGCTTTAAAGCAGGAAGATCCACAATAGACCATCTCTTCTCACTGACATAAATCCTAGAAAAGAAAACCGCACCGGAAGTCCATGTCTTGTTTGTTGATTAAAAAATATTTGGAGAGTGCACTGAAGAACTGGAAAAGGAAATGCAGCAGTATGGGATTACCACCGGATCACGATACTACATTGTACACGATATCATTCGCGGACGACCAGGTAGTAGTCGCTCAGGACATTGAAAATATGGAATACGTGACACGAAGTCAATATTAAAAAGACCGAGTACATGTGCGTCGGAGTACAACAGCAGGACTTGAAACTGGCCACAGGACACACCATCAAACACTGTGCCAGCTATAAGTATTCGGGAACGAGAATATCTAGGGACGGAACACTGGAAGAAGCAATATTCGAGAGGAATATCCAAGGAAGAAAAGCGATTGCAATGCTTAATAGTATACTATGGGACAAAAACATAACCATTGAAAATAAGAAGAGAATTTACAACTCAGTCGTGAAAAGTATAATAACTTACAGCTCCCACGTGTGGCCATTGAAGGAAAGAACAGAAAAAATACTTAAAGCTACAGAAATGGATTTCTGGAGACAAGCAGCCAGAAATTCCAGAAAAGACCGCATACTAAATGACATGATAAGACGAGCTTTAGAAATAAACCACGATATAGTGGACGAAATCAGAACCCAACAGTTGATATGGTATGGACATGTACAGAGAATGTCACAAGACCGACTACCCAAAAAGATCTTAAATTGGAACCCTCATGGAAGAAGAAAGCGAGGAAGACCACGCCAAAGCTAGAGAGCAGGAATCAACAAGGAAGTACTAGAGAGAGATCCGGAGGAGGAGGGATGGAGAAACCGGGAAGAGTGGAAATTAGGCATCAGAAGACGGAAGACGTTATAAAACCGATTGATATATATTTATATATATATATATATATATATATATATATATATAAAACTAGTCAAAAATTTATCTTAATTTGTAGAGATATGAAACACATTTTCATTTTTTTTTTCCACCCAATTTTTCCAATTTTTGTAAACATGATAGACCTGTTTTTAAATTGTGGTAGTAATAGTTGGAAATAAGTAAGTAAAATTTAATTCAAAAAAATGGGTAACTTTTGCCTTTTAAACTGCAAATCTGTGTTAATCCTTATGGACAAGAAAAGTTTTTCTTAAATAAGGAACTTAATAGTTCCTGAGTTTTTTATTTATTTTTTTTTGTTAAAATACAATCTTATTTTTTTTTTTTGCACTCTCGGTATTATTTTTGTAAAAGCTTCGGGCAATTTTTAACAATAATAGTACTCATTAAACAACACTGATCGTCTGCAACAGAAAGCAGGGTACATGCCACATTGTGGAGAATTGACGTGTTGAGGACGGTTTGCCTGTCAACCTAAACAAACGGAAATGGTTCTTTTCAACGGAGGAGGAGCTAGAAGAGTTTAGGACGCCAAGAATATTTGGAGAATCACTCACCTTGCTGTCGTGTATTAAATATTTATGTATTACGCTAGACCAAAAATTGACCTGGGATGTTCACGTCGACGCTGTGGCCAGGAAGTCAAGTGCGACCTTTTGGCTGTGGCAGCGTATATATGGATACAGAGTTGTGGATGGTACAAGTTACTGAGGACACACAAAAAGCTTCCCAAGAGCAGAAGTGATGACTACAGGGGGTTATTTGCGATTTAGTAGGTATTTTTTGGTACGATTCCTAGCCTTTATCAATGAGATAATCAACTTTCCCCGAGACACTCTTAGTGTGCTTGAGTTGAGTCGGCAGGGGCAGGTATTATTTGGAAACTGCAGATGTACGTTCTCTCTAATGGCACCTATGATGAAGAAGGTGCCGTGAGTGGGTAGTGTAGATCTTCTTTGACAGTCTGGAGTAGTTAATGCAGTTTTTAAATCCTTTACAGGGTGAGTCAACGGTAAAGTTCATTATCTCATTTATTTCGGGAATGACGAAAAAATGTTAAATACAATAGTTTTAGGGAATGTTAAGGTGCACAATTTAAAATTATTTTTGAGTATACAGGGTACTTCAAAAACGTGTGGCCTATATAACATGTTTTTTTAAATGGAACATCCTGTTTTCTAATTTATTTTTAAATTCTGTGTAAAATTTTATAATTTTTTTTTTAAATAATATTATATACCTAAACTTAGTAGTTTTTTCTAATATTTTCAATTTTTTTTTTTTTAAAATACTATTTTTCAGTGTTGTAAAAAATTGCCAGTAGCGCCATTGTTTCTGAAGGTGGAATACTCATAATTGGTACGAGCGTTCTATAGAGATGAAAAAAAGGATATATGTAAAGAAACTTGAGTTAGATGCTACAGAGTGTTCAAAAAAAAAATTTATACATTTCGACTATCTTAAATTGAAAAATCTCACATTTTTAAATGACACACCCTGTATATTATTATTTTTTCTGATAGATTTTACAAAACCCTCCAAATTTTATTAAGTACTAGCCGGTCCGCTCGCGTGGACTGTGGACTGAATTCACCACTATCGTCACTGCTTATTCCTTAATTTACCCAACGTAATAAAATATCTCCCATTATTTCCCCTTATCTCTCAATATTTCTCCTTATCTCCCATTATCTCTACATAATTTCGATTATCTAGCCTTAACTCTGCTCATTTCCCATTATTTCTCCTTATCTCGCATTATTTCTCCTTATCTCTCATTATTTCTCCTTATCTCCCATTTTCTCACCTTATCTCCCATTATCTAGGTTTATCTCGACTTATCTCTCAATATTTCTCCTTATCTCCCATTATTTCTCCTTATCTCCCATTATCTCTTATCTTTGCTTATCTCCCATTATTTTCCTTATCTCCCATTATCTAGAGTTATATCGAATTATATAGAACATATGTTTTAAATTTATAAAAACACGTAAATCGGATAAGTGGTTCTCAAGTGATAAGCGCACTAACGGACAGACAGACAGACAGAAAGACGTTGCATTTTTATATATATTCTAGATAGAAGATGATAGATAACCTGGCCAGAGAACAAATGTATGAATTAAAAAAAAACATGTAAATCGGAAAAGGGGTTCTCGAGTGATAAGCGCACTAACGGACAGAGACACAGACAGAGAGACGGTGCATTTAATATATATTATATTCTTTGCTACATGATATTGTTCCATATTTATGCTTTAGGCAGTGTATTGCAAGAGAACGCGCTAGCGGCAAACTTTTCTCCAACTTGATTCACTATTATCGTTACTGCTTATTCCTTATGTCACCTAACGTAATAAAATGTATCCCATAACCTGGCCAGTGAACATATGTATGTTTATCAAAAGAGCACGTAAATCGGAGAAGTGGTTCTCCAGTGATAAGCGCACTAACGGATAGACAGACAGTCAGAGAGACGTTGCATTTTATATATATATTATAGATATTCTTTGCTACATGATATTGTTCCATATTTAATGGTTTAGCATGTTTAAAAAAAAGCACGTAAATCGGATAAGTGGTTCTCCAGTGATAAGCGCACAAACGGACAAACAGACAGATATACGGTACATTTTATATATATTATAGATGTAATAAAATATATGTCTATAACCTGGTCAAAAAACATGTGTATGAATTTAAAAAATCACGTAAATCGGATAAGTGGATCTCGAGGGATAAGCGCACTAATGGACAGACAGGGAGACGTTGCATTTTATATATATTATAGATATAGATTATTATTATTATTATGTAACCTGGCCAAAGAATATATGTATGAATTTAAAAAAAAGATACATAAATCGGATAAGTGGTTTTAGCGTGATAAAACACACTAATGGACAGACAGAGAGACATTGCATTTTATATATATATTATAGATTATAGATATTCTCTGCTACATAAATATTGTTCCATATTTAATGGTTTAGGCGGTGTATTGCAAGGCAACGCGCTAGCGGCAAACTTTTTTCCGACTTCATTCACTCCTTTACGTCACTGCTCATTCCTTATGCTACCTATCGTAATAAAATATAGCCTATAACCTGGCCAGAGAACATATGTATGTTTTAAAAAAAAAAGTACGTAAATCGGATAAGTGGTTCTCCAGTGACAAGCGCACTAACGGACAGCCAGACAGAGAGACAGACAGACAGAGAGACGTTGCATTTTTATATATATTATAGATGTCATATACCTATTTTTAATAGTTTTCGATATATTTTTTATTTTTCAATTTTTACTCTTGTTTTTAATACACTTACGCTATAACATAGTTGCCAAAACAAAATAGAAATGTAGGCATTGTCAAATTTTTGACATGTCTATTAAGCAAGTAAAAATAGTTTAATTTGTTGTAGTAAGTGACGTATAAAGGTAATAGTTACGGATTTTCCTAAAAATGAATTAATTGATATGGTTTATCTACTGGACGAGGGCAGGAAAAAAATTGTTTTTTGGCAGTAAGGCTTTACGGAGCGAAGTATCCTAATAGACTTATACCATCTAGAAAATATTTTCAGTGCTTAATGGAACGGTTTGATGGTAGTGGTAGCGTCGAGTATACGAAACGGAAATGTAGTAAACCAGAATGCTACCAATGAGGAAAAAGAAATGGAGATTTTACTTCATGTTTGAACATAATTCCCAGGTCAGCAGCCGTCAACTAGCTGACTTATCTGACACATCCCAATCTACGGCTAACCGCATAACGAGAAAATACAAGTATCATCCCTTTCATAATGGAACTACACCAAGAACTTCAAGACCGTGATTTTGAACGACGAGTAAACTTTTGTACCACCGTGAATGAAACAATAGAGGCCGATCCAAAATTTTTTATCCAAAATTAATGTTTTCTGATGAAGCTACTTTTCGCAGTAATGGAGCAGTTAAACAGCCAAAACATATACCATAGCATTATTATTCAACAGTTAATCCATTTTGGGTCCGGGAAATTTCAAAACAAAACCATTGGTCGCTTAATGGATGGTGTGGAATATTAAATTTTCGAATTATTGGTCCATAGTATTTTCCGCAAACCGCTTAACGGGCCTAGATTTCTAAATTCTTTGCAAAACGAATTACCCCCGCTTTTTAAAGAAGTTGATAACTTTGAAAGGGAACAAACATGGATTCAACAAGAGGAAGCTCCTGCTTATTACCACCGGGAAGTTCGGGTATTTTTTAAACGATCGTTACCCACAAAAATGGATCGGTAGGGATGGATTCATTCAGTGGCCCCCTCGATCATGTGACTTAACACCTTTAGACTTATTTTTGTGGGACTACATTAAAGATCGTGTTTATGTGAATCTCCCTACAACACCAGTATGATATGAAAAATAGGATACGGGTTGCATGCAGGACAATAACGCCCTTTATGCTAAGGAAAGTGAAGGAAAAATATAGTAAAACGGCTAAATATGTGTATTTAAATAGACGGGCATATTTTTGAACATTTATTACGTCATAATCATTAATCATTAGATAAGTTAAACTATATTAAAATTATTATTAACTATTTGTTTATGTTTTCACAATAGTATAAGTGTAGTAAATTGAAAAATTCAAAATAAATCGAAAACTATTAGAAATAGATGTATGACATACTTAATAAAAGTTAAAGGGTTTTGTAAAAATCTATCAGAAAAAATAATAATATACAGAGTGCGCCATTTAAAAAATTTGAGATTTTTCAATTTAAAATAATCGAAACGCATAAATTTATTTGAACAGCCTTGTAGCATCAAACTCAAATTTCTTTACGTATATCTTTTTTTTCATCTGTATGGAATGCTCCTACCAATTATGAGGATTCCACCTTCAAAAACAGTGGCGCTACGGACAATTTTATTACAAAAAAAAAAACTAGTATTTTAAAAAAAAAAATGAAATATTAGAAAAAGTACCAGGTTTAGGTATATAATATTATTGATAAAAAAGGTATAAAATTTTACGCATAAATTTAAAAATAAATTAGAAAATAGGATGTTATATCGCCACATTTTTTTGAAGTACCCTGTATACTCAAGAATAATTTTAAACTGTGCACCTTAACATTCTCTAAAACTATTGTATTTAACATTTTTCATCATTCCCGAAACAAATGAGATAATGAACTTTACTCTATCGTTGGCTCACCCTGTACAAACTCAGCACTAATACGAGAATACAGAGATGGGTTGGCTGGGAGCTGATGTGAGTCCCTGAATATCGGAGGGTACGGGACTACGAGGAGGAGGGCGAACTCGCCAGACTCTGAGACATAACTCCTTCTAGGGATCCGAACGTGCTTTAGGTATATCCAAGAAAAATGTGGAAGCTGCTTTCAAGAAATGGACTGATTGGTTCTCAAGAGAATGATCTTAGGTGAGTCCAAGGTGAAAACAGCCCAAGAACTTTGAATCGTGACCTGGAAAGCGCGCATCGTGTGGTTGCTGAACCGAAACAGACGTATCCCGAACCCCTTTGTATTTTTTTTCACAGTTTTTATTGTTTAAAGGGCATTTAGCACAGCTGGGTGTGGTAGACTACCCGACATGTCCGGACTGTCTATCGATAAGGCGCTTCACTCATATTTACTAATACGAGGCTCTGAGAAGACGGAGGAGCCCAGCTTCCTGGCGTAGGTTGATACCCTGTCCTTTATGAATAGGTTCATGATGTTTTGCGATTGTCGTGGTAGCCAGGATAGTTGATGGAAAGTTTATCGGGGTTGTCAAAGAGGCTCTCTTTGGTTGGGCGCTGAGCCTCCCGCCAACTACTACTACTATTCATTAAAATCAAATACTTCATTTAATATGACCTACACAAAATTGGATCATAAAAGAGGTAATGTTTTTTGCAAATTATCTCGAGGTATACAGAATTCGTTTAAACCTATTTCTCAGATGATTTTGTTACTTTTGTAATCCACGTACTCAATGTAAAGATTAATTCATTCTTCAACGTTATTAAGGTAACGGTCCACGTTATGAGACGCGAATTGCGCAGACGTTTGGTTTTCTAATATTTTCAAATATATGTAGGTGGAAAACACAATTTTTTTGTATTTAATGAGTACTTCTGCATGAAATGAACTGAAATTCATTTTTTTTGTATAATTAAAGTTTAAAATAAGGGAGAATGGGCGTTTAAAAGAGGTCGTCTCCATGACCCTATTTAGTAAACACTCTGAAGGCATATGTCCATGGTGTCTCATAGTATATGTCCCTCTTATGAGACAGTTAAAAAATCTTGAAAATTATTTTTTTAATAAGTTTTCTTTATTGTAAAGATACTTTAAACAAGAACATGTAATTAATAACATTTTTCAAGACAAAGTAATAAATTTTTCATAAATTAAAACAAAAATTCAGTATAAATAAAGATCATAACCTATTTTTCTTGTTTTATTTTTCTTTTGGAGCTCTTTTACTTGCTCCATTAGTTTTTTTTGTCTTCTTGCATTTTCTTGATATTTTTTTGCTTTTCTTCTTTGATTTTTTAAATATTTTCTTTATCCATTTGAAGCTTCAACCATGTTTCTGATGTCCCCACAGATGGTAAAAACTTGGGTTTTCCTGATTTTTCAACTTTCATTTTCTTCTTCTTTGACAGGAATTCAATTGGCAGTGTATATATTTCTTTTAAAGGTAAATTTTGTAGACTAGCAGCTAAAAATAAAAATCATTTGTTATCTTATTTAAGTAATTATTTGATAAAAAATTACATATTAAGATAATTCTACTTTACCTTTGTCAATATTTTTCCGCAGTTTCATTACTTGCTTGATTTTAATTTTTTTCTTGATTTGAAGCAATTAAATGGATGTGCTCTTGTCTATTGTAATTTGTCTCTGTAGGTTCTGAAAAGATGTGAAAATTAGATTGGCTGTCATCGAACAAAAATATTGAATTTTATATCTACGTACCAGTTGCATCATTATATGATAAATCCTTATTATTCTCATGATCTTGTGATTCTAATTCATCAAGATGAGCTACTTCGCTAACAATGTTTGAAGTATTATCGACTAAAAATTGTAGCTTCAAATATTTCTTCATTATTTATCAGATCAATTGGCTCAATATATAAAGGAAAAACTTCTTGGTCATTTGAAGAGACAAGATCCGCAGAAAAAGAAGTATTCAAATCAGCAGTATTATTTTGTGGAACAATAATAATCTTATGATTATCAGAATTTTCAATTTGTTTGATTACTGGCTTTCGATTAATTGGATTGACTGAAAATTTTAAATTATATAATTTTAAATAAGAGTATAAACAATAATTGTGAATTAAAATTATATTATTTTATACATAAAATACCTGTAGATTTCTTATGTTCCTCAAACCAGAAATTAAACAATGTTTTATCTTCCAAATCACCGGTCCATGATCCACTTATTGCTGCTTCTGTGAATTTAGAAAGCTTATCTGCTGGTAACCTTTTTTTAATTGTTTGCAAGAATTGCTTTTGGTCTTCAATCTCTAAATTATAATCATTCTCTTCTTCAACAATATGTTTCGTCTTTTTCCCTTTTCTTAAGACATCAAAGTCTATCATTTTAGGATTAAATGGATAAAGTCCTGATGATCTAAATCCACTTTGATGATATTTCTTTCATCTCTCATGCTGTCGAGAGTAAATTTCAGCACATGAAGGAAATCTTCTTTTTTTATACGCATGATGCTTTGTTGACTTTTCCATTTAGGCACACATTTTTTCCATGCCACTTTAAAGGGATGAAAAAATGCTATATCCAAAGGTTGCATGATGTGAGTGGAATTGGGAGCCAACATGATCAATTCTATTTGCTTTTCTCTGCAAAAAGTTACCAGTGGTAAATTCAAGTGAGACGAGTGGTTATCCATAAAAACAACAACAGGAAATTCAATATTTTCTTTCACTAGCCATAGATAGAATATATTAGTAATGTATTCGTAGAATGTCTCTGTTGTCATCCAGCCACTGTCGGATACACCAATACCCCAGCCTGTATGGGAGTATTATTCACAATTCTCTTTGGTAAATCTTTTTTAAAAGGGTACATGATCATCGGTGGAGCACGTGTGCCATCAGCACTAAACATGAATAGAACTGTTAAGGCTTTCTCTCCCACCATCGACTATTTTATATACTGTACGAGACCCTTTTTCAGCCAGTACTCTTTCAGCATCAGGACATAGCATTATACTACTTTCATCACAATTAAAATAGATATTTTAATTGTGATGAAAGTAGTATAATGCTGTCCTGATGCTGAAAGAGTACTGAGATATTTCTTCTAATAGATATTAGAAGAAATATCTAACAAGTTTCTATCTTCTAAATACTTTCCTATTTTTCTAAACCACTCTTGTAGCTCTTCACGAGTTAAAGTTGCTCTACTGCAACTTAAATGCTGTGGTCGTCTAATACACAAGTTTGGATGGCGCATTTTGAACTCTTGATACTAGTGTCGACTTGGACAGTCGTTTGTGAAGGGAGTCTTTATTTTCATAGTTTCAACTAATTTTTGTACACAATCAAATAATTCCGATTTTGAGACAGGTGCTCCTACTTGTGATCTATACAGCACCCAATTGACAATATCATCCTCTTCTTTCAGTGGGTTAACTGTTCCTGTTCCTGTCTTTCAGGATCAAGATGTTTTTTTCCGTGTAACGTCGATGCAGGTACACCGTAGGCAGCAGCTGCTTTTCTGCATTGTTTTTAAATCATTCTTCATGGTTTCAGGGCAATAGTTTAATCTTTTAATCTTCTTCTTATTATCATCACTCAAATTAACGTGGACCACATTTCTTTTCAATAATTTGAGTTTACTGTCTTTTTTTGCTCCATCTATTCTTATATTATTCTTGAATTTGCCCATTATTAAGTGTAGCTATTATTTTCTGAAACAAATAATAAGTGAATTCACACGTTAGCAAGTTCAAAACTTTTTTAAAAACATTTAGTAAAAATTGTAAGCATAATATAAGTATACATAATCAATGTTAACATTAATATACTTTTAGGTTAGGTTTATAATTAGACAATATTGCACATACTTACAGCTTATAATTTGAATCTCGCAAATAAAATATAGTTTTTTATGCTATAATAACACGATTTAAACAATAAATATTATATATATCAGTCTCAAAATTTGTAAATATGCACTGTCTCATTGAAGTGGTACAAGCGAAGATCACATGTCCGCGTCGTACAGTTCACTGAACATAGCGTCTCATACGGGGGTACGTTCGAATTCATAAATGCAGGTCTATCGAGACACTCAAAAACTATTATCGTTATGAAAATTGATAAAATAAGTGCAAAAATAAATCTGCAGCTCAAAAGCCTTCAAATAATATATAATTTATACTAAAAAATAGTATAAATTGTCCAGTATAAAACAATATAAAGCGATCCATTTAAGTCGTCATTTCACTCCATCTGACCGTAGCTTGAGACGCAAACAACGAGACACGAACTTTTAATAATTTTTTTTTTCGATAAGTTTGTTTAAAATCAATATTAAAACTAATTAATTTATTATAATATTTCCTAAATAATATTATCATATTTTTTTTCTCAAGAGTTACATGCTCTTACTTTAAATAGTATTTTTCATTCAATGTCTCATAAAGACGTACTTCGTCTCATAACGTGGACCGTTACCTTATCTAGTTTTCGCAAAATTTTGTATAAATAAACTTTTTATATTTAACTTAGTGACAGAACTTGGACCAGTCTAAGCAGTTTTTTTGGAGGTATTGAAGCAAGAATATCATTGTGTTTATAAACAAGTTACTAATTTTTTGCAAATAAAACTGTCAACGTATTTTTTTCTCATAACCAAATACTTAAGTCACATACTCTCGAATTTTAATGAATGAACTTGGGCGACTACGTGCATATTTAAATACTAATTTAGCCCACGTCCCTAAAAAGGTCCACTTAACATTCTTGTCGCTAATCGCTTTTCAAGATGTCAACTCATCGTTCCATTTTACTCTTTTGGCCTCAATTCGATAATAATTCTTCTTGGAAGTGTCTATAATACCGCACTAAAAACAAGTGGCACATCTTACCACTTTGGTCAAGAATTTATTGTTAGAAAACATCATAGGCAATTATTAAAAAATTGGGGAATAACTTCGGGCATTTTAAACAATTAACATATAATTATTAGCTTGCCAGTATGACTTGGCATATGGTTGATTGATACGTTCTGTAAGGAAATCTCTAAAGCGCTATAAGAGCGACGCGTTTGCGAAAAAAGCGATTCACGATGGTCTTGAATCGCTGCAAGTTATACGCGGTGGGAAACGCAGTTCTGGGCAAATTATTCTAAAGTTTACCATATAAAATTCTTATTCTCCATATAAACGACAGTTACGACGAGTAACAAGCTGAACCTCCTATTTTCGGGGCGGGTTCGACAGCACATGTGTACCTTATTGGAATCCAAGCAGCCCCCATTATCATACCATATCCGAGGATTGATCTCCATCGGTCATAGCTAAGCTCAGCCCCTGACCACCAACGTCAACGACTACTGACTTACCGAGAATCGATGTTTTCTTATGACTGTTTTTTTAAAAAAAATTTTAAATTTTAAGAAAATTTCTTTTTAATCAAGGTTTTTTTCGTGTAGACACTTCCACTCTTTTTACCACTACGTTCTTTCTTTTTTCAGCAATTTCCTTTAGATTAAATTGGGTTTTGCGTAGGATATCAAATTTGTCTTTATAAAGATAAAACAAAATGAGGTTTTAAGTTAGACGAAAAAGGTAAAATACCTGGAACGTGAGATATGTAAATTTTTAAGATGATTTTTAGAACAACGAATAAATGGGGTCGTTTACGACTTTTTTCTTATTCATATAACCCAAAAATTGTATTTTTGTATTTTGTCTGATTTTTTCTTTTTTTGTTTCCAGAGGGCTAAAATACGTTCATCTAAGAAAGTATTTTAGCTCTCTGGAATACGTTACAGCCATTGAACAATTTAATTATACTTAAATACCGGATAGTCCATTACTAATAATACAGAACTTTTATTTTTATACCAATTATAATTATATACATACATATATATATATATATATATATATATATATATATATATATATATATATATATATATATATATATATAACACATGGGCTGAAAAGTCCCGGGCCTAACAAAGAAAACACGGTTTTTTTTGGTTCAAAATTTAGCTTTATTCATCAACGTAATCTCCATCAAGAGCAACGCAATCATTCCAGCGCCGCTCTAACATTTCAATACCACTTTTGTAGAACGATTTATCTTTTGCCTCAAAATAGGCCTCAGTTTCAGCGATAACCTCTTCATTCGTGCGAAATTTCTTACCGCGAGCATTTTTTTTCAGGTCTGGCGAACAGCCAGTAGTCGCTGGGAGCCAAATCTGGCGAATACGGTGGATGTGGGAGCAATTCGAAGTTCAATTCATGTAGTTTTGCCATTGTTTTGATTGACTTGTGACACGGTGCGTTGTCTTGATGAAACAAAATTTTTTTCTTTGCCATATGCGGTCGTTTCTTTCCAATTTCGGCCTTCAAACGCTCCAATAACGCTATGTAATATTCACTGTGATGGTATTTCCTTTCTCAAGATAGTCGATGAATATTACACCACGCACATCCCAAAATACCGAAGCCATAACCTTTCCAGCCGATTGTTGTGCTTTCGGGCGCTTTGGACGAGGTTCACCAGTTGCTGTCCACTCAGATGACGATCGTTTTGATTCTGGAGTGAAGTGATGGATCCATGTTTTCATCCATTGTCACATATCGACGCAAAAATTCCGGTTTGTTACGTTTAAACATGGCCAAACACTGCTCGGAATCATCAACACGTTCTTGTTTTTGATCAACAGTGAGCAAACGCGGCACCCACTTTGAACAGAGCTTTCTCATAGTCAAATGCTCATGCAATATAAAGCCAACACGTTCTTTTGATATCTTTACGATGTCAGCTAACTCACGCAACTTCACTTTTCGATCATTCAAAACGATTTTATGGATTTTTTTGATGTTTTCTGGTGTTACCGCCTCATTTGGACGTCCACTGCGTTCTGCATCATCGGTGTCTCTACGACCACGTTTGAAGTCAGCAAACCAACGTTTTATTGTTGTTTCTGATGGAGCGGAGTCCCCATAACACTTTTCAAGCCATTGCTTCGCTTGAACGGTATTTTTTCCCATCAAGAAGCAGTGTAAAATTAAAACACAAAATTGTTTTTGATCCATTGTTTTGAAAATAACAAAAGTAGCGTCACTCTTAGCACAATAACTCACAAACTAATGAATAGAATATCATGAAATTTTTAACAGCTGTCTTTTGAAGGTTAGTATTAACTGAAAAAAGGTGACTGCAATAAAACTAGCGCCATCTATGTGTTAGGCCCGGGACTTTTCAGCCCATGTGTTATATATATATATATTATATATATATATATATATATATATATATATAATATATATATATATATATATATATATATATATATATATATATATATATATATATATATATGTATATACATAAGTTTTAGCTGAGAAAATTAAAGTTATGGAGGAAGTTGATAAAGGCTGCAAAAAAATTGATGTTGCTGCAAAATTTGGTGTGTTTCTCCAAGTTGCGTCTCTCTGATAATAAAAAGTCGCGACAGTATCATCAAGAAACGTAGTATTCCAAGCCGTCGAAAACGAGTACGGGTGGGTACTTACGAGGATGTAAATGAAGCAGTTTTACGATGGTTTTCAAGTGGCCCGTACGCATCAAAACGTACCAATATTGGGAAATTTAATAAAGCAAAAGGCTCTACAATTTGCTAAAGAATTTAACTGCGTTAATTTTCAAGCTAGTGAAGGGTGGTTGAGTGCCTGGAAGATTCGCAATTCAATTGTTTTCAAGACGGTGTCTGGCGAGAGTGCAAGCGTTAGTCAGGAGGACTGTGACATTTGGACTGAAACTGTTTTAAAAAGTGCATTGAAAAAGTACGAGCCAAAAAACGTTTTCAATTGTGATGAACCCGGTTTGTTTTTTAAATGTTTGCCAAATAAAACTTTTGCTTTTAAAAGTGATAAATGTTTTGGTGTTAAAACAAGTAAAGAAAGGTATAAGCAAAAATCCCCGTTGTTTAAAAGGAGTTAAATCTCTGGAGTTAGATTACGCCAATAATAAAAAGGCATGAATGACTTCTGAGATTTTCGAAAGATGGATCAAAGAACTGGACACGAAAATGAAAAGCCAAAAGCGAAAGATTGTGATGTTTATAGACAATTGTCCTGCACATCCAGTTACTGTAAGTAAAAAATTAAGGAATATTGAATTGATCTTTTTTTTCCACCAAACATGACCTCCAAATTGCAACCTATGGACCAGGGTATTATAAAAAACATAAAACATCATTACCGAAACAGAATTGTTCACAAAATTGTTAATGCGATTGATAACAACCTTCCAGTCCAAAAATTGATTACCCTTAAAGAGTGTATAACCGAAGTCGCTAAAGTATGGAGTGAAAATGTTTCTCAGAAAACTATTAAAAACTGCTTTTCTAAAGCAGGTTTTACTAAAACAATTGACAAATGGGAAGAAGAAGACGAAATGGATCTCGCTACCTTAAAAAGGCAATGGGGTATTCTACAAAAAACTGCTACCGTCGACGCAGATTTTTTACTTGAAGATTTCTTAGAAATCGACAATGATGTTGGCACGACAGATCTACCAACTGACCAAGACATAATTGACGATATAAAAAGTATAGAAGATCATGAAGAAGAAACTGAAACCGGGGAATGTCCTGCTAAGTTTAGTGAAAATGAAATAAGAAATGCATTTGACATTGTGCGAACTACTCTCAGGGGCCAGGAAAGTGTACCTGATCAAATCTTTATGCATTTGAATAAATGCGAGAATTTTGTTGAGCAACATTTATTTTTTAAAAGTAATATTCAAAAGAAAATAACTGATTATTTTTCCTAGTACGTATGTACGTAGTATGTACATATGTATTAACAGATTTTGTATTATTCTTTTTATTTCGTATGTAGTACATACATACATAAAGTCCGACGTTATATCTTTACACGTGCGTCATAGTTTTTCAGGCAATATCCCAGACGACTATTCTATTTTTTGTCTCTTTTTACCAATACCTACGATTTATTGGTGAAAAGAGACAAATAATATAATAGTCGTCTGTTATATGGCCTGAAAACTATGACGCACGGGTAAAGATATAACGTACGGACTTTATGTATGTATTTAGCCCTGTACATGCTATGTACTATTTAAACTTTCAAATGTTTAATAAAATCTTTTCTAATAATTCAATTTTGCAATTTTTTTTGTTGCTTGTACCTTATAAAATACAAGTAAATGATTACCAATATAAAATACATACATAGCAATATATACGGATTTTTTCTTTATATAGTGAAAAACTTTCAATAGTGAAATTTCGATCAACATTTTGGTCTTTCACTATACAGAGTGTCGACTGTATATACATATATACTTTTTTTTTATGGGTCTAGCACACGTGCTACAGGGAAGTCCCTAAAGCGCTCTAGGAGCAGCATGTGTGCGGGAAAAGCGATTTACGTTGTTCTTGAATCGCTTGAATCGCGAATATGCATATCTTAGTAAAATTAAAGCCATCTGCATACGGCGTGGGATGCGGTAAACGCATTCATCAAATTATTTGCTTCCTAATACGGTTGTTTAAGATATTTCTCAAAATGCAAGCAAATGGAGCCCCATGGGACAAGATTTCTGACGTCTGTAGACTTACGTAATTTAACGATAATTTTACCCTTGCCGTTGATCACGCTATAGCTTGAATTTTAAAAAATATTGAAGAATATTCTAATAGACCTCTAAAAATATTACCTAATATTAAGCCTAACCTGCACAGTTTATTATCATAAAATACATATATGAATTTGTTAGACTAGACCAATACTATTTTAAATAATTTTAACCCCTCTCTCTACGCTCTTTCTAATCGAAAATTGCAGACTTTGGAAGAAACCGGACCATAACAACCAGAGAAAATGGCTTTACCTTTCGTTTAAAAAGTTTTTTGATAAAAGTATGTTGTCGTCGCAGAGCTTGCTTCGGCTACGATGTCGATGAGATTCTGTACTAAACTTAAATAGGTTGTAAATTCTATTGGAACTTTTTTGAACAAGCTGTTTTCTTTGAAAGTAAATAACGTAAAAACGATGTTTCTTGAATTTAAGGCACTCGCTGGAGATTATCTATTTCTTTTCAGCAGCTGCGTACTAAATATGTCATTTTTTTTTATGGCCATAGTACACGTACTGCAGGAAGATTTCTAAAGTGTTACAGAAGCAACGCGTGTGCGGATTCACATTGATTTTGAATCAATGTAAATTTTACAGTTTGGTTTTCGGCCAGCTAGAGGGGTGAATGATTTATAATAAGGCAGTTATGTGAAAAAGCAATAGGAGTAGCTAGGGAAATTCATTTGGATTTTACAGACCTACAAAAGGCTTTCGACAAGGTTAAGAGAGAAGACATACGGGAAACAAAGAGAAAAAGAGAAATACCAGAAGTAATAATAAAGGGCGTACAGAGTTTATACAAAGAATCAACAAATTATATAAGAACAAGACAAGACAGATCTGATATATTTGAAACAACTATGGGCCTTGGACAGGGATGCATCCTGAGCCCCATGCTTTTCTCAATAGTTCTGGATTAAGCAATAAAAAAAGCAAAGAAGAAAGGAGTAAGATCATACCAGATAGGCTATTGGAAAATGAAAACGATAGAAATATCAGAAGTATGCTATGCAGATAATATAGTTATTATAGCAAAAGACGAGGAAACGCTTAATAAAAACATATGGATGTATGAAGAAGCATGAAAAAGATAAACATGAAAATTAATAAAGAGAAGACAAAGACTATGCTAATAGGAAAACAACAACGACAGCATGAAATAATGATGGGAAAGGAAAGGCTGGACCAAAGAAAGAGGTACCAAAAAATATTAAAGCCCAAGTATTTGAGAAGGTTGCAACACTAATACTTTTAAATGGAGGGGAAACATGGACATTGACAGAAAGACAGAAGAAAAAGATAACGGCTACAGAAATGAGATTCATAAAGAAAATAGAGGACAAAACAAGTGATTGCTTGGCCCCCACAGTCACCCACCTTGAACCCCATCGAATTGCTATGGGGCTATGGGACCATTTCAACAGGTGTGTTTGAAAACTCAATCCAACATCAGAAATTCACTTGTGGGAACTTTTACAAGCAGAATGGGTTAAAATAACCGAAGAAACTCTGAAAAAAACCACTGGACAGAATGCCGAAACTCTGTAAAGCGGTAATTAAAAACAAAGGAGGTTACATAGATGAAAAAATCATGGAAAATCATAAATGTTTTTTCTGATATTCTAGACTGTAAATAATGTAAAAATAAATGATAATTCATTAAAATTTAAAAAAATATATATTATCTGGGTTTTTGTTGTCTTGGGACTGAAATAACTAGGTGGGCAAATACTTTCTGATGGTAGTGTATATATATATATATATATATATATATATATATATATATATATATATATATATATATATATATATATATATATATATACATATATATATATATATATATATATATATATATATATATATATATATATATATATATATATATATATATATATATATATATATATATATATATATATATATATATATATATATATATTAGACATGGCATTACCAAGGAACTAAACATCCATCATCAAATACTACAGAAAGAAGCTCGATGTTTGGGTGCCGCCTGATTAGACGATAAAAAATCTACTCAATAATGTCCATCTGCGAATCTCTACAGAAATGAGAATAAAACACTAAATTTTTAATCAAATTTCCACTTTTATTGATTTTTATACTTGACGCTTGTTTCGCTAAAATTTTAGCTTTTTGACTTATCGATATAAAATTGATAAAGCTAATATTTTAACGAAACACGTGTCAAGTATAAAAATCAATAAAAGTGGAAATTTTACTAAAAATTTAGTGTTTTATTGTCATTAAATAAGAATTTCCATCAAGTAACGGCCGAGTCAGTTAATTACTCTACAGAAATGTAACAAAATCGAGGCATTTCTGAAGTGGTTGATCATAGACGATGAAAAGTGGATCAAGCACAACAATAATGTGCAAAAAGATCGTGTTCGATAAACAAACGATGATGATACTGTGTGTTTGATGGGATTGGAAGGAAACCGTGCATCGTAAGCTGCTGCCACTTGGCCAAATAATTAATTCTGTACTGTACTATCAGCAATTGACCAGATTGATGCAAGCAATTGAAAAAAACTAGCCGGAACTAGTCAAGAGAAAGAGGGTTGTCTTCCACGGTGACAATACCAGACCACACACATATTTGATGACTCGACAAAAATTGAAGGGGCTTGACTGGGAAGTTTTCATGAATCGTGCTTCATGAGTTGCTGCAGCCCGACCAGAGGAATAATTCTGTACTCTTTTGTCAGCAATTGACAAGACTGAAGCAAGCAATTAAAAAAAAGTCGGCTGGAACTAGTCAACAGAAAGGGTGTCGTCTTCCACCATGACAATGCCAGACCACACACATATTTGATGACTCGACAAAAATTGAGAAAGCTTGGCTGGGAAGTTTTAATGCATCCACCGTATAGCCTGGTTCTTGCACCGTCAGGCTACCATTTGCTTCGGTCTCTGAAGAACTCTCTGAATGGTGTTAAGTTAGTTTCAAAAGTGACCTGTGAAAACCACTTGTAACAAATTTTAGTCCAGAAACCATATAAATTCTACAACAGTGACAGGATTATGATGTTGCCACAAATATGACTGAAGGTTCTCGAACAAAATTGCACATACCAGGTGTACAAGTATGAAATGCGGATTTCAGACAACAGATGGTGCACCAATGCAGTTTGTGCTATAAAAAATTTGACACTGCGCCATTTTGTTGTGTCATCAACAAGTGTCAGACGCGCACGAGTGAAAAATTGGAAAAGTATGTGCATAGTTAAACTGACCATTTATTTTTGATCTCAAAACGGGACATAAGTTTTTATACCCAAGTTAGCAGGTTAAGAATGAAAATAAACACAACTTCTTAATTTTCTTTATTTAGAAAAAGTGTAGCTTAATGCAATTAGTATTGACTGTTATTATATTCATATTAATTATAATTATTTTTATTATAACAAGTTGTGAAAAATAAAAATCAATCACCAGTTAACCAGCTTTATTGAAGCAAAGTTCCTCTGAGAGAAATTATTAAATTATATGCACCATATTTTTTTTAATTGTATTTATATTTATCAGAGGAACAAATTTGCTTTAATAAAGTTGGTGATGATTTTAAATAAGAATAAAATTCTTGGCACGTTTTTTTTATATTGACCTTAGTTATCAACATCGCTTTCAGAACTGGTACCTGTAAGTGATTTTTTTTCAGACGTCCACAATTTATTCATAAGAGAAAAGACTCTTTCTACTGGAGCATTTGTACCAGGTAGACATAAGATATATTCAATTAAAATACAAAAATTTTCATGTTGTAGATTGTTGGTGCGAAAGTGTTTGAATACTTCCACCCAACGAGTTTCTGTGGAGACTTTTAAATTATCCCATTCGGTAATTTTTTGGGAAGTGACGTAGCTTGAAATTAATGTAAATTCGTCAAATACTTCTGTATCTTTGTTACAGGGAAAATATCCCTTTTCAATCAATACATCCAGCGCTTTTTGAATATCTTCCCATGCAGGTACTTTTCTTAAATCTGCCCAATGAAATATCTCCATTTCTTTAGTAAGAAAGCAAGTCCACTGTTCCAGATATTCACGGCTTGTTTTATAAAATTCTCTGGCCGTATTTTTCACAAACTCTTCATCAATATTAGTGCCATTATCTTTTAATTTCACAATTAAACTACGAACAGTAAATGGAAGAAACTGGTTGATCTGTTTCTGAGCCAAATTGTTTTTGAGATGATTGATTTCTTTTGCAGCCTCAATTGCCGACACAGTCTGACCTTCAACCTTCAATACAGCTTGGTGAAAACTTGCTGACTAAGCGTGTAAAAAATGAAGCCATAATTCTGATATGGGATCATCAAAAAAGTTTTTTAACAATTTGGGACATTTTTCCATGGTCAAAAAATAGTCTTTTAACGGCTGGTACATTTTTAAAACTCTCTCCAAGGCAGGCATAAGCGCAAGCCACCTGGTTTTACTGTAGCCGAGCATTTGGTGATGTTCTATTTCAGCTTCAGCGCAAAACTCCTTTAGAGCTTCAACTCGAACCGTGCAAATATAAAAAAATGAATATATTTTTACGATAATGCTTTCGTAATCTAAAGGTAGACCATCTGCAGCAGATTTTATTGCATTGTGAATTATATGGGCTCCACATCCAATACCTATCAACGGTTTTTTCAGAGATGATTGTAATTTTGCTAATACATTATTAGTTCCTCGCCTAGCTACACCCCCAAAATTGACATTAGCATTGTCGCCACAAAATGCCACGACTTTATTTGACAAATTATTATCTCTCAATACTTGGTGTAAATAGTCGACTATGATATCAGAAGTTTCACCTGGTTGCTCTTGGAGGTCTAAAATTTTTACTTGCACACCTTCATAAGGTTGAAAAAAGCGCACTACACAAGGATATATTTTCTTGTTACCGTGGTTTGAAGCGTCGTTTAAAATTGTAATACAATTGGACTTATTGAGATCATCTTTTAAATTATCGATCGCTGTATGCGCCAAAACATTTACTATAATAGCTCCTGTTTTTGTACGCGCACATGTGAATTTTGGATCAAAACATGATTGGATTAATTTCGACGCACAATCATTGGAGCGAAAACTGTGGTTTTCTTGTATAGTGTGATAAGCCCAGACGCCTTCTGCAGCAGCAATATCCAAATCCTTTGAAGTTGGCGCGTTTGAATTCTTGAAAAAGTTCAACACTGAAGAACTGGAAGCAGCGGCACGGTCGGCATTTTTATGTTTTTCAGACTTCAAATGCTGTTCAATATCACCAGTACCACTATGGGAAACACTAAACTCTGTACGACACTTTTCGCATCTGACGTGCGAGGAAGTATTAATTTGCTTAATAAATGGGTATTTTGCTTGTAAGTTGACATTAAATGAACACTTGCGTTTCGGCATAACTATAGGTAAAATTCCAAAACAACAGAAAACTTCAAATTAGTTACCAGTTTACCACTAAACTACTTCACGAACATTACGCAAAAACAAAACAATAGCGACAAGTCTGTGTGCATGCGCGTGATTAGCCTAATAACCAAATAAATGCTCCCTCTTCTCCCCGCGTTACTAGGTAACCGACAGCGCGCGCGGGCGGGGAATCGCCAATCGTCGACGTCGCGACGGTCTGTGATTCCCCGCCCGCGCGTGTCTCACGAGCATCGTAATTTAAAATTTTCGCGCGGTTTCGGAAAACGGGACTATTTACCGTCCCGGCGTTTTGTTTGGGGACAACGGGACAGATGACCGAGAAAAGGGACAGTCCCGTTCAAAACGGGACGTATGGTCACTTTATGCATAGTGTTGTGTTGTTGTGTTCAATATGTCGAAATTTATATCGAACAAAGAGCATTCGCGGACAGCATTAATTTTTTGTTTTCATTTGAAGAAAACTGCTGTTGAACCATGCCGATTACTTCGAGAAGCTTATGGTGAACATGCTCCATCGCAAGATACGTGTGAACGATAGTTTCGGCGTTTCAGAAGTGGCGACTTCGATGTTGCAGACAAGGAACGTGGAAAACCGCCAAAAAAAATACGAATATGTGGAATTGCAAGCATTGGTGGACGAAGATGATTCGTAAACACAAAAAACAACTCGTCGAGCAATTGGGCGTTAGTCAACAAGCTGTTTCCAATCGGCTACGAGAGATGGGAAAGATTCAGAAGACCGGTAGATGGGTACCACATGAGTTGAACGACAGGCAAATGGAAAAGCGCAAAAACACGTGTGACATTTTGCTCGCTCGGTACAAAAGGAAGTCGTTTTTGCATCGTATAGTTACAGGATATGAAAAGTGGATTTATTTTGAGAATCCCAAGCTCAAAAAATCATGGGTAGACCCAGGAGCACCATCCACATCGACCGCAAGACCGAATCGCTTTGGCGCTCTGTGTTTGGTGCGACCGGAGGGGCCTGGTCTATTATGAGCTGTTAAAACCTGGGGAAATGGTTAATACTAAACGTTACCAATAACAATTGACCGATCTGAACAGTTCGCTGCTTGAAAAAAAATGCCAGAATACCGAAAAAGGCAACACAAAGTCATTTTTCTTCATGACAATGCTCCATCACGTACAGCAAAACGAGTTCGCGACACGTTGGAAGCACTCAGCTGGGAAGTTCTACCCCACGCGGCTTACTCACCAGACTTGGCTTCTTCCGATTACACTGGTCAACACAAGTCTTGTTTCCTTTATTTTTTTTTCCGTTATTGGGTATTTCTATGGCCCTGACTATGAAAAAAATACTGGGAGATTGCTAACAGCTTTACCTTTTGAAATATACAGTTTTATTATTTTGCCAAAAAAAATACAAAAAAAAATAATATATTATGTTAACAAAATTTCTATTGAACACTAGCAAATGATCTTTTATAAGATTTCCTTGAATGAACGACTTTAGGTAGATCTCGTTGCAAACTCCAGCAGTAGTCTGCCATCATATGTGACTCCCACCGCCCCTGATAACGCTCTTCCATTGTCCGAAGATCCTGATGAAATCTTTCACCCTGCTCCTCACTAAAATCACCCAGATTTTGTGGAAATCGGTCTAAATGCGAGTGCAGGAAGTGGATTTTTATGCTCGTGTTGCACCCTAGCTCTTGCAAGTTCGATAGCATGCACTTAACAAGCTCGACATGGTCGTCAGATTTCTTTTTGCCTAGGAAGCTACTCATAACCAAAACAAATGAATTCCAAGCTTTGGATTCATTGATTTGACAAAATTAGGATCTTTCACGAGTTCTCTAATCTGTGGCCCATCAAAAATACCAGTTTTCAATTTTTCTAAACTTAATCCTGGAAACTTGCTTGAAAGAAAATTAAAACATTCGCCACTTTTGTCAAGCGCCTTCACAAACTGTTTCATTATGCCGAGTTTAATATGAAGTGGTGGAAGTATGATGCGGTCTCGGCTAACTAAAGGCACGTTTATAACATTTTTTGTACCAACTTTTAGCTCTTCCCGCACTGGCCAAACTTTTTGTGACCAATGGTGTTGTTTGTCACGACTATCCCAGAGACACATGCAACAAGGGAACTTTGTGTACCCCCCTTGTTGACCTAAAAGAAAGTTAACCATTTTCAGATCAACACAAATGACCCATTTGTGGTCTTGATACTTAATTTTTTCCATAACCTTAGAAACATTTACGTATTCTTCTTTTAAAGTCGTCGAATGTGCAATAGGTATAGATCCGTACTTGTTACCGTTATGAAGCAAAACACACTTTAAACTTCTTTTGCTGCTGTCTATGAAAAGACGCCAATCACTAGGTTGGTACTGTTTTAATCCCATCTGCTGCAAAATACCACCAACATCGTTACAAAAAACTAAATCCTTCTCTTGAGAAAAATACGGTAACAGATTTTTTTCTCGGGTACGATAAAATGTAATGTTAGTTTCCGGAGTAAGCAAATTTTTTTCTTTTGAACGAGATGCTAAAATTTCAGAAGCTTCTTTTGGTAAGTTCAGATCTCTTACTAAGTCATTTAGTTCTTTCTGATTAAATGGTTGAGGTTCTGAAAGGCTACATTTGTAGTCTGAATCAGAGTCTTCGCTTGATGTATTTCGTTCGGGTTCACAGAGATTTGGATCATGGATGCTAGGTTGTATAGGGTGAGCCATTTAAAGTTTAAATTTAAAAATGCAATAAAACAAAAACGGTTTGAAATTTTGCCAAATTTATTTTTTTGTTGTGAAGTACAATTGTTCCGGTTAGAGATGGAATATTATTTCATTCATATGGCTGCCGCGGCTGGCCTTACAGTACCCCATTCGATCGGACCAATTTTCGAGTGTATGGGGTCGTATCTCGGCAAGGGCATCACGAATGTTGGCCTTCAAATGCTCAATTGTCTCTGGTTTGTCGGCATAACACTTATCTTTAACGCCGCCCCACAGAAAATAGTTCAACGGTGTCAAATCGCAGCTTCTTGGCGGCCAATTGACATCACCATTTCGGCTAATTAAACGGCCATCAAACGTTTGACGCAATAAATCGATTGTGGCATGAGATGTGTGGCAAGTTGCACCATCCTGTTGAAACCAAACATCGTTCACATCAATACCATGAAGAGCGGGCACAAAAAAATCGGTTATCATGGTGCGATAGGTGTCTCCATTGACCGTAATGGTTGCGCCGTCCTCATTTTCAAAGAAATATGGGCCAATGATGCCTCCGCTCCACAAGCCGCACCAAACAGTCACTCGTAATGAGTGCATTGGCTTCTGTAAGACTACGTGTGGGTTTTCTGAGCCCAAAATACGGCAATTTTGCTTATTGACGTACCCACCAAGATGATGAAAATGAGCTTCATCCGAAAAGATGATTTTTTTTGGCAAAATCGACATCATCGTGCAGTTTCTCGTTGGCCCATCTAGCAAAGCGAAAACGAAGCGGATGGTCATGCGGCTTCAACTCTTGAACCAATTGAACTTTGTAAGGCGTCATACGTCGACGTAAACTGGTGCGTGAAATGTTCAATTCTTGAGAACGATGACGAGTTGATGTTGATGGATTCTCACGCACACTCTCAGCCACAGCTTCGATATTTTCGGGTGTACGCACTGTACGAGCACGCTCACGTCTTGGCGCATCAACAATGAAACCAGTTTCACGAACTTTAGCAATAAACTTGCGTATACCGGGCACTGTTGGTCCTTCTCTGCGACCAAATTTTGTACGACATTTTCGTGCAATTTCCGACCAATTGTCTTTGTTTTGGAAATAAATTTCCAATAAATCCCAACGTTGCTCAAGCGTAAATCGATTCATTTCGTTCAGTGGAGATAATATACTGAATTTCGTGACAGAATAGAATGACATAAGTATTGCCAGATTCGAAATAACCGGTGGTTCAAATTTAAACCGATAGATGGCCCACCTTTTACCTGTTGTGATTTTAATTGAGGTCGTTGAGCAGAAGATAAGTTAGGATATGACCACTTACTTCGATTTCCAGGGTTAATTCCGTTTATTTTCACAACGCAGAAGTAGCAATCGTCATGATGGTTTCGAGGTTCTCGCCAAATCATGGGTGTTACGAACATTATTGCATCTCTTTTTCCACTGGACCATAACCGTAGACATACCACACATTTCTGGCATACAATATGAGGAACCCATGGCTTGTCCTGATTACACAATTTTATTTTAAAGTATTGATGATACGCAGTTTTCACAAAGTCCGATATAGGTTTTCGATATCAAATATAGCAAAAAACAATCGGGATTAAGCACACAACATCTTAACTAAGTTGGGCGACCCATTGTTGCGACCCATTGTTTCATCGGTCGTATCACCCACGTATTTAATATCCAAATGGTTATCAAAAGAACTTGAGAAGTTACCATTAAATACTTTCGCAGTCAAGAATTCGTTAGAATTCATTAATAAAACAAAAAATCTAGTTCTTAATGAAGGTGAAGTCTTAATTTCTTTTGATGTTAGTTCTTTGTTCCCAAGTGTGTCAATTCCACAAACTTTACAATATCTCGAAGATTTACTTAGAATGAATGACTTTGAAGACGAAATTATTCGTGAATACTTAACATTATCTAAATTTTGCATGGAACAAAATTATTTCCAATATAACAATCAATTTTATGTTCAGAAAGAAGGGACAGCTATGGGTAATTGCTTATCACCTTTCATAGCCAATTTATTCATGAGTAAGTTTGAAATCGAAGCCAGTCAAGAATTCGAATATTTCCCAAGGGTATGGTATAGGTATGTGGATGATATTTTCGCGATTTTTGATACAAATAAAGCAAATATTGATGATTTTGTTTCGAAATTAAATAGCCGGTGTGATTCCATTAAATTTACTTACGAAGTTGAGAACAAAGGACAATTGCCTTATCTAGATATTTTAATTATTAAAAATAATAATAGATTAGAATTTGATATCTATAGGAAGGATACAGTAACAGATAGATATATTCCTAATGATTCATTTCATTGCAAACAACATAAATTAGCCTCATTACATTTTTTAGTTCATCGTTTAATCACGTTCCCTCTGAATAGAGTAAACTTTAATAAAGAAAGGAATCGTATTAGAAATATAACTAGAGTTAATGGTTATGACGACGACTTAGTAAATAAGCTAATAAATAGACATAAGTTTAGGTTTAATATTCAGAATTCCACCTTTTTTACACTCGAAGAAAATAACACCAAGTATGTCTCCATACCATATAATCCGAAATATAGCAAGGGACTCAATAAGGTATTTAATAAGGTAGGCCTCACCTTAGTCTATAAGTCAACAGACAATCTGAGGAATATCTTAGGAAATCCCAAAGATAAGATTCCTAATTGTGAGAAAAGTGGAATTTATGAAATTAGTTGTAATGATTGTGACAAAAAGTATGTTGGGCAAACTAAAAGGTCAATTAAAACACGATTTAAAGAACATTTAGCACACTTAAAATACAATAGAACAGAAAAGTCTAGCATTGCCGAACATGCTCTTGAAGCTGATCATACTGTAACATTAGATAATCTAAGATTGATAAAAAATGTATCTGATAGGAGATTGTTTAAACGCATACGAAAGTATGGAAATCATAAAATGTAAAAGTAGTTTAAATAAAGACAGAGGGCCTATTCCTTATAGTCCCCTCTACTGGTGACTTGACCGGAACTGATGGCCTTGCCTATGTCATTAGTTCCGCTTGAATAATTCAAGGGTTAGGCTAAGTATAAATAGGGTAGATTTGTAGTTTAGCTTTAGTCAATCATCGCTCCTGATGAAGCTAACATGGTTAGCGAAACGCGTGTCGAGTGCAAAAATAAAGTGTTTGGTGTAGTGGTGATATATACTGAGTAGTACACAACATCTTCTTGATGAAGCCATATCTAAAATAACAACAAAATATATTTTAGTGTTCAATAAAAAACGAAAATCTAAGTAAAATAGTAATGAGGGTAGTTAGCTATAAATTTTGGATTGTTGTAGCTTCTACTTGATTTTTTTATTTTTTTTTTTTATTTAAATAAAAAAAATATCAACATAGCTTACAAGACTAACAATACTATAGGGAAATACCTTAAAAACTACAAACCACAAATAAATAAAGACAATAAATCAGGGGTTTATCAATTAACATGTGGGTCATGTCCTAAAACATACATCGGACAAACTGGACGTACATTTAGACAAAGAATTACAGAACACGAAAAAAGCTTCATCCATAGAAAATCTAATTCAACATATGCTAATCATCTAATAACAGAAAATCACACATTTAACAAGAATTTCAAAATTTTACACATCCAACAAAAAGGTTTAAAACTAAACCTTTTAGAGACTATGCAAATAAATCGATTAAGGACTACAGGTACTTTACTCAACGACCAGGTAGATTTAAGCAATTCACCATTATTGAATTTATTCTCCTAACTCCAAATCTGTGTGGATTTTCCAATACTATCAATGTAATTTAATTAGGTGTAATATTATAATTAAGAAATTATATAAAACTGTGAATATTAAACCTAACTTGACAGTGTAAAATGTAGATCTGAAGAAGCTGCATCGACAGCGAAACGCGTCATCGCAATTTAAAAATAAACCAGTGGAAATTGACTAAAAACAGTCTTTTATTATATAGTTAGCTATAACTCAAAAACAAAAGCTGTTAGAGAAAAATTGTTGCCATATTTAAAAAAATACGCGTCAATTTGAGATAGAAACAAAAAAAAAATCACAGGAAACAAGCAATTTTCTTTTTTTTTGTTGACCAGTGTTATCACTTGTTTGCATCGGTGGGTCACGCACTTGCTGAGCAGCGCTTTGGTTCGTACGAAGATGTGAAAAAATGGCTCGATGAATGGTTCGCAGCAAAAGGGGAAGATTTTTACAGGCGTGGTATTCACAAATTGCCCGAAACATGCAAGTACTTTTTATCATTCTTCCGAATTTAACATGTTTTTTCAGAAAAAAAATCCGCATTTCATACTTGTACACCTGGTATTTGGTTTAATAAAGTTCTTTCAACGTATAAAAATCAATTAAAAGGCTCGATACTTTTTCGACAACCTAAAATTTAGATTTTTTTTCACTATGTTTGATTAATATTGTTTCTTTTTGTTACAGATAAAAGAGTACGAGAAATTAGAGTCACTTGAAGAGAGAAAAGAAAAAGCCAAAGAAATTTACGATATGTTTATCATGAAGGAACTCTTAGCTCAAACACATGTAAGTACGCTTAACGTCAATTAAAGTGGACCACTTCATTATCTAAGTTTGTGGTTTGCACAAGCTTAAATGAACGAGGATCTCGGTTTGCTCACAATTCACTATTTCGATTTGCCTACTGACCAGAAATAGAATCAAGGACATGATTTAGAACATTCAGATTATTAGGGGGACGAATCTAAAGTGTCCCTTTTCTCTTTTGACTTTCTAATTGGAGGCCACTTTCTGTTCATTCAAAAATGGAATCGAGGATGTTAAGACAGTGAGGAATTTAAATCTAAAGTTTGTTAGAATTGATTGAGTGGTCCGTTACTTTGTGACAGTACATTTTAACAATAAAACTACTTAATTACTTTGTTAACTGTCACTAAATATATTTGTAAAGATTTTACAATTGCGTTATCGCGATTTCGTAGTACAACTACATTGTCAAACGCTTAACTAAGACTAAAACAGATTTTTGGTATTTTATGTTTATATGATGAACAGATGTGGGTCTATTATATGTTAAAAAAGTTTGAACAAAAGAGAATTTGCTACGTCTAATTGACTATTCAGTAAATTTATATTTATGGTCCTTTGAATGTCTGTAAATTTCTATGGATTCTAAGAAGTTGAGTTTTGACCCTTTAGGTGCCATATGGAGTATTTGTAAACAATCGATATTGGGAAAAGTATGGCCTGTTTCTAAGAAGTGTTTAGCAAAGTGTGATTTTTCATTTTTTAGCCTATAAGAGGCATTGTGTTCTGCGAATCTTGTCTTGAAATTCAGTCCCGTTTGGCCTACGTAACAGCTATTGCACTCGTGACAATTAAGTTTATAAACTCCTGATTTATTGTATTTATTAGTTTTATCTTTGACATTAAAAAATATATTGGATAATTTTTGAGCGGGTTTTAAAGCTATTCTTGTTTTTTTCGGTCGTGAGAACTTGGGATATTTTATCCGAGAGGAGACCAAAATATGTCAGAGGTATGAATGTTTTCTTTTGTCGGTATTCTTTTACGGGGTAGATTAAGCTGAAAGTGATTTGTTTTCATTTACGGTTTATTAAGGTATTAATTATTTTAGGTTGGAAGCCGTTATTGAGTGCTATATTTTTGATTGTGTCCAGTTCTTTTTTTAAGTTATTTTTACTAAGAGGGATATTGAAGGCTCTATGGATCATAGATCTATAGGCTGCCAGTTTATGGGAGTTAGGGTGTCTTGAGTCAGCTGGGATGGTGACATCTGAAAAGGTTGGTTTGCGGAAGATATCGAATTCTAGTCTATTTCTCTTTTTCAAAATTGTAATATCTAAGAAATTTATTTTATTATCGGTTTCCTTTTCAAGTGTGAATTTTATGTTGGGGTGTAAATTATTTAGCTGATTTAAAGTGGAATTTAGTTCAGTATCATTTCCAAGGAAATATACTAAGATGTCGTCCACATATCTAAACCAAAAGAGAATATTTTTCGCGTATTGAGTTTTTAGAAAATTGTTTTCCAATTCTGACATAAAGATTTCGGCTAGCAAAGGACTAAGTGGAGACCCCATGGCAAGTCCACCTCTTTGTTTGAAAAATTGATTATTGAACTGAAAATAATTTCCGGATATACAAAATTCGAACAGTTTCAATATATCTTGTATTATTATATTGACGTTGTTTTTTTGTAGCATAGTTTTTATAATTTCTAAACAATCTTTATTTGGGATATTGGGAGAACATATTTGTTACATCGAATGAAACTAGAAGGGCGTTATTTGAAATGGAGATATTTTTAAGTTTATTTGTAAGGTCTATAGAGTTTTTTGTGTTGTATTTTGGATTGAATTGTGTAATTTCTTTGAAGATGGTGTTGAGATGTGTTGCCAGATTTTTTAGGGGGGTGTTGCTGTACGATACTACTGGTCTTATTGGCGAATTTTCTTTATGTATTTTATTGGTAAAGTTTGTTATCCGTTACCTATTTGTTTCTGTAATTATAAACCAGTTAGTCTGACGGATGGATGGCTAGACAAAATCAACGGGGGTAGTTATTACATTAAGAGTAAGATTAGGGACAAATAGGTTTTGAGGAGTTTAACTATAAAGTTGGATTTTTACCATCTCTGTTGGTTCGTATATATTAAGCTGTTTGCAGTTTAATCGGGAACACAATTGTCAGTCGGTTTTCTTTATCTTTTTCTGGTTGGTAAATTGGAAACAGATATTATTAAATATGAAATAGCCTGAGATTTTTCTTTATTTGTTTAAAAAGCTCATTTGATTTAAATACAGTCTGTCAAATAGGACGTGACCGCTCGTATTCTTGAACAAATGTGTTTCGAGAACTTTGTTGCCATCAATGTATTCTTTGGTGTGCTAACAACGGCACAATTACCTTAGTAAGTTATCCAATTGCCTCCTGCATCAATAACCGCCTGGCATCTTCGAGGCGTGCTGTCGATGAGATTTTCTGCATACTCTGCAAATTTTTCGAATCTCGCGAAATAATTAGGTCAAAGTCCTCAGAGTCTTGCCTCTGAGCTTTCTCTATAAGGAACCAAACGTTTTCAGTATGGTTGGCGTCCCACGATTATGAGGCCCACTCTACTATCTTATCGTAGGTCGAAGCGAGCCGCTTCGGGACGTGATTTTCGCCCAGGAAAGGTTTCTGCAACGTGCTTCGTAATTTGACATCATGAGATGTGGTCAAATGGACTCATGGAACACATTCAACTGATTTTCTTAATTTTGCCGCTCCTTGACGCAGCGTCAATTTCGGGTTCCGTGAAACAAAGACAGGATTCGTTTTTCGACTTTCGGAGCGAGTCCCACACAGAATTTAATGGCGTAGCGCTGTTTGATAGAACGTTGCATTTTTAAGGTTCAACCGAGCCTACAAACAGGGGTCCACTAAAACCACGATACGATACGAACTGCACTTCATCGAACCCGCCTGGAGCGAGCGCGTTGCGGCGTACAGTCGCGTCAGAAGAAAAATAGTCTTATTACTTTTTATACAAACCTTGTATAGATATATATATATATATATATATATATATATATATATATATATATATATATATATATATATATATATGTATATATATGTATATATATGTATATATATGTATATATATGTATATATATGTATATACAGTCCCTGGCCAAATTATTAGACGCACTGTATTTTTTTTAGTAATTTTATGTTTCTTAAGAGTTTTTATGCAATAATGATATATTTAAACTACAATATTATTGATTTTTATTTAAAAGAATTGTTGTAGACTACATATTTGTATTTATTTGTAACATATGGCAACACTTTGTTGACAAAGTGATACATGAACGTAAACAAGTACAAACCTGTATCAGTCGCGATCGGAATCGAGTCAGGTACGGACGTGTTTTTTGTGGCTTTATGGACTGTGATTGTTTGTTTAACAGTTTTATACTACTCAGTTATTAGTTTATTTTGTATGCAGTGTTTTAAAAAGTAATTGGACTATTTTCATTATGTGTAGAAAAGGCGATCTTTCACCACGTAAAAAGCTTGTGATTGCGAAAACATTTACAAACCGAGAAATATCACGAAGATTGGAGGTTTCTGAAGCTAGTGTACGACGCATAAAAAAGAAAATTGAGTCAGGGAAGGAATTAAGCCCGAAAAGAAAGAAAAGATGCGGTAGAAAACCAATTTTCACTCCACGGTCAGAGAGATGTTTGAAGAAAATTTGTGTAGAAAACAGATTTGCTACCACAAAGGTAATAAAATCACAACTCCAGGATGCTAGCGCAAATGCTTCTGAGCGCACTGTTCGAAGAAAATTGAAAGAATTAGATTTTAAGGCCTGTCGCCCCGCCCGGAAGCCCAAGTTAACAGCTGCAATGAAAGCAAAGCGCCTGAAGTGGGCCAAACAATGGCAAGACAAAGATGTGGACTTCTGGAGATCGGTAAGATACAGCAATTTAATCAATAATTGATACATTATTATCATTTTCAGTTAAATAAAGCAAATAAACATGGAAGTTTATATATTTTTCCTATTTTTGACAGGTCTGCTTCAGTGACGAAAGCACATTCGAAATTTTGCAGAATAAAGCTCAGTATGTGCGTCGTCGTCATGGAGAAAAGTTTCATCCTGATTGTGTCGTCCCGACGGTTAAACATACCACCAAAGTGATGATTTGGTCAGTCATCAGCGGCAAGGGCACTGGACGTCTGTACGTCGTCAAAGGAATAATGAGGCAAGATCAGTACAAAGAAGTATTACAAAATCGGTTGATTCCGCAGCTCAGAGAATGGTTTCCAAATGGGGAACCATTCACTTTCATGCAAGATGGAGCTCCCTGCCACACTGCTCGGTCTGTTAAAGCTTTTTTGGCAGAAAAAAATATCCCTCTGTTGGATTGGCCCTGATATGAACCCCATTGAAAATGTGTGGGAGCTGATGAAAAGAGAAGTGGCTAAAGATGTGATTACCAACAAAACCCAGCTCCTAGAAAAGATTATTCATGTGTGGAATCATCATCCTCAAATGCAGGAGACAGTACAATCTTGCATTGATAGCATGCCGCGCAGAATTAAAGCTTTGATAGCGGCTAAAGGTGGCTCAACTAAATATTGACTTTTACTAACATTAATTTCACTTTTCTTTAAAACTTAATAAACTTATGCTTTTCTAAATTAATGCTGTTCTGTTTATGTCAAATAAATAGGTAATTGATTGGATAATATAAAAATAAAAAACAAATCAATTTAAAATAATAAAACGGTACAATATCACTCGGTAATTAATATTTTACATGAAATCTTGCAGTGCGTCTAATAATTTGGCCAGGGACTGTACTGACCAGAAATAGAATCAAGGACATAATTTAGAACATTCAGATTATTAGGGGGACGAATCTAAAGTGTTCCTTTTCTCTTTTGACTTTCTAATTGGAGGTCACTTTCTGTTCATTCAAAAATGGAATCGAGGATGTTAAGACAGTGAGGAATTTGAATGTAAAGTTCGTTATCCGTTGCCTATTTGTTTCGGTAATTATAAACTAGTTAGTCTGACGGATGCACTATAGGAATTTTTACCCCTTTTTTTGGCCAAAATTATTTACAGCCAAACGGCTGGACCGATTTTAATGATTTTTTTGGATTTGACTTTTGCAAGACTCTTAAGAGGGAAGGAGGAACCACTAAAGTTTTTCATGCACTGAAAAAAAAAATAAGTAAAGTTAACTAAAAAATTAACTAATAATTATTTTCAAAAGAGGTTTAAGGGTTATAGGTTCCCGCATCCAAGATTTTTTTAAATCTTTGATAGGTTATCTGGTTTTCTAAACTGTTTTTTAATAAATATTTTTTCGGGTGTACACTTACGTTCGAATATAACAGTAGAAATTCATTTTACTAATTTAAAGTACATAGTTTTGATGTTGTGGCGGTCAGTGAGACATGGCTAAATGTGAATGTGACGGATGATGCGGTGCGAATGAACGACTTTTATAGATGCGATCGAATAGATGGCAGGGTGGGGGTGTGGGAGTATATGTCAGGGATTCCTTGCAGAGCGAGCTGCTCCCCTTGCAGATGCCGCAGCGGGTAGATGGTCTTGAGAGCCTTTGGGTAAGGATAAGAGTTAAATTTAAATCATTTTGTGTGGTAGGTGTAATATATCGCACCAAAAACAATATTCTAGACTCTGTTAATTTTCTTGACCAGGTTCTCCCTGGGGTTTTGGCATTGTATGGACGTGTTATAGTTCTGGGTGATTTAAATATTAACATGATGCCGGATTGTTTACCTAATCCTATGTTAGAAGTGTTTGACACCCTTGGTTTTGCCCAAGTCATCAATGAGCCAGCCAGAGTTACTTAAAAAACTTCAACATTGTTGGATCCTATTTTTGTTATGGATGAGGAGTGTGTTGTCTCAGTGGGCACTTTAGACGCGGAAAATATAAGTGATCATAAATTAACATATTGTAAATTAAATATTTTCGCAAAATTATGCCGACAAAAATTCGTAACTTACAGAGATTTTAAGCACTTTAATGAGGATAATTTTTATACTGACCTACAGCGCATATCATGGGATGACATTTATTATATTGAGGATATTGAGGACAAGGTTAGATTTATTAATTTTCATTTATCAGGCGTGTTTAGGGACCATTGTCCTCTCAGAACGGTAAGAGTGAACAAGCCTCCAGCTCCCTGACTAACACCTGCTTTGAAAACGCTAATGATAGAAAGAGACCGAGCACTACCTCAGTTTAAGAGAAATAAAACTTAGGAGAGTCATCAATATTACAAAGAAATGAGAAATCTCACCCTTTACAGTGTGCGTCGTGAAAAATTGGGATATCTTGAATATTTAAAGACACAAAAGAATGCAAAATCATTATGGAAGGGACTTCAGCAATGCAATGTTCACACGGGTTCAAAAAATACCCCTCGTCTGCCTGCACATTTGGCCAATGTGAATGAATACTTTTTGAGCGTTTTCCGAAAGTCTGACAACTGTGCTGGTAAAATATATTATTACAGTAACAATAAGAGGAATTTAGATCTGACCTTTAATTTTCTAATGGAAACTTCTGAGTCAATTTGCAGGTGTGTTAATAGTATAAAGTCCAATGCTGCTGGAAATGATGGTTTGACACTTTTTATGCTTAAACTTAGTTTACCCGTTATCTTATATCATCTAACCCATATTGTTAATTGTTGCCTGGAGAGTGGGTATTTTCCGGAGAGCTGGAAAGAGTCTATTGTGTACCCTGTTGCTAAAGTTAAAAATCCTTTAACCGTCAGAGATTTGCGTCCAATTAGTTTTGTTACCAGTTATGTCAAAAGTCTTGGAGAGGGCAGTACATACACAGGTCTCAGAATATCTCTTGACTAATGAGTTGCTCCCCTTTCATCAATCTGGCTTCCGGAGGGATCATAGCACATCAACGGCTTTATTGAATTTAACGGATAGCATAATCAGAGCTATTGATAAAAATATTTCTGTTATATCAGTCTCGCTGGATTATTCGAAAGCCTTTGATGTGCTGGATCATAACCTACTTTGTGCTAAACCGCACTATCTGGGCTTCGCTGATAACTCCGTACAATTTTTCTATAGCTATTTGTCGGGTAGACGGCAGAGGGTGCGAATAAATGATGTTTGTTCAACTGCTGGTAAAATTATCTCCGGAGTGCCCCAGGGTTCAATACCGGGGCCTCTTCTGTTTCTTATATATACTTTTGATATTCCAAACTGCTGTATATTCATCGGTTCAGTCGTATGCTGATGACACACAGTTGCTTCATTTCTTTGAACCATCGGATCCTGAGCCTGCAGCAGAAAATTTAAATCAGGATCTCATGGCTTTGTCAGTTTACTCGGATGAACATAATTTGAGGCTAAATCCAGACAAGACTCAAGTTTTATTGTTTTGCAAGGAAAATCGGCGACCAAGCTTAAGCTTGGCTTTGAGACTGAGGCTGGCTGACCAGGATTTGCTGTTTTCTGATTGTGCCAAGAATTTGGGTCTTTGCTTGATACACATCTCAGATTCAGGGAACATGTTAGGGTGCTCCTACAAAAAAGTTATGCGAAAATGAAGGTTTTATATGCAAATCGTTTTATTCTGAATTTTAAGATGAGGAAAAAATTGTGTGAATCTTTGGTCTTGTCTTCATTTCATTATTGTAGTATTGTGTACTATCCTTGTTTGGATGCGCTTTCAAGGAGACGATTACAGTATGTACAGTACGTCTGCTGTAGGTTTATATTCCATTTGAGAAAATATGATCATATATCTTTAAAAATAAATGAGTTAAAATGGTTAAATTTTGCTAATACTGTGCAATTGCACTTCGTAATATTCTTAATGAGGCTCTTAGGAACTTCAGTCCCGATTTATTTAAGGGAGAAGCTAGTATCCCGAAATCTGGTACATGATAGGTATATTAGACGGCCTGATCGCTTGACTATGCCTCAGCATCGCACTGCCTTGTTTCAGCGCAGTTTTACATGTAATGCAGTAAATATATACAATACTATGAATCCAGAACTGAAAACGTGCACTATTGGCCGACTTCGTCGATTATATAGGGAAGAGCTGTTAAATAAGCAGAATTCTCAGACGTAGTTTATTTGTATTTTGATGTATCTTCTCGATTATTGGTTTTACTATGTTAGTATGTAATTGTTGCTTCATTTTTGTTTGTAAGCGCGTTGAGGTTAGATGTAAGAGTAACCGATGGTTAAATCTCGCCTCTTCTACACGATGTGTGTGGGTAATATGTACTCACATCACATGTAATTAACATCTTAATAAAGACGATATTTATTTATTTATTTTTTAAAGCAGTAACAAATAGTTATGTTTTAAAAAGGATTTTATTCACAAATTTGATTTTTGAGTTCCAAATCGTCAACTACATTTAATACAGATGGGTTCAAAATGCCATTACTCTCCATTTCTTGATTTTCGTTTTCGGAATTTTCTTCATCTGTTTGACAATTTTCCACAAAACTTTGCTCCTCTGATCTCAGTAATTCGATTACTTCTGCTGGAAGCTTTAATTTGTTCTGGTGCTTGATGCGTTTATTCAACGAAAGGCTGGAAATAAGCGGATCTGATGTGTCCAATGCTCGATTAAAAACGTCCGCCAAGTTGTTCACCCGGCTACTTTTTCGTGCATGAAGCAATCTATCGGATTTATATATTTTATGGCGCGATTCAGAGGCATCCTCACCAAAGCATCCAACTGGAAGCACAGTCGACTTAATAATTTGCCGCGAATGTACAAGAACTTTATGTACAGTTGCTGTCATTGGTAACCATGGATACTTCTGCATGAACATTGTGGCCGTTTGAAAACAAAATTCTTCAAATTTACTCGAATCTAAAGGAAGCTGACATGATAAACATATTAAAATGACTTTTAAATTATAAATGAGTTCTTTGTCTATGCCTGTAATTTCAGAAAATTTTAAATGTTCTTTGAACGCGCGCCGGGCCGTGTTACCGTTATTCGTACTCCCATAGCCACCAGTCTTAGGCTTATCAACGTGCAAACCAATTTCATCCCAAAATAACTGTTGGATGTCAGCCTTTCTTTTCGCAACTAAGGCTTTGTCAGCTTCATTTCTTATTTGCCACTTTTTAATGTAAATTTTGTACCCTGCATTCACAACAAATTCAAAAAAAACGGATCCAGCAATGCAATGGACTTAGCCCATACTTTAAGTTCTCTTCTTTAGGTTTAAATTTGTGGTTTTGGAAATCTGTTATGCTCAGAAAATCCTTTGGTGTAGCACCGCATAATGAACACGTTTGACTAGATTTAGTTTCAGTCAAAATATTTAATACTTTGCCATCAATTAAAGTTAAGTACAATTTAAATTTAACGCATAAAGTTTTTGTTTCACCAAGCATTACTTCAAAAGAACTTAAAGAATTTATTTCTTCCTCTATATTTTTCTTTTCTTTCAAAATGATTTCTTTAGTCTCCTTTGTGTATTCTAATTTTAATGGTCGACAAAATCTAATAGATTGTGGTGTACGATTGTTCCATAAAATATTTCCGGACGCTTCTATTAAACGCAAAGGTATAATTGTTGTGGCCAAAATAGAGGAATCGCAATTTTGAGATGAACCCGCCTTTTCAAACTGTTGTTTATAGTTTGTATAACCAGTACTACTGTCAAATCCATAACTGACAATGAGTTCGGCGTATAAAATTTCAGTTTTTTTTGTTTCCATTAAGGTAGATATAATTTCCTCTTGCACTTTTATTATTCTTTCGGATGTATGCTTCAGTAACATTTCCAATGGAACTTTCGCTAATGTCTCAGTAACTATTACGCCGTCTGGTCTGCATTTATATTTACTACATGTAAGTTCTTTGTATAGAGGATATATATCGCAATTTCTTATTTTATTTTCATTTCTTATATTGCAATATTGCTCTTTTGAAAAGTTATTTTCTAAAAGAAAGGCTAGTCCTTCATCAGGAGATAGCTTAGTTGATGTTGCTGTTTGAATTATTTTCCGTACTTTCGCGGCTCTAGTCGGAGTACTGACAGCTTCTTTTAAAACAACTGCTAAATCTAATTGGTTACATTTACGAGCAGCCGCAGATACAGCAAGAACCAGGGGTTCAACTTCATTATTTTGATCTTTAGGGATTTCTGCTGCAACTCTTCTTTTTGTTCTCTCAGATTTTTGGCAGAAAGTTAATTGCGGTCGTCCACTTTTTGATTTAGTGGAGGTACGCTGCGTTTTACGTTTTTTTATCGCCTTCAAGCCAAACAGCATGCTGTTTTTCGAAAAGTTTCAAAATCCGACCACTTTTACGCCACTTCATACTCATATTTGAACAAAATATTCGTGACTGCTCCTTTAAATATTGTTCAAAGTTTTCGGAACAACCACTCTTAGCAATGTATGAAAAGAAATGAGCATAAATAGCGGCTCTTTTGTCAACTTCGTTGTGTTTCTCTCGCCATATATTGAATAACTCTGAATTTGGCACGCAGTAGTCAGCTGAAAAAAATGCATTTTTTTAAAAAAAGTAGCAGATAGTAGCAGCTAAAATATATTAAATTCAGAAGATAAATGACTGTCCTAGAGGACTATTATGGTGTTATGTCTATCATGTGCTATAATTTTTTTGTAAGTATAAATAAAATTCCAATTCACAATTCCATTAGTTCATCTTAAGGTCACTTCAACTTTTCCCATTTAATCGATCTAATAGATGAGTTCACCAACATTTCACTATATAATATTAAAGTACTTACCTTCGGCTTTATTTTCCATTTTTTAATTTTCAAAAACTATAAATTTTTATTACGAAAATTTTTGTTAGAAACTGTCACAAAATTCACTGCACTCAAAAGTTTTTTGAAAACTAATTTAGAAATCGCAAGCAAAACAACTGATAAAGTGACTGAAAATCAATTTTGTCAAATAATTTAAAAAGATATGCTTTTTTTATATTAAAGCAAAAAAAAAATAAACTCTGCAAAAATTTTAATTTTTACTTTTGGCCAAAAAAAGGGGTTAAATTTCCTATAGTGGGATGGATCGCTAGTCAAAATCAATGGGTTAGTTATTACATTAAGAGTAAGATTAGGGACAAATAGGTTTTGAGGAGTTTAACTATAAAGTTGGATTTTTACCATCTCTGTTGGTTCCTATATATTAAGCTATTTGCAGTTTAATCGGGAACACAATTGTCAGTCGGTTTTCTTTATCTTTTTCTGGTTGGTAAATTGGAAACAGATATTATTAAATATGAAATAGCCTGAGATTTTTCTTTATTTGTTTAAAAAGCTCATTTGATTTAAATACAGTCTGTCAAATAAGAACGTGACCGCTCGTATTCTTGAAAAAATGTGTTTCGAGAACTTTGTTGCCATCAATGTATTCTTTGGTGTGCTAACAACGGCACAATTACCTTAGTAAGTTATCCAATTGCCTCCTGCATCAATAATCGCCTGGCATCTTCGAGGCGTGCTGTCGATGAGATTTTCTGCATACTCTGCAAATTTTTCGAATCTCGCGAAATAATTAGGTCAAAGTCCTCAGAGTCTTGCCTCTGAGCTTTCTCTATAAGGAACCAAACGTTTTCAGTATGGTTGGCGTCCCACGATTATGAGGCCCACTCTACTATCTTATCGTAGGTCGAAGCGAGCCGCTTCGGGACGTGATTTTCGCCCAGGAAAGGTTTCTGCAACGTGCTTCGGAATTTGACATCATGAGATGTGGTCAAATGGACTCATGGAACACATTCAACTGATTTTCTTAATTTTGCCGCTCCTTGACGCAGCGTCAATTTCGGGTTCCGTGAAACAAAGACAGGATTCGTTTTGCGACTTTCGGAGCGAGTCCCACACAGAATTTAATGGCGTAGCGCTGTTTGATAGAACGTTGCATTTTTAAGGTTCAACCGAGCCTACAAACAGGGGTCCACTAAAACCACGATACGATACGAACTGCACTTCATCGAACCCGCCTGGAGCGAGCGCGTTGCGGCGTACAGTCGCGTCAGAAGAAAAATGGTCTTATTACTTTTTATACAAACCTTGTATAGATAGATATATATATATATATATATATATATATATATATATATATATATATATATATATATATATATATGTATGTATATATATGTATATATATGTATATATATGTATATATATGTATATATATATATATATATATATATATATATGTATATATATGTATATATATGTATATACAGTCCCTGGCCAAATTATTAGACGCACTGTATTTTTTTTAGTAATTTTATGTTTCTTAAGAGTTTTTATGCAATAATGATATCTTTAAACTACAATATTATAGATTTTTATTTAAAAGAATTGTTGTAGACTACATATTTGTATTTATTTTTAACATATGGCAACACTTTGTTGACAAAGTGATACATGAACGTAAACAAGTACAAACCTGTATCAGTCGCGATCGGAATCGAGTCAGGTACGGACGTGTTTTTGTGGCTTTATGGACTGTGATTGTTTGTTTAACAGTTTTATACTACTCAGTTATTAGTTTATTTTGTATGCAGTGTTTTAAAAAAGTAATTGGACTATTTTCATTATGTGTAGAAAAGGCGATCTTTCACCACGTAAAAAGCTTGTGATTGCGAAAACATTTACAAACCGAGAAATATCACGAAGATTGGAGGTTTCTGACGCTAGTGTACGACGCATAAAAAAGAAAATTGAGTCAGGGAAGGAATTAAGCCCGAAAAGAAAGAAAAGATGCGGTAGAAAACCAATTTTCACTCCACGGTCAGAGAGATGTTTGAAGAAAATTTGTGTAGAAAACAGATTTGCTACCACAAAGGTAATAAAATCACAACTCCAGGATGCTAGCGTAAATGCTTCTGAGCGCACTGTTCGAAGAAAATTGAAAGAATTAGATTTTAAGGCCTGTCGCCCCGCCCGGAAGCCCAAGTTAACAGCTGCAATGAAAGCAAAGCGCCTGAAGTGGGCCAAACAATGGCAAGACAAAGATGTGGACTTCTGGAGATCGGTAAGATACAGCAATTTAATCAATAATTGATACATTATTATCATTTTCAGTTAAATAAAGCAAATAAACATGGAAGTTTATATATTTTTCCTATTTTTGACAGGTCTGCTTCAGTGACGAAAGCACATTCGAAATTTTGCAGAATAAAGCTCAGTATGTGCGTCGTCGTCATGGAGAAAAGTTTCATCCTGATTGTGTCGTCCCGACGGTTAAACATCCCACCAAAGTGATGATTTGGTCAGTCATCAGCGGCAAGGGCACTGGACGTCTGTACGTCGTCAAAGGAATAATGAGGCAAGATCAGTACAAAGAAGTATTACAAAATCGGTTGATTCCGCAGCTCAGAGAATGGTTTCCAAATAGGGAACCATTCACTTTCATGCAAGATGAAGCTCCCTGCCACACTGTCTGGTCTGTTAAAGCTTTTTTGGCAGAAAAAAATATCCCTCTGTTGGATTGGCTAGAGCTAGCCCTGATATGAACCCCATTGAAAATGTGTGGGAGCTGATGAAAAGAGAAGTGGCTAAAGATGTGATTACCAACAAAACCCAGCTCCTAGAAAAGATTATTCATGTGTGGAATCATCATCCTCAAATGCAGGAGACAGTGCAATCTTGCATTGATAGCATGCCGCGCAGAATTAAAGCTTTGATAGCGGCTAAAGGTGGCTCAACTAAATATTGACTTTTACTAACATTAATTTCACTTTTCTTTAAAACTTAATAAACTTATGCTTTTCTAAATTAATGCTGTTTTGTTTATGTCAAATAAATAGGTAATTGATTGGATAATATAAAAATAAAAAACAAATCAATTTAAAATAATAAAACGGTACAATATCACTCGGTAATTAATATTTTACATGAAATCTTGCAGTGCGTCTAATAATTTGGCCAGGGACTGTACTGACCAGAAATAGAATCAAGGATATAATTTAGAACATTCAGATTATTAGGGGGACGAATCTAAAGTGTCCCTTTTCTCTTTTGACTTTCTAATTGGAGGTCACTTTCTGTTCATTCAAAAATGGAATCGAGGATGTTAAGACAGTGAGGAATTTGAATGTAAAGTTCGTTATCCGTTGCCTATTTGTTTCGGTAATTATAAACTAGTTAGTCTGACGGATGCACTATAGGAATTTTTACCCCTTTTTTTGGCCAAAATTATTTACAGCCAAACGGCTGGACCGATTTTAATGATTTTTTTGGATTTGACTTTTGCAAGACTCTTAAGAGGGAGGGAGGAACCACTAAAGTTTTTCATACACTGAAAAAAAAAATAAGTAAAGTTAACTAAAAAATTAACTAATAATTATTGTCAAAAGAGGTTTAAGGGTTATAGGTTCCCGCATCCAAGATTTTTTTAGATCTTTGATAGGTTATCTGGTTTTCTAAACTGTTTTTTAATAAATATTTTTTCAGGTGTACACTTACGTTCGAATATAACAGTAGAAAGTCATTTTACTAATTTAAAGAAGTAACAAACAGTTATGTTTTAAAAAGGATTTTATTCACAAATTTGATTTTCGAGTTCCAAATCGTCAACTACATTTAATACAGATGGGTTCAAAATGCCATTACTCTCCATTTCTTGATTTTCGTTTTGACAATTTTCCACAAAACTTTGCTCCTCTGATCTCAGTAATTGGATTACTTCTGCTGGAAGCTTTAATTTGTTCTGGTGCTTGATGCGTTTATTCAACGAAAGGCTGGAAATAAACGGATCTGATGTGTCCAATGCTCGATTAAAAACGTCCGCCAAGTTGTTCACCGGCTAATTTTTCGTGCATGAAGCAATCTATCAGATTTATATATTTTATGGCGCGATTCAGAGGCATCCTTACCAATGCATCCAACTGGAAGCACAGTCGACTCAATAATTTGCCGCGAATGTACAAGAACTTTATGTACAGTTGCTGTCATTGGTAACCATGGATACTTCTGCATGAACATTGTGGCCGTTTGAAAACAAAATTCTTCAAATTTACTCGAATCTAAAGGAAGCTGACATGATAAACATATTAAAATGACTTTTAAATTATAAATGAGTTCTTTGTCTATGCCTGTAATTTCAGAAAATTTTAAATGTTCTTTGAACGCGCGCCGGGCCGTGTTACCGTTATTCGTACTCCCATAGCCACCAGTCTTAGGCTTATCAACGTGCAAACCAATTTCATCCCAAAATAACTGTTGGATGTCAGCCTTTCTTTTCGCAACTAAGGCTTTGTCAGCTTCATTTCTTATTTGCCACTTTTTAATGTAAATTTTGTACCCTGCATTCACAACAAATTTAAAAAAAACGGATCTAGCAATGCAATGGACTTATCCCATACTTTAAGTTCTCTTCTTTAGGTTTAAATTTGTGGTTTTGGAAATCTATTATGCTCAGAAAATCCTTTGGTGTAGCACCGCATAATGAACACGTTTGACTAGATTTAGTTTCAGTCAAAATATTTAATACTTTGCCATCAATTAAAGTTAAGTACAATTTAAATTTAACGCATAAAGTTTTTGTTTCACCAAGCATTACTTCAAAAGAACTTAAGGAATTTATTTCTCCTCTATATTTTTCTTTTCTTTCAAAATGATTTCTTTAGTCTCCTTTGTGTATTCTAATTTTAATGGTAGACAAAATCTAATAGATTGTGGTGTACGATTGTTCCATAAAATATTTCCGGACGCTTCTATTAAACGCAAAGGTATAATTGTTGTGGCCAAAATAGAGCAGTCACAATTTTGAGACGAACCCGCCTTTTCAAACTGTTGTTTATAGTTTGTATAACCAGTACTACTGTCAAATCCATAACTGACAATGAGTCCGGCGTATAAAATTTCAGTTTTTTTTGTTCCCATTAAGGTAGATATAATTTCCTCTTGCACTTTTATTATTCTTTCGGATGTATGCTTCAGTAACATTTCCAATGGAACTTTCGCTAATGTCTCAGTAACTATTACGCCGTCTGATCTGCATTTATATTTACTACATGTAAGTTCTTTGTATAGAGGATATATATCGCAATTTCTTATTTTATTTTCATTTCTTATATTGCAATATTGCTCTTTTGAAAAGTTGTTTTCTAAAAGAAAGGCTAGTCCTTCATCAGGAGATAGCTTAGTTGATGTTGCTGTTGAAATTATTTTCCGTACTTTCGCGGCTCTAGTCGGAGTACTGACAGCTTCTTTTAAAACAACTGCTAAATCTAATTGGTTACATTTACGAGCCGCCGCAGATATAGCAAGAACCAGGGGTTCAACTTCATTATTTTGATCTTTAGAGATTTCTGCTGCAACTCTTCTTTTTGTTCTCTCAGATTTTTGGCAGAAAGTTATTTGCGGTCGTCCACTTTTTGATTTAATGGAGGCACGCTGCGTTTTACGTTTTTTTATCGAAATATTGCCTTCAAGGCAAACAGCATGCTGTTTTTCGAAAAGTTTTAAAATCCGTCCACTTTTACGCCACTTCATACGCCATACTCACTCTTGAACAAAATATTCGTGACTGCTCCTTTAAATATTGTTCAAAATTTTCGGAACAATCACTCTCAGCAATGTATGAAAAGAAATGAGCATAAATAGCGGCTCTTTTGTCAACTTCATTGTGTTTCTCTCGCCATATATTGAATAACTCTGAATTTGGCACGCAGTAGTCAGCTGAAAAAAATGCATTTTTTTTAAAAAGTAGCAGATAGTAGCAGCTAAAATATATTAAATTCGGAAGATAAATGACTGTCCTAGAGGACTATTATGGTGTTATGTCTATCATGTGCTATCATTTTTTTGTAAGTATAAATAAAATTCCAAGTCACAATTCCATTAGTTCATCTTAAGGTCACTTCAACTTTTCCCATTTAATCGATCTAATAGATAAGTTCACCAACATTTCACTATATAATATTAAAGTACTTACCTTCGGCTTTATTTTCCATTTTTTAATTTTCAAAAACTATAAATTTTTATTACGAAAATTTTTGTTAGAAACTGTCACAAAATTCACTGCACTCAAAAGTTTTTTTTGAAAACTAATTTAGAAGTCGCAAGCAAAATAACTGATAAAGTGACTGAAAATTAATTTTGTCAAATAATTTAAAAAGATATGCCTACTTTGCTGTTTTTTTTTTTATATTAAAGCAAAAAAAAAAAATAAACTGCAAAAATTTTAATTTTTACTTTTGGCCAAAAAAAGGGGTAAAATTTCCTATAGTGGGATGGATGGCTAGTCAAAATCAATGGGGGTAGTTATTACATTAAGAGTAAGATTAGGGACAAATAGGTTTTGAGGAGTTTAACTATAAAGTTGGATTTTTACCATCTCTGTTGGTTCCTATATATTAAGCTGTTTGCAGTTTAATCGGGAACACAATTGTCAGTCGTTTTTCTTTATCTTTTTCTGGTTGGTAAATTGGAAACAGATATTATTAAATATGAAATAGCCTGAGATTTTTCTTTATTTGTTTAAAAAGCTCATTTGATTTAAATACAGTCTGTCAAATAAGAACGTGACCGCTCGTATTCTTGAACAAATGTGTTTCGAGAACTTTTTTGCCATCAATGTATTCTTTGGTGTGCTAACAACGGCATAATTACCTTAGTAAGTTATCCAATTGCCTCCTGCATCAATAATCGCCTGGCATCTTCGAGGCGTGCTGTCGATGAGATTTTCTGCATACTCTGCAAATTTTTCAAATCTCGCGAGACAACTAAGTCAAAGTCTTCAGAGTCTTTCCTCTGGGCTTTCTCTACAAGGAACCAAACGTTTTCAGTAAGGTTGGCGTCCCAGGATTATGAAGCCCACTCTAGTATCTTATCGTGGGTCGAAGCGAGCCGCTTCGAGACGTGATTTTCGCCCAGGAAAGGTTTCTGCAACGTGCTTCGGAATTTGACATCATGAGATGTGGTCAAATGGACTCATGGAACACATTCAACTGATTTTCTTAATTTTGCCGCTCCTTGACGCAGCGTCAATTTCGGGTTCCGTGAAACAAAGGCAGGATTCGTTTTTTCGACTTTCGGAGCGAGTGCCACACAGAATTTAATGGCGTAGCGCTGTTTGATAGAACGTTGCATTTTTAGGGTTCAACCGAGCCTACAAATAGGGGTCCACTAAAACCACGATACGATATGAACTGCACTTCATCGAACCCGCCTGGAGCGAGCGCGTTGCGGCGTACAGTCGCGTCAGAAGAAAAATGGTCTTATTACTTTTTATACAAACCTTGTGTATATATATATATATATATATATATATATATATATATATATATATATACGAGGCATGTTTTTTAAGTAAGTACCGTTTTGCGATTCCGCCGCCGCAGCAATACGGTCGGCGTTCCGCGCATGCGCGCTGGTAACCTACATCTCATGTCTATGCGCTGACGCCATTACAGTCTGATTCTTCATTGTATACGTTGTTTACTGAGTGTTTAAGATGCCTCCGACAATCGTAAGTCCCGCCGATTGTGAAGTACGGGCTGTTATACGATTTCTTAGTGCTAAAGGCGTAAAACCGATCGATATTCATCGTGAGATCTGTGAAGTTTACGGACAAAACATTATGAGTGATGGAATGGTAAGGAAATGGGTGAGAGCATTTAAAGATGGCCGCACAATTGTGCATGATGAAGAACGGAGTGGGCGTCCTTCGGTCGTTAATGAAGATTTGGTGCAGAAAGTGGACGAAAAGGTGAGAGAAAACAGACGCTTTACAATTTCATCATTGTGCGACTGCTTTCCTCAATATTCTCGTAGTGTTTTGTATCGCATTGTGACCGAGAACTTGAATTACCGGAAATTGTGTTCATGTTGAGTTCCAAAAATGTTGACGGATTTGCACAAAACCCAACGTTTAGGCAGTGCATTGACTTTCCTTGAGCGGTACCACAATGAAGGTGAACATTTTTTAGACCAAATTGTTACTGGTGACGAAACATGGGTGGCCTACGTCACACCAGAATCGAAACAACAATCCATGGAATGGCGACATTCATCATCACCCAAAAAAGTGAAGTTTAAGCAAACAATTTCTGCCCGCAAAATCATGTGCACAGTTTTTTGGGACAGAAAAGGAGTATTGCTAGTGGAGTTTCTGCCTCGTAATGAGACAATCAATGCAGCGTCTTATTGTGAGACATTGAACAATCTGCGTCGTGCAATCCAGAACAAAAGACGTGGCAAGTTGAGTAAGGGTATCGTTTTGCTGCATGACAATGCCCGTCCACATGTGGCTAATCGGACCAAAGATCTCATCAAATCTTTTAAATGGGAAACTCTAGATCATCCTCCATACAGCCCTGATCTGGCGCCCAGCGACTACCATTTGTTCCTGCACTTGAAGAAGCACCTGGGTGGTCAGCGTCTTCAAGACGATAACGAAGTCAAAACATTTGTGATACAGTGGTTAACAAGTCAGGCGGCAGAATTTTATGAGGATATTCAAAAACTGGTGCCACGTTATGACAAGTGCCTCAATATTCACGGAAATTATGTAGAAAAGTAGATTAAGGTACAGGCTTTCATGTAAAAATAAAATTATAGCGATATCTTTGCACGTCTTTTTTTAATTCCAAAACGGTACTTACTTAAAAAACATGCCTCGTATATATATATATATATATATATATATATATATATATATATATATATATATATATATATATATATATATGTATATATATGTATATATATGTATATATATATATATATATATATATATATATATATATATATATATATATATGTATATATATGTATATATATGTATATATATATATATATATATATATATATATATATATGTATATATATGTATATATATGTATATATATGTATATATATATATATATATATATATATATATATATATATATATATATATATATATATATATGTATATATATGTATATATATGTATATATATATATATATATATATATATATATATATATATATATGTATATATATGTATATATATGTATATATATGTATATATATATATATATATATATATATATATATATATATATATATACATATATATATATATATATAAATATATATATATATATATATATATATATATATATATATATATATATATATATATATATATATATATACATATATATATATATATAAATATATATATATATATAAATATATATATATATATATATATATATATATATATATATATATATATATAGATATATATATATATATATATATATATAGATATATATATATATATATATATATATATATATATATATATATATATATATAAATATATATATATATATATATATATATATATATATATATAAAATATATATATATATATATATATTATATATATATATATATATATATATAAATATATATATATATATATATATATATATATATATATATATATATATATATATATATATATATAATATATGTATATATATATATATATATATATATATATATATATATATATATATATATATATATATATATATATATATAATATATGTATATATATATATATATATATATATATATATATATATATATAATATATGTATATATATATATATATATATATATATATATATATATATATATATATATATATATATATATATATAGTGGCGTGCAAAAGTTTCCGACCAGTGACATTTCGTACTCTAATTTATTAAAAAAAAAAAAACGGTCAAGTGCAAGTTGAACTTGCGTAATTAGTGTTCCGTACGTTGATTGCTTTTCCAATAAAGAATTTTGTTACAGAGGTATAAAATGATCAGTGACTTTACAAAACACACCCCAAATGAGTTTTCAACAAAGTTTGTTTCCAATCTTTACTGAAATCTGATGACCTTGAAATTTTTGTTTTTTTTTATATACCAGATAAATTATTAAAGGTAATGCACTCGTGATAATTTTCGTTCAATCTACACCCCGTGGAGAATATTCCAGAATTTTTTCAAAATTTTTTGATAAGTACTTTTCGAGATAAGGCGGGGTGGACAGCGATTTTTCGCGACATTTTTAAAATAATACAAAGAAAAGTGTGCATATATATATATATATATATATATATATATATATATATATATATATATATATATATATATATATATACATATATATACATTTTTTACTCGTGTTTTCACAAGCTTTCATTTGACACCACACTCGATTACCTAGTAAAAAAAATATTTTTTCACTTCCGATTTTACCCCCCAAAACTAACCCCTTAAGTCAAAATTTAACTTTCAAAACTACATGGCTCTGATGAGGCCATCAATCCTATATTATTACCAAATTTCAACTTTCTATGACAAATAGTTTCGGAGAAAATCGGGTATGACAGACGGACAGACCCGAAGTGATCTTATAAGTGTTTGGTACGGAACACTAAAAATACTAATTGACTGATTTTTAATGATTATGAGATGTGAGTATGAAATATAGGAAACAAAATAATACAGTAAAAGAATATTATTTATGTTTGTGAATATATTTATTATTATTATTATTATTATATTTATATGTGCAAAAGTTTCCGGCCACTTTGTACTAAGAGAAAAATTATTAGTCCCTATGCTCTATAATATATAATTTTTATGTTAATATTTTGTAGCAATACCCATTGCAGCGATAACAGCCGCACAACAATGTGGCATTGACTCAATTAATCGATTAATACAAGCAGGTGATATTTTATCCCATTCTTCCTTCAATTATTTGAATAATGCGGCTTTATTTGAATATGTATGCTTTCGAACTTGACGATCTAGCGTTTCCCATAAGTGTTCTATTGAGTTCAAGTCCGGTGATTGAGATGGCCAGCTTAAAACTCTCACATTTGAAGCAGAAAACCACTGTTTTACCAACTTAAATGTATGTTTGGGGTCATTATCCTGCTGAAATATCCAATTCTGCGGCAATGTTTCTTCAGCATATGATAACAAATTGTTTTACTAAAATGTCCTTGTAAATATCAGCGTTCATATTTCCGTTAATCTCGATTAATGGACCGACTCCTTGTGCAGAGAAAATTCCCTAAACCATCACACTTCCTCCACTGTGTTTTACAGTAGGAATTTGATACCAAACATCATTTCTTGTACCAATAGGACGTCGTGCATCGCTTCCAAAAAGATTAAATTTAGATTCGTCTGAGAAAGCTACTTTTTTCTAATCTTTGATTGTCCAATTTAGATGATTTTTGGTAAATTGTAATCGGGCCTTCTTATTCTTTTTACTGATTAATGGTTTTTTAATACCTATACGGCCAAAAAGTCCTACATCATGTAATCTTCGGGTCACAGTACTACGACTAACATTAGCTAGGTTTTCATCCTTTAGCTCGCGTGCAATTTCGGCAGCAGTTTTCTTGACATCCACAATTAATTTGCGTTTAATGATACGATCTACTTTTTTAGACGTTTTTCTTGGTCTTCCACTACGCGGACGATCTTTTTAAACCATATCCACAACGGTATTTTACAATAATATCGTTCACGGTTGATTTACCTATCGATAATAATGAAGCAATCTCACGAGAAGACTTTCCTTCTTTTGAAAATTTTATTACTCTCTCACGAATGTGAACATTGAACGCGCTATTATTCGTAAAGACGTCTTTGAACGTCCTACTGCGTCAATGTATATTATGTGGCCGGAAACTTTTGCACATATAAATATAAGAATAATAATAATAAATATATTCACAAACATAAATAATATTCTTTTACTATATTATTTTGTTTCCTATATCGCATACTCATATCTCATAATGATTAAAAATCATTAGTCTTTTTTAATAAATTAGAGAACGAAATGTCACTGGCTGGAAACTTTTTCACGCCACTGTATATAACATCAAATCTATATTATCAAATATTTATTCACCGTAGGTGAGTATAATACTTTTAATCAAATTTTTATTTTCAGGAATATTCAGAAGAGTGCCTTCAACATGTTCAACAGCATCTAATGAGGCAAGAAGTACCTCCGACGCTCTTTGAGGTAGGTAATTAACAAACTTTGAGTTGTGGTAACCCAAACAAACTGAAGAACCTAACTGAGACAAGTTCTCTATGTCAACCATTGTTTTAAGTTATATATCCCCACAGAAACTGATCTAATGGCACGGTATCACAAGATCCTGCGGGCCAATGGGTCCTTCCATTTCTGGATATATTCGAATCATTGAATTTTGTTTGTAATTAATCAATTATTTTTTGTGATGTCTGGCTTGTATCGCTTTTTTAAACCAAATATCGTCCAATTAAACAACCAACAGCAAACTAGTATACATTAAGTATGACCTTTTAGTTTGGACCTTAGAATTTTTGGCACAATGACACGACAACACTTATCAGCACAACATCAAACACTTTATTTTTACACTTGGCGCGCGTTTTCCTAATCATGTTAGCATCATCAGGAGCGATGATTGAGTATGTAAAATTAAAAACTGGACTATTTATACTATTGTGAACCTCTCAAGTGGAACCGACCAATCACAGAGGTCTAGTACCAGTCGAGCAACAAGTACAGAGAACGGTGAGAAATAGGTCATCGGTCTTTAGTAGTTTTAACACTTTCGTATTGATTTCGTTATATTTTCTTATCCCGTTACATTTTTTGTTAACCTTAAATTAGCTTATACTGGCAGACGACAGAATAGTGATACAACGACAGAATAGTGATGACAATAAAATGTGGGGGTTCCGCTCCTATTGACACAACTAAACTATCCTGACTTCAAAGCACAACTCCATAACGATCCTGATTCATAAAAAAGGCGCTGAAACAAATCTCGAAAATTATAGACCAATAAGTTTTCTGTGCCAATTATATAAACTATATAACAACTTCATTATTACCAACAGACCGGAAAGTCAGCTCAATTCTACCAAGCCAGAGAACAGGATGGTTTCCAGTCTGGCTTTGGAACAGACGACCATCTGCAGTACGTTAAAATCTCCTCATCGAAAAAAGCATAGAACACAACCGTCTTTTGTTTCTGATTTTTGTCGACTTTCATGAAGCGTTCGACACTGTAGAAATGGTCTCAATATTACGAGCAAATATTATTCAAGACATTTACAAAAATAACATTTCACATACATAAACCAATTAAAAGAATGAGAATAAAAAGAGGAGTCAGACAAGGAGATCCTCTCTCTCAAATTATTCACTACAATCTTAGAACATGCATTTAAAAGAGTAGATTAGAAAAGCAAGGGGGTTATGGTCGATGGGGAAACCTATCACAAAAGAGTCGAAAGAAATGTTAGAACTACAAAAAGCAACTCAGAAGCAGGTACCTAGCGAACTTGTAAAAGGAGAAAATAAGAAGATCTATGAAATCCAGACATGCGAATTACCCAGACGAATAGCGTTACACTCGACAACTTATGGAAAACTTAGAGATGTATTTAAAGTAGACATTCCTATGACACGAAAAGCCTTTAACCAGTGTGTTCTCCCAATGCTAACATACTGGACTGAAACGTTGACACTTACAAAAAGGTCAGCTAGAAACTGCGAATAACGCAACGCAAGATGGAGAAGTCTAGTCTATGTTGGGTTTGTCTCTGAGAGATGGGATCCGACACGAGGAGATAGGAGACTAAATTATAACAGATGGACGAAGTGGATCGTGTGGCGACCGAGTACTGTCAAATGTAACCAAGGAAGACCACCGACCCGATTGACAGACGACGCGGGATTTCACTAAAGCACGTGTGCTATGCCCATAAAAAAAATATTTAAAATGTTTATATACGCTGTATTTACTGAAATTACTTGATTTCGTGGATACTATATCCGTGTAAAAATAATGCCGCAGCTTAAAACACACCCTGTATAATTGTTTGTTGTTTGTAATATTCAGCGCCTTTATAATATAAACCTTAAAACGTGTAGAACACATCCCAATGTCTTTATAAAAACAAAAGCGTGATTTATTCAGATCAGGAAGAGCGACATTCGGGCGTTACAAACAGCAGCAGCGAGGATGTTCACGAGAATTAAACAAGTTTGAATTTGATTCCGAGTACAGGACGTGAATATTAATCCGGCTGATGAAAGAGAAATTCGAAAATTGTTGGTTTAAACGTGGAATTTTAAGAATTAAGGATGAGTAAATAAAGTGTTTTTAGTGTTCCGTACGGAACACTTATAAGATCACTTCGGTGTCTGTCTGTCTGTCTGTCTGTCTGTCTGTCTGTCTGTCTGTCTGTCTGTCTGTCTGTCTGTCTGTCTGTCACACCCGATTTTCTCCGAAACTATTTGACATAGAAAGGTGAAATTTGGTAATAATATAGGAATTGATGGCCTCATCAGAGCCATGTAGTTTTGAGAATTAAATTTTGACTTAAGGGGTTAGTTTTAGGGGGTGAAGTCGAAAGTGAAAAAAAAATTTTTTTACTAGGACATCGAGTGTGGTGTCAAATGAAAGCTTGTGAAAACACGAGTAAAAAAATATATATATAATATTATACTTGCGCGCCCTTTTCTTTGTATTATTTTTAAAAATTCGCGAAAAATCGCTGTCCCGGGCCTTATCTCGAAAACTACTTATCAAAAAATTTCGAGAAAATTCTGGAATATTCTCCACGGGGTGTAGATTGAACGAAAATTATCACGAGTGCATTACCTTTAATAATTTATATGGTATATAAAAAAAACAAAAATTTCAAGGTCATCAGATTTCAGTAAAAATTGGAAACAAACTTTGTTGAAAACTCATTTGGGTGTGTTTTGTGAAGTCACTGATCATTTTATACCACCGTAACATAAATTTTGACTTAAGGGGTGAAATCGGAAGTGAAAAAAAATTTTTTTTACTAGGTCATCGAGTGTGGTGTCAAATGAAAGCTTGTGAAAACACGAGTAAAATATATATATATAGATATATATATATATATATATATATATATATATATATATATATATATATATATATATATATATATATATATATATATATTTATATATATATATATATATATATATATATATATATATATATATATATACATATATATATATATATATATATATATATATATATATATATATATATATATATATATAATGCAATACTTGCGCACACTTTTCTTCGTATTACTTTTAAAATATCGCTGTCCCCTACCTTATCTCGAAAAGTACTGATCAAAAAATTTTGAAAAAATTCTGGAATATTCTGCACGGGGTATAGATTGAATGAAAATTATCACGAGTGCATTACCTTTAATAATTTATTTGGTATATAAAACAAAAAAACAAAATTTCAAGGTGACCAGTTTTCAGTAAAGATTGGAAACAAACTTTGTTGAAAACTCATTTGGGGTGTGTTTTGTGAAGTCACTGATCATTTTATACCACCCTAACAAAAATTTTTATTTTAAAAACAATTAACGTACGGAACACTAATTGTGCAAGTTCAACTTGCACTTGACCGGTTTTTAATTAAAGGAATTACTTAAAAGCAATACAAATTTTCGAACAATTCTTTCTCTTCATCCTTTCTCCGAAAATTCTACTTTAGGATGAGGTGTGATTTGGGTTTGCAGACAAAAGGCCACAACGATTTTTGTTTGTTTTGTTAATTTTATTTTTGTAATTCAGTATATATCTATAATAATATATATAAAATGCAACGTCTCTCTGTCTGTCTGTCCGTTAGTGCGCTTATCACTGGAGAACCACTTATCCGATTTACGTACTTTTTTTTTAAAAACATACATATCTTCTCTGGCCAGGTTATAGGCTATTTTATTACGATCGGTAGCATAGGGAATGAGCAGTGACGATAATAGAGAATGAAGTCGGAAAAAAGTTTGTCGTTAGCGCGTTCCCTTGCAGTACACAGCCTAAACCATTAAATTTGGAACAATATTATGTAGCAGAGAATATCTATAATCTATAAACTATAATATATATAAAAAGCAATGTCTCTCTGTCTGTCTGTCTGTCCGTTAGTGCGTTTATCAGGCGAGAATCACTTATCCGATTTACGTGTCTTTTTTTAAATTCATACATATATTCTTTGGCCAGGTTATATAGTAATAATAATAATCTATATCTATAATATATGTAAAATGCAACGTCTCTCTGTCTGTCCGTTAGTGCGCTTATCCCTCGAGAACCACTTAAGTGATTTTTTAAATTCATACATATGTTCTCTGAAGAGATTATATAATAATAATAAAAATCTATATAATATATATAAAACGCAACGTCTCTCTGTCTGTCTGTCCGTTAGTGTGCTTATCATTCGAGAACCACTCATCGGATTTACGTGATTTTAATATATGTCAAAAAAAATCTATAATATATATAAAACGTAACATCTCTCTGCCTATCTGTCTATCCATTACTGCGCTTTGCACTCAAGAACCACTTATCCGATTTACGTGTTTTTTTATTATATAAAATAAGAGGCTGGTTTGAAAAGTCCGTGTAAAAATAAAAACTACTTATGTGTTTGGGGTAAACCTTTTTTATTTTTTCGACATAGTCTCCTTTTAGGCTTATACACTTCGTCCAACGATGTTCTAGTTTGTTGATCCCTTCCGAATAATAGGATTTGTCCAAGTCTGCAAAATATCCATTAGTGTCTGCAATCACCTCCTCGTTTGAATAAAATCTTTGTCCCGCCAGCCATTTCTTCAAATTGGGGAACAAATAGTAGTCCGAGGGAGCCAAGTCTGGAGAATAGGGGGGACGTGAAACGAGTTGGAATCCTATTTCCATTAATTTTGCGACCACAACTGCTGAGGTGTGTGCTGGTGCGTTGTCGTGATGAAAAAGGACTTCTTGTGGGCCAATCGCGGGCGTTTTTCTTGCAGCTCAGTTTTCAAACGGTCCAATAACGATGAATAATATTCACCTGTAATAGTTTTACCCTTTTCCAGATAGTCGATGAGGATTATCCCTTGCGAATTCCAAAAGACAGTCGCCATAACCTTTCCGGCCGAAGGAACGGCCTTTTTTGGTGCAGATTCCCCCTTTGGTAACCCATTGTTTAGATTGTTGTTTGGTCTCAGGAGTATAGTAATGTATCCATGTTTCATCCACAGTGACGAAATGACGCTTAAAGTCCTCCGGATTCTTCTGGAATAGCTGCAAACCATCCTTGCAACACTTCACACGATTCCGTTTTTGGTCAAGCGTGAGCAATCGCGGCACCCATCTTGCGGATAGCTTTCTCATGTCCAAATGTTTATGCAAAATATTATGTACCCGTTCAGTCGAGATGCCCACAGCACTAGCAATCTCACGCTCAATATTTACCTTGGCTAAGTAGGAATTAATCCAGTTAACAAAAGTCTTTTTCTGTACCCTCTCTTGCTCATCTGAAACAAAAGAAAAATAGTCAACATCTTTCTTTGTATTAAGAAATACCTTGTAATTAAAATCATGAAAAAATAATAAAGGATACTGATTACAATAATAAAATTCACAATTAAGGTCAACGTATAAATGTGTTTTATTTTAGAATAATTGGCATTTTATATTGTTGTAATGATTATATAAAACTAGAGCCAACTTAAACTTCAACAGTTAATTAATTAAAGTGAAAATTAAAAAACTATCAATTTTAATTTTTGATTTGTTAGTCTTTCATGTCAGTTATTCAAGCAGAATTTCGGTTCCTCCAAATCAGTTGCTACGAGGGCCGGCTTTTAAGTTGTTACCACCGACCATTAGATGGCGCTATTGAGATGTTACATTACCATTGTTGTAAAAATTTAACATTTTGTTATTATGAAAACAGTGGCAGCTCAGAAATTGGTCGAGTAGTATTTACAGTGAGCATTTAAAAAAAAAACAGTTTTGTGAACAAATGGAAATTTCACGTGCAGGCGTTTTGCCTTTCATAAAGTAATGTTTAATCACCACACGAAATTCTTTTTCGTTCATTTCTTGAAAATCACTCGACTTCCTTGATTCACACGAATGCCAAACACAAAGAAATAGACCAATATGGCTGAAACTTGGTGTGCGTTCATTCAAGAGATGCTACTAACTAAACATGACCTCGATACGCGCCGGTGGTGCCATCTCTCGGACTTTTCACGGACTTTTCAAACCAGCCTCGTAATAATAATCTATATCTATAATATATGTAAAATGCAACGTCTCTCTGTCTGTCCGTTAGTGCGCTTATCCCTCGAGAACCACTTACGTGATTTTTTAAATTCATACATATGTTCTCTGAAAAGGTTATATAATAATAATAATAATAATCTATATAATATATATAAAACGCAACGTCTCTCTGTCTGTCTGTCCGTTAGTGAGCTTATCATTCGAGAACCACTCATCGGATTTACGTGATTTTAATATATGTCAAAGAAAATCTATAATATATATAAAACGTAACATCTCTATGCCTGTCTGTCTATCCATTACTGCGCTTTGCACTCAAGAACCACTTATCCGATTTACGTGTTTTTTTTATTATAAATTACAAAGGGAATAAACAGAGACAAAATGCTAATATATAGGAAAAAAGTTGGAAGTTTAGCAGTAAGCTTCGCAGAAAGACTGAATAGATGGGCAGAATCCTTTAAAGAAACATTAAATGGAGATTAATATGAGGAGTTGAATGAGAAATAGGAAGCAAAATTAACTGAAGGGCAGGAGACGACAAATAAACCCTGCAAAGAAGAAATAAGAGAAATACACAGAACCCAAAAAAAAATAAGGCCCCGGGTGGAAATTGTAGAACTGATAAAAGCTGGAGGAGTAGATTTGGAAAATGAAATATGCCGGTTGGTGCTAGAAATATGGGAAACAGAAAAGATGCCAGTGAGCTGGAGAGAGTCGCTCATTTCTCCAATATACAAAAAAGGAGAAAAAACTAAATGTGCTAATTATAGACCAATAGCCTTACTGGATGTGGTGTACAAGATAGTAGTGTTGACTATCAAAAATAGACTAGCAGAGAAAGCCGAGTCTATTCTGTGAGAGTACCAGTGTGGATTCAGGAAAAATAGATCGGTTACAGACCAGATATTTTCGATTAAGCAAATCCAAGATAATAGCTTAGAACAAAATTTGGCACTACACTTGGTCTTTGTGGATTTCAGAGAAGCATATGACTCTGTAAATAGAGGACTCTACCAGATAATGGAAGAACTAATAATTCCAAATAAATTGATTCGCATGGTGAGAATGACCCTGAATGACACAGAAAATAGAGTGTTGGTTGAGGGCAAAGTATCAGACAAGTTTAAGGTGAAGAGAGGATTAAGAGGGGGGGAACCAGTGTCGACATGTCTATTTAATTTGGTACTAGAGAAGATAATCCGGGAGTCAGAAATAAAAACAAATGGAACGATATACCAACAAACCTGCCAATGCTTGGCCTATGCGGATGATGTAGCAGTGATTGCAAGAGCAAAAGAGAACCTCAAAAAAGCCATAAGTAGGATAGAAGAAAGAAGGATGAGAGGACTAAAGATAAATGAGGAAAAAACAAAATACATGGAAATTACAAAGAGAAGGATATTAAAAACAACAAAAGTTTAGATATAATAAACAACTTAGGAAAAAGATGTATGTTTGAAAAAATAGACAAATTTAATTATCTGGGAGTAACAATAACATAGAGTGGACAAGAAAGGACGGAGATACAAGAAAGAATAGCGAAAGGACAGAGATGTTTGGGGGAATGAATCCAATATTGAAATTAAAGAATGTATCAAGAAAAGCAAAAGAAAGAATATATACGACAGTTGTCAGACCTACGGTGACATATAGACGTAGGAGGTGTGTGAAAGGAAAGCTTTGAGAAAAATCTACGGAGGAAGGAAAGAAGAGGGACTGTGGAGAAGAAGAACAAACTACGAATTAAAATGCCTATATACGAAACCCCTTATAAGCCAAATCATAATAAGCCAGCGATTAGGATGGTTGGGATACGTGGCAAGGATGAAGGAGGAAAGACAGGCAAAGCAAGCCCTAATAAGAGGAGTGGTTGGAAGAAGAGGCAAGGGTAGACCTCGATCTACATGGATTCAGGCAGTAAAGCAAGATCCGGAGTTGATGGGAATCCTGCACTGGGAAAAGCTAACAGGAGACAAAAAAGAAGTGGAGACAAGTATGCAACCAAGCCATGGGCCTCTGAGGCCCCTTGAGCTATATAATAATATAAACATAACGAATAAGCAGTGACGATAAAGGTGAATCAAATTCACGCGAGCGGAGCCGCGGGCACGACTAGTACATATATATACAACCTTGGCCAAAAGTATTAGGCACCTCTAATAAACAAGTGAAACTCATAAAATATTAAAAAAAAGACTAATTGTTTTAACAATACTATAGGCGGCGCAGTCATAAGCTAACTTAAACAATAGGCAATATCTTTTATAGATCCATAAAACACCTGGCCCACAAAATTGCGATAATGAGGTTTTTGGAAAAATATTTTTAATGTTTTATCAGTCTCTTTTTACTACTTGTAGTGTCAAGAAGCTTCCGTGCGTGTTTTTATTTGTGAACTGGACATTCTTTTATTTGAGAAATGCCTAAAAAAAGTGAACTTGGTATCGAAAAAAAACGAATTAAAATTCAAACCCTACATGACCAAGGCAAGTCCTAAGTACAAATAGCCAAGTTAGTGAAATGGCCAACAAAATGAGAACCGGTAGAAAACGTAAGACTAATGAGCGACAGCACAGAAAACATCATCTGAGCTCGCTGTCAATAAGTTTTGAAAGCGGAAATGAACCAAGATGGATTAATGAGTCGAAATATATTTATTCGTCAGTATAATCTCCCTTAAACTCAATACATTTTTTCCGGCGATTTTCCAATTCATTTACCCCATCTCTGAAATGCTTTTCCGGAAGACCCTCTACGGATGCTATCATTTCATCATTTGTTGAAAAAACGCTTCCCACGTAGAAATCTTTTGAGGTTTGGGAACACATGGAAGTCAGATGGAGCCAGATCTGGCGAATAGAGTGGATGTGCCAAGAATTCGTACTTTAATCCGACCAATTTTGCCGTTGTCAAAGCACCTCTGAGCAGGTGCATTGTCGTGATGAAAGATGATTTTTTTTTCTTCTGCAAACCGGGCCTTGTCTCACGAATTTTCTCATCCAGCTGGTCTAAAAAGTTGCAGTAATACTCTCCTGTAATTGTTTCACCGGTTTGAAGGTAATCAATTAACAAAGTTTCTTTTGCATCGCAGAAAAATCGTCTTTCATCATGGAAATTTTAACCCCAAGAATACACGGAAAATTTCGTCGAAAGTACGCCCGAAGCTGCCAGGCGATTATTGGCGCTGATAAGGACTGAACGAACTACTGAATCATTAGTATTTTAATAGCAATAATTTACTGTCGAAAATTTTAAATAAATAGATTTTTTAATGAACAATGCACGGTCCATTCTTACTTGACCGACTGTAAAGTTTAGAAAATTGACTAATCTAAAACAAGAACATCCTTTCTCGTCCTCAAAACCATGCTTTTGTTCCATTATTTCGGTCAGCGACAGCTGAAAAATCCCTTTTAAGCCACTTGAAATTTCAGAAATTAGGATTAAATTCATTGTGGATATAGAACAAATCATCAAAAGGGACTGACCAACGACGGAATCAAGCGGAACCCTCAAAGCGCGTTAATAATTTACATTCGAGCGAGTTTTCGCTTTGCTGAAAAACCGTACTTGAAGTGCCCTTAATGCATTTGTTAGTGCTGGAATGATGTATCGATATTTCAGAACATTGTTTTAATAATATTTAGTACTTACACTTTTATTACTCTTCTTTGCTCGGTTCCTATCCGTTCCGGATATTGGCAACTATATTAGCTATCATCACCTTGTTGACTGCGGCTCTAAACAGCTGCGTGGTGATCATTGGAAACCAGGTGCGAAGATTTTTGAGCCACGAAATCCTTCTTTTCCCCACACGTCTCTTTCCACACTGCAGTATATTCTGGAGAAAATTTAGGAAGGTATGACCACTTTTACAGCGGTGTACCGAAAGATAAGCGTGCCCAGCAAGGCGTGTCCATCCTGATATCTAAAAAACTCAGAAAATGCATAACATCATGGGAACCAATCAGCGAAAGAATTATAAAAATGAACTTAACAGCGCAAGGACATAAAGTTACAATCTTTGGAGTATATGCAATAAATGATGACGCCCTAGTAAATCAGAAAAAACGAATTCTTTGAGCTACTAAATAGAGAAATAGTAAACGTTGGAGATACCAGAGAAGTAATAATCTTAGGAGACCTGAACGCTAGAATAGGAAAAAAAGTTCAAGACGAAGTAGTAGGTAGACATGGAGAGGAAATTCTAAATGATAACGGCCAAAGACTAATAACAGTGTGCGAACAAAATGAGTTAAGAATAACTAATGGATTCTACTCACACAAATGGATCCATAAATATACCTGGACTAAGCCATCTAGAAACCAGCGATCCATAATTGATTACCTGATTGTCCGTCAGAAAACAACCCTTAGAATCCACGACGTCAGAGCTTATAGAGGAGCTACTTGCGGTAGTGACCACCATCTCCTAAATGCAAAAAATAAGCTTTACTGGTAAAAAGCCACACACGCATACTCAAAAACGTGACGACTATGAAGAGATAGAATTTAGTAAATACAACCTAGAAAGCTTAGACCAAGAAAGTACCAAAAATCTGTACAGAAGGAGACTAGAGGAGAAACTACAACCCAGAGACTTTTCGACCACATCAGAGCACTACAACCACATTAAAAACTGTCTACACGAAGCAGCAAAAGAGTCACTAGGATTCAAAGAAGGAGAAAGCCGTCTAAAACCTTACTGGTGGGACTCGGATATAGAAGAAATAATAAAAGAAAAGAACGAAGCATATAAAAGATACCTCAGCACGCGAACAGAAAACAACAAAGAAATGTATAAACAACTTCAAGCTAATGTACGTAGGATGATTACACAAAGAAAAATGAAATTTGGGAGAGACGCTGTAACAGAGTAAACACGTACATAGGAGGAGCCAAAAGTACAGAAAGTTGGAGACTTATAAAATCACTGCGCCAAAAATACCAAAAAGGAAATTATATCGCCCATCACTTTAATAAATTGGGATAAATACTTCAGCTCCTTACTTACGGAAAACCGAGAACTATACAGAGATCCACCTGAGGAAATTGACGCCATAAAACTGACCGCATCACCGATCCGTATTACAGTCAGAGAAGTAAAAGAGGTGTGCACAAAACTCAAAAAACAGAAAAGCTCCTGGACCTGGAAATATACCAGCAGAATAGATAAAATATGTCACACCAAAGTTGTTTGAACATCTAACCAATTTGTTCCAAAAATGCCTCAGCACTGAGCAAATACCACAGGAATGGAAACTATCTTTTCTGACACCCCTACATAAAAAGGGCAACAAAGAGAGCTGCGATAACTATCGAGTCATGGGGACAATAAGTAGAATCTACGGAAAAGTGATAAAAGTAAGAATAGAGCGAGAATATGTGGACAGCGAGGCAGAAGAACAAGCCGGGTTCAGAGCAGGAAGATCAACCGTAGACCACCTTTTTTGTCTAACTCAACTCATAGAAAAGATGACAGCGATGAACAAGGAGTTACATATTCTCTATGTGGACTTGAAACAAGCTTACGATAGCGTCCCACTTACAAAACTATAGCAATCATTAAAAACAACAAACATAAACACTAATTTGATCAGAGCAGTGCAAGATCTATACCAAAATTGCCATATCCGAATAAAAATCGGCAATAAAATATCAAAGGGTTTTTCCCCCCAAATAAAGGTCTAAAACAGGGCTGCTGCCTATCACCAACGCTTTTCAAGATTTTTCTTGAGAAGGTGCTTCTTAGATGGAAACTCAAATGTAAAAATATTGGAATCCCGCTCAACGATACTGTTCTCTACACTCTTAGTTTTGCAGATGACCAAATAGTAGTGGCCCAGGAACAAGAAGACTTGGAATATATGACCAGGAAACTTATTGAAGAATACAAAAAATGGGGTCTACAAGTAAATCTATCAAAGACAGAATATATGTGCATAGGGGGTACGCAACAGGATTTGGTGACAGAAGACGGACACAATCTTAAATCATGCAGTAGCTATAAATACTTGGGTCTAAATATAACCAACAACGGAACTCTCGATGACGCTATCAAAGAAAGGAATATTCAGGGCAGGAAAGCTATCAGGTCTCTGAACGGTATTTTATGGGACCAGAAAATAAACAAAGAGAACAAACACCGAATATACAACACAATAGTTAAAAGCATTGTAACATATGGTAGCGAGGTATGGCAGTTAAAAGAAAAATCTGTTAAATCCTTAGAGGCCACAGAAATGGACTACTGGAGACGGGCAGCCGGAAGATCTAAGCTGGAAAGAATAAGGAACGAGAGAGAATTCGTGAAATTATGGGTGTAAAAAAGACCATAGTCGAAGAAATAAGGGTGAAACAACTTAAATGGTATGGACACGTCCAAAGAATGACACCAGAGAGGCTCCCAAAACAAATATTAGATTGGACAACCTACAGGAAGAAGAAGAAGAGGTAGACCAAGAATGAGCTGAAGAGAGGGCATTGACAAAGAAATGCAAGAAAGAGGACTGGAGGAAGGCAGTGGAATGACCGCACCGAATGGAGACTGGGTATCGGAAGACGTCGGAGAACGTTGTGAAACCGATATATTAATTATTAAGTATATTCTGTAACAGATGGAATTTGCTCTCATTCCTCATAATGTGGCGGAGGTATTGGAGTTTACGTTGTTTGATGGTAACTAAAGCCTCTTTTTCCTTATTTATTCTTTAAAGAATTATTTCATTCATGACTCGGTCCATCTAAGACACTCTCAGCATCCTACTATATAGACACATTTCAAAGGCTTCCAATCTTCTACTTGTTGTCTCTTTCAGGGTCTATGCCTCCACTACATAAAACAAAATGGATAATACATAGCAACGCAGAAACCACAGTTTCGTGTCCAGCGTCAAGTTAGGGCTTTTGAATATAGAGCTCATAGCCTTTTCAATATGGCTCTTTATTTCTTGCGAGTGGTCCCATTGGTTATTGATATTAGTGCCTAAGTATGCGTACTTATTCACTCGTTTAATATTTTTCTGGTTGATTTCTAAATGACAGTTAAGCAACCATTAATTTTGTTCTATTTATGATAATATCAGGTCCTGCAGACTGTCAGCGAATATAACCGTGTCATCAACATATCGGATATTATTCATTCTCTCTCCATTCAATAGAATCTCGACATCGAGTTCTTCTAGACCCGCTTCGAATATTTGTTGGGAGTAAATATTAAATAATAGTGGAGATAATATGCGTCCTTATCTAACGCCTCGAAGGATTTTTACCAGGTGTACAAGTATGAAATGCGGATTTCAGACAACAGATAGTCCACCAATGCAGTTTGTGCTACAAAGATTTGACCCTTCACCATTTTGTTGTGCATTCAACAAATGTCAGACGCGCACGAGTGATAAATTGGAATAGTGTTGTGTTGTTGTGTTCAATATGTCGAAATTTATACCGAACAAAGAGCATTCGCGGACAGCATTAATTTTTTGTTTTCATTAAAAAAAAAACTGTTGTTGAATCATACCGATTACTTCTAGAAGCTTATGGCGAACATGCTCCATCGCAAGATACGTGTGAACGCTGGTTTCGGCGTTTCAAAAGTAGTGACTTCTATGTTGCAGACAAGGAACGTGGAAAACCGCCAAAAAAAAAAAAATACGAAGATGTGAAATTGCAAGCATTGTTGGACCAAGATGATTCGCAAACACAAAAACAACTCGCCGAGCAATTGGGCGTTAGTCAACAAGCTGTTTCCAATCGACTACGAGAGATGGGAAAGACAGAAGACAGGTAGATGGGTACCACATGAGTTGAACGACAGGCAAATGGAAAAAAAAGCGCAAAAACACGTGTGACATTTTGCTCGCTCGGTACAAAAGGAAGTCGTTTTTGCATCATATAGTTACAGGGGATGAAAAGTGGATTTATTTTGAGAATCTCAAGCCCAAAAAATCATGGGTAGACCCAGGCGCACCATCCACATCGACCTCAAGACCGAATCGTTTTGGCAGAAAGACGATGCTCTGTGTTTGGTGGAACCAGAGGGACGTGGTCTATTATGAGCTGTTAAAATCTGGGGGAAACGGTTAATACTAAACGTTACCAACAACAATTGACCAATTTGAACCGTTCGCTGCTTGAAAAAAGGCCCGAATACCGAAAGAAGCAACACAAAGTTATTTTTCTTCATGACAATGTTCCATCACATACTGCAAAACCAGTTCGCGACACGTTGGAAGCACTCAGCTGAGAAGTTCTACCCCATGCGGCTTACTCACCAGACTTGGCTCCTTCTGATTACCACTTGTTTACATCGATGAGTCACGCACTTGCTGAGCAGCGCTTTAGTTCGTACGAAGATGTGAAAAAACGGCTCGATGAATGGTTCGTAGCAAAAGGGAAAGATATTTACTGGCGTGGTATTGAGAAATTGCCCGAAAGATGGGAAAAATGTATAACAAGCGATGGAGCATACTTTGAATAAAGCACTTTTTATCATTCTTCCGAATTTAACATGTTTTTAGAAAAAAAATCCTCATTTCATACTTGTACACCTGGTATATCATCCGTAAGTCCTCCTGCTAATCTCATAGAAGCAGATTGATTCTAACAAAGGTTCATAATAATCCTCAGATCTTCGTCATCCATTCCTATATTCTTTAGAATATCTATCATCTTATGATGTTGTACTCTGTCAAATGCTTTTTGGTAATCCACAAAGCATGTAGAGATGTCAACGTTCACGTCTCTACAGCGCTGAAAAAAATACTCGGACACTAAATAAGGCTTCACGTATACCAATAGCGTTTAAATGTATCGGTTCTTCACAGAATTTGTATATTCTTCTATGGATTATTTTAAGAAGCTCATCAAACTAATTGTTCTATACTCTCCACATGATTTAGCTCCGGGTTTTTTTTTGGTAGAGTTATGAATTCGGCCTTTAACCATTGAACGGGAATGATTCCAGAATTGTAAATGTGATTGAATAATGAAGTCAGCCATTTTATGTTTTTTTCATTTAAAAACTTTAGGAATTCTGTTTCTGTATTGTCTGGGCATGGTACTTTTCCTTCTTTCATTGTTCTTATTGCATTTTTATTCTAATTTTATTATTTTATTACAACATAATCACAAATGGCATTAACAAAACTATGCTTTTGTCAACTACAACTGAAAACTTCTTAAGACCTTACAGTAGAAACAGTGCTCTTAATGCATTTATTAAAGATGGAACGGTGTATCGATATTTTGCCCATCCAGATAGGTATTAATTTTTATATATGGTTTTATTCTAAGATTAATGATTTACTTAAAATATAATCAAACCGGACCCCATCATTCACACAACTAGATTATAATGTCATTAATTTAAATCAGCCACAACTGAAAGTTCCTTGGTTCCAAATGGTGCTATTAGGCCCTCGTAATTAAAGATCGAACAACATATCGATATTTTCACCCATTGAGATAAGTACGAATATTATTGTTGTATATATTTCTATTTTTATCACTAATAATTTTAATAAGAAATGATCAACTGAACACTATCATTCACAAACCCTTCCTTTTATTTTTTTTTTTATTTCGGTCGACTAGAACTGAGCATCCTTTAAAACTTTGCACAGAAACGATGCTTTTAAGTGTCACTGCATGGATTAGAGTTGAAACAACTTATCGATATTTTAATAGATCGAGATAATTCTTTTGTATATAGACTCTGGAAGATGTCTTAGATTACAGTCGGTTAAGTAAAAAACGTATCGCCTATAACTAGTCGGTAAAAGAAATTCCGTTTTTTTTTTTAAGTTATTGTTGGCACCCCTGCAAACAATGCTTTATAGAGAGAGATTCATTTCTAACCTTTTTTATGGGTAAATAGTACATTATCGAACTTCTCGCGTCAAGGCTGAAGGTCCGAAAATGACACCTACAACTTCTGCTAAGTATATGAGCAAGTCGAGGGCATTCGTTAGTAAGTGGGTGAAACAATACTCTCAGTTAAAAAATGCTCATGATCTACCAAGCCGCCTTTCGAGAGAAGAAGTGTCGGACAAGAACGAAAAAATGATTATTAATATATTTTCCTGAAATACTTAATTAACTTTGGGCCAAGAGATTCAAAAATTAAAGCAGAAGAGTTTGAATATATCGCATAAAACAATTTGCACTCATCTCCTGGCTAAGAAACCATTGGTTAGCAAAAAACGCAGAGAAAAACGACTTGCGTGGGCAGTAGAAAATGTAGATCACGATTGGAGCAATGTAATTCTTTCCGATGAAGCTTCATTTTGGGATTATGTTATCACCCTACCAGCCTGATCAATTTCCACTAATCTACTAGTTCAGGCACCATGAAACACCCTGTGAAGATTCATGTTTGGGGGCTGTCTTTCGAAAAAAGGTTTGTGAAGATTCTTCATCTTTTGACCGTGTTTGGCACGATGGACTGTTGGCTAAGTTGCGCTCTTATGGTATGTCTGAAAGGTTCTGTTTGTGGCTCTCATGTTTCCTCAGAGAGCGTTCTTTACGAGTGGCGGTCGACGGATTTCTTTCTAACACCCTCACTATCAACGCCGGTGTGCCCCAGGGCTCCATACTGTCTCCTACTCTCTTTCTCATTTACATTAACGATCTGCTGGAAAAGACCGGGAATCCAATCTATAGCTTTGCAGATGACAATACGCTTGTCTCTTCATTCACCTTGAACGCTCGGACATCGGCTGCTCAGGCGAAAAATCCGCAGACAGCAGGAGGTCGTTCAACTTAACAAAGACCTGGAAGAAATTCTATCTTGGGGTGACAGTAACCAAGTGGAATTTAACGCTACAAAAACCCAGGCGGCGATTTTTTTCTAAAAAAGTTAACGTTGCTGAACCCGACATAGTTATGTCGGGGCACTCCATTCCCTGGCATCGTCGCTCAATTTGTTGGGCGTAAGTTTGGGAGCAAATATGTCTTGGCATGAACATGTTGCAGGCATAGCAAGGAGAGCTTCTCAAAAATTGGGAATATTATTTAGAACCAGAAAGCTTTACACCCCACAGCAACTATTAATTCTTTACAAAGCCCAAATTCGACCAACTATGGAATACTGCTCCCACGTTTGGGGCTCCGCTCCCAAACATACACTGCAATTGTTGGATTCTGTTCAGAGAAGAGCGGTCCGTCTGATTGGGGACCCGGAATTGACCGGCGGCCTTGATTCGCTGGAACATCGAAGAACAGTTGGCGACTTGAGTCTGTTCTACAAGTATTTTCATGGAAAGTGTTCGAAGGATGTAGCCGCTTAATTCCTCCCAAAGCGGTGCATGTTAGAAATACACGTCGCGCTGGTGCTTCGCATCCGTATGAGGTTCAGCTTGTTACTCCGCGTACGACGCTTTTCAAGCAATCTTTTATATGGAGAACGTCATCCCTTTGGAATAATTTGCCCAGCGCTGTGTTTCCCACCGAGTACAATTTACAGCGATTCAAGAACAACGTGAATCGCTTTTTCCGCACTCGTGCCGCTCCTGGAGCGCTTTAGGGACTTCCCTGCAGCACGTGTGCTAGACCAAATAAAAAAAAAATACCTACAATTTGAATGCTGAAAAAATGCTCCCGATTTATAAAAAAAGCATTAGTACCGACTATCAAACGGTGGTTTGACGATAAAAATGAAGAACGAATTCTTCAAGAGGATAACGACCCGAAACATCGGAGAAGAAAAAATGTAGCGGGCGGAAATTGATTACGTCACACTAGATTGACCGTCCGACTCGCTCGATGCAAGCCCAGTCGAAAACAGGTCATACATCAAGACGAAGCTTCGTAGTAAAAAGGTGTACACAGTAAAGCAGCTGTCACGGCAAATGCGGGCAATTTGCCAGAAGAATTCGCAGAAAATCGAAAGTATGCCCCGAAGATGCCAGGTGATCATCGACGCTGATGGAGACTGGCCAGACTACCTAGTCATTACTGTCGAATGATGTAAAAAACTTTTAAATAAATACGAACTTGTACTGACTGTATTATCTATCAAAGTGATGATATAAAACAATACGGTATTTGATCGATATATCATCTTTGTCAATAGACAGATGTTGCCACGCTTGATTTGGTAGGCCACTGTCTTTATTTTTATTTGAAGCATGCGCCCACCGTTTGGAGGTTATGCAATAGTAAAGGGAAGAAATTAAATACAAAAGACCTACTACTCAGTATATATCACCACTACACCAAACACTTTATTTTTGCACTCGACGCGCGTTTCGCTAACCATGTTAGCTTTATCAGGAGCGATGATTGACTAAAGCTAAACTACCAAATCTACCCTATTTATACTTAGCCTAACCCTTGAATTACTCAAGCGGAACTAATGACATAGGCAAGGCTATCAGTTCCGGTCAAGTAACCAGTAGAGGGGACTATAAGGAATAGGCCCTCTGTCTTTGTTTAAACTACTTTTACATTTTATGATTTCCATACTTTCGTATGCGTTCAACAATCTCCTATCAGATACATTTTTTATTAATCTTAGATTATCTAATGTTACAGTATGATCAGCTTCAATAGCATGTTCGGCAATGCGAGACTTTTCTGTTCTGTTGTATTTTAAGTGTGCTAAATGTTCTTTAAATCGTGTTCTAATTGACCTTTTAGTTTGCCCAACATACTTTTTGTCACAATCATTACAACTAATTTCATAAATTCCACTTTTCTCACAATTAGGAATCTTATCTTTGGGATTTCCTAAGATATTCCTCAGATTGTCTGATGACTTATAGACTAAGGTGAGGCCTACCTTATTAAATACCTTATTGAGTCCCTTGCTATATTTCGGATTATATGGTATGGAGACATACTTGGTGTTATTTTCTTCGCGTGTAAAAAAAGGTGGAATTCTGAATATTAAACCTAAACTTATGCCTATTTATTAGCTTATTTACTAAGTCATCGTCATAACCATTTAACTCTAGTTATATTTTTAATACGATTCCTTTCTTTATTAAAGTTTACTCTATTCAGAGGGAAAGTGACCAAACGATGAACTAAAAATGTAATGAGGCTAATTTATGTTGTTTGCAATGAAATGAATCATTAGGAATATATCTATCTGTTACTGTGTCCTTCCTATAGATATCAAATTCTAATCTATTATTATTTTTAATAATTAAAATATCTAGAAAAGGCAATTGTCCTTTGTTCTCAACTTCGTAAGTGAATTTAATGGAATCATACCGGCTATTTAATTTGGAAACAAAATCATCAATATTTGCTTTCTTTTGTATCAAAACTCGCAAAAATATCATCCACATACCTATACCATACTCTTGGGAAATATTCGAATCCTTGACTGGCTTCGATTTCAAACGTACTCATGAATAAATTGGCTATGAAAGGTGACAAGCAATTACCCATAGCTGTTCCTTCTTTCTGAACATAAAATTGATTGTTATATTGAAAATAACTTTGTTCCATACAGAGTTTAGATAATATCAAATATTCACGAATAATTTCGTCTTCAAAGTCATTCATTCTAAGTAATTCTTCGAGATATTGTAAAAATTTTGTGGAATTGGCACACTTGGGAACAAAGAACTAACATCAAAAGAAATTAAGACTTCACCTTCATTAAGAACTAGATTTTTTGTTTTATTAATGAATTCTAACGAATTCTTCACTGCGAAAGTATTTAATGGTAACTTCTCAAGTTCTTTTGATAACCATTTGGATATTAAATATGTGGGTGATCCGACCGATGAAACAATGGGTCGCATTGCTTTTCCAGGTTTGTGAATTTTGGGTAAGCTATACAATTTTGGTATGGTCGGATTACTCACATTTAATTTAAATTTTAGCGAATCGGAGACAAGGTTCTTACATTTTTTTAAAGAATTTTTAACCTCTGATATCATTCTCGGTAATGGATTTCTTATTACTTTTTCATAAGGGCCAGATTCGATAAGATTATCTACGCGTTCAAAGTAATCTTTCTTATCCAATATAACAACCTTATTTCCTTTATCCGCTTTTTAGAAGACATCTTTCTTTTTCAATCCTTTAACTACTTTTATGTTTTTTTCGTGAATTAAAATTTGTGTTATTAACTATGTTTTTCGATATTTGATTGCGACATGCTTCCCTAACAAATGATTTACTATTTTCTGGAAGTGTACTAATGGAACTTTCAATGTGAGCAACTATTTCTGATAAATTATCTCTACACATACCCCCTCCTAGCCTTGCCTATGTCATTAGTTCCGCTTGAGTAATTCAAGGGTTAGTCTAAGTATAAATAGGGTAATTTGGTAGTTTAGCTTTAGTCAATCATCGCTCCTGATGAAGCTAACATGGTTAGCCAAACGCGCGTCGAGTGCAAAAATAAAGTGTTTGGTGTAGTGGTGATATATACTGAGTAGTATCATTGTGCCAAAGATTCCACATTCCCAACTTAGTACAAAAGACCTAGCTGTTATTGTTATTTGAAGCATGCGTCTACCATTCGGAGCTTGCGCAGTATGAAACAAAATAAGAGAAATCTTTATTAAGGATAACGATTTCCTTTATTTAGGAACTTATAAGAGAGGTTATTTGGAGTTCGTTATTCTTATTGCTATTATGGTAGGGACCTGGTTTTTTTTTCTATTTAGGTATACAAACCACTAAGAAAATACAGTAAAATTGAAATAACACTGACAACAGTGAATCAGTGTTCAGATTATGTTGAGATTTTGCAATCTTTGGGACAATGGCAGTGCGTGTAGTGCTAATTTCAGATCGAATTTTATTTATCGCGCATTCGTATTACCTTTGAAATGTTGAAGGCAGTGATAGAAATATGCTAGACCCAACTTTAATTTAGAAACTTGTGTTGACTCATCAAATACTAATAACCGGTATGCTTAACCATGAAATGAATGAAAAAAATCCCTTAAGTTTATAGACGATGAATACTAACCTAACCTTGCAATGCTTGCGCGTTAATACTGAGCATGCTTGAGGTAACTATAAGGATAAAGGCATGTGAAATATATATATATATATATATATATATATATATATATATATATATATATATATATATATATATATATATATATATATATATATATATATATATATATATATGTTTTGACGAATGTTCTCACGGGGGTGTGAAATGTAGTAATGGTTTTTCGGGTATCCCGTGTTAGCTTGAAGTCCCTTGATGTACGGTTTCGCTGACGTTTCGATGGAATCTCATCCATCTTTTTCAAAGCGTTGATCACTGGTCGGTGTCTTGGCGTTGAATGTCGAGACTGGCCCTGAGAGCGCCGGTTTTATGTACTCGGGGGTGTTTCTATTGGTCGGACGGACCTGGCCAATGGAGGCTCGGCTTTGGCTGCGCGTTGTCGGTCCTGTGGTTCTTTGTAATGTTTGTGTTGGTGAAGTAACATATGGTTGAATTATTGTTTCTCTTGGTTGGACTTGGTACTGGGATAGAATATGTTTCCAAGAGTTCGGTAAACGTTGGCTATCATCCCGATTATTTAAGTTGTTGGGCCTCTTTTCTATTTCTATGGCTTCTTTGATTACCCTAGTGGATAGGTTATTACTTTTTTGTAGGGTTCTGGTTTTGTCAAAATCGATTTTGTGGCCGGTATTGTGTGCATGTTGTGCTAGAGAAGAGGTGGTGGATTTTTTTTTTGTTTTACGGCGTTTTTGTGCTCGTCTCTTCTGGCACTAATTTTCCTGTTTGTTTGGCCTATGTATGAAAGACCGCAGTCCTGACACGGAATTTCATATACGCCTTGGTCTTCTAAGGCTATAATATCTTTTGGTGTAGGTAGAATATCTTTAATTTTTTGGTTGGTTGTGTAAATGGTCTCAATTTGGTGTTTTCCTAGAAGTCTTCCTATTTTGTCTGTGATGCCTTTTACATATGGGGAGAAATGCTTTTGTGGTATATGTCTTTCTTTCCTGTTTGTGTTGTTTATTTAGGGCCCGCCGGATTGTGTTTTGACTATATCCATTTGAAAGTAAAACGTTTCAAGGAGCTTGGTTTCTTGTTGTAAATGTTCCTTGTCTGTTAGGGTTTTTGATCGGTGAGCTAAGGATTTGGCAACGGAGAAGAGTTGGGCTGGGTGATGATGTGAGCCGGCATTTAAGTATCTGTTTGTATGTGTCGGTTTTCTATATACTGAGTGAGACAAAGAACCATCTAATTTTCTTTGAAGCAAGACATCTAGGAATGGTAGTTGTTCTGCTGCTTCCCTTTCCATTGTGAATTTAATGTTTGGATGTATGTTGTTAAGGTGTTCCAGGAACTTGTTTAAGTTGTCTTCACCGTGTTGCCATACCACAAAAGTGTCATCTACGTATCGTAGCCATGTTTTCGGTTTATGTGGAGCAGTTTCTAGAGCTAGTGTTTCGAAATGCTCCATGTATAGATTAGCTAGTGCTGGTGACAATGGAGAGCCCATGGGTGCACCTTCTATTTGTTTGTATTGTTGGCCTGAATAGACGAAGTATGTATTAGCGAGGCAGTGTTTTGATAGACTGATGACGTATTCGGGCAGGTTGTATTTTCTCTCTATGATAGACAGTGCTTCGGTAACTGGTACTTGCGTGAAAAGGGATACGACATCAAAACTGACAAGTAAATCATTTTTCTCTAGCTGCATGTTTTTTATGATTTGAATAAAATGTTGTGAATTTTTCACGTATGATGCGGCTTTTTTTTCCACATGAGGTTGCAGAGTCATGGCTAAAGCTTGTGTTGGGGAGCCAAACGAGCTGACTATCCACAAACAAGGAGCACCCTTAAGACCAATAACAACATACATCCAAACATTAAATTTACAATGGAAAGGGAAGCAGCAGAACAACTACCATTCCTAGATGTCTTGCTTCAAAGAAAATTAGATGGTTCTTTGTCTCACTCAGTATATAGAAAACCGACACATACAAACAGATACTTAAATGCCGGCTCACATCATCACCCAGCCCAACTCTTCTCAGTTGCCAAATCCTTAGCTCACCGATCAGAAACCCTAACAGACAAGGAACATTTACAACAAGAAACCAAGCTCCTTCGAAACGTTTTACTTTCAAATGGATATAGTCAAAACACAATCCGGCGGGCCCTAAATAAACAACACAAACAGGAAAGAAAGACATATACCACAAAAGCATTTCTCCCATATGTAAAAGGCATCACAGACAAAATAGGAAGACTTCTAGGAAAACACCAAATTGAGACCATTTACACAACCAACCAAAAAATTAAAGATATTCTACCTACACCAAAAGATATTATAGCCTTAGAAGACCAAGGCGTATATGAAATTCCGTGTCAGGACTGCGGTCTTTCATACATAGGCCAAACAAACAGGAAAATTAGTGCCAGAAGAGACGAGCACAAAAACGCCGTAAAAAAAAAAAAAATCCACCACCTCTTCTCTAGCACAACATGCACACAATACCGGCCACAAAATCGATTTTGACAAAACCAGAACCCTACAAAAAAAGTAATAACCTATCCACTAGGGTAATCAAAGAAGCCATAGAAATAGAAAAGAGGCCCAACAACTTAAATAATCGGGATGATAGCCAACGTTTACCGAACTCTTGGAAACATATTCTATCCCAGTACCAAGTCCAACCAAGAGAAACAATAATTCAACCATATGTTACTTCACCAACACAAACATTACAAAGAACCACAGGACCGACAACGCGCAGCCAAAGCCGAGCCTCCATTGACCAGGTCCGTCCGACCAATAGAAACACCCCCGAGTACATAAAACCGGCGCTCTCAGGGCCAGTCTCGACATTCAACGCCAAGACACCGACCAGTGATCAACGCTTTGAAAAAGATGGATGAGATTCTATCGAAACGTCAGCGAAACCGTCCATCAAGGGACTTCAAGCTAACACGGGATACCCGAAAAAAACCATTACTACATATATATATATATATATATATATATATATATATATATATATATATATATATATATATATATATATATATATATATATCAATCGATTTTATAACGTCTTCCGATGCCTAATTTCCATTCCTCCCGGTTTCTCCATCCCTCCTCCTCCAGATTTCTCTCTAGTACTTCCTTGTTGATTCCTGCTCTCCAGCTTTGACGTGGTCTTCCTCGCTTTCTTTTTCCATGAGGGTTCCAATTTAAAATCTTTTTAGGTAGTCGGTCTTGTGACATTCTCTGTACATGTCCGTACCATACCAACTGTCGGGTTCTGATTTCGTCCACTATATCGTGCTTTATTTCTAAAGCTCGCCTTATCGTGTCATTTGGTATGCGGTCTTTTCTGGATTTTCTGGCTGCTCGTCTCCAGAAATCCATTTCTGTAGCTTTTAGTATTTTTTCTGTTCTTTCCTTTAATGGCCACACCTGGGAGCTGTAAGTTATTATACTTTTCACTATTGAGTTGTAAATTCTCTTCTTATTTTCAATGGTTATGTTTTTGTTTTTGTCCCATAGTATAATATTAAGCATTGCAATCGCTTTTCTTCCTTGGATATTCCTCTCGAATATTGCTTCTTCCAGTGTTCCGTCCCTAGATATTCTCGTTCCCAAATACTTATAACTGGCACAGTGTTTGATGGTGTGTCCTGTGGCCAGTTTCAAGTCCTGCTGTTGTCTTCCGACGCACATGTACTCGGTCTTTTTAATATTGACTTCTAGGCCCCATTTTTCATATTCCTCCATAAGTTTTCGTGTCATGTATTCCATATCATCGATGTCCTGAGCGACTACTACCTGGTCATCTGCGAATGATAGCGTGTACAATGTAGTATCGTCATCCAGTGGTAATCCCATACTGCTGCATTTCCTTTTCCAGTTCTTCAGTGCACTCTCCAAATGGATTTTAAATAGCGTTGGGGATATACAGCATCCCTGTTTGAGACCCTTTGTGACCTGGAACCCTATTGTTATACCATATTTGGTTTTCACACTACTTCTTGCGTCTTGGTATAAGGATTTTACGGCTTTAATTATTTCGGTGCTTACATTACTCTGTTGTAGTGTTTCCCACAATCTCATTAGGGGCACGCTGTCGTAGGCCTTTTCTAAATCAACAAACAAGACATGGACTTCCTGATCAAATGCTGTTTTCTTTTCTAGGATTTGTGTCAGTGAGAAGAGATGGTCTATTGTGGATCTTCCTGCTCTAAAGCCTGCCTGTTCTTCAGCTTCTACGTCCGCGTATTCCGTTTCTATTCTATTTTTAAGTATTTTTCCGTATATTCTACTAATAGATCCTGTAACCGTTATTCCCCTATAGTTATCGCAATTATTTTTGTCTCCTTTCTTATGAATTGTTGATATGTATGATATTTTCCATTCCTCAGGTACTTCTGATGTGTTAATGCATCTTTGGAATAAGTTCCTCAAAGCGCTAAATAGCTTTTCAGTTCCGTATTTTACTATCTCTCCTGGGAGGTTTCCTGGTCCTGGAGCTCTACCATTTTTTAGCGTTTTACATACTTCTTTAACTTCTGATGTTGTTATCCTTATTGGGGATCCTCGTATAACTATATTTGGGTTTCCATGTTGGGTACTTTTGAACTCTGGTCTATCTTCTGTTAGCATATTTGTAAAATATTGGTTCCATTTTTCTGGTGTGAAAAATAAGCGTTGCAAAATCTCTCTAATATCTTAGAAATTATTAATTTAGATAAGTAGCGGATATGTAAATGAACTGTACCTAAAATTTGCAAGAAGATTCAAATGTCAGGGTGTGTAATTTTTAAAAAAATCGTGTGTATGCCAATCTAGCTAATAATAAAAATTGTAACAATGAATAATAAAAATAGTTTCTTTTTTTTCTTGCAGCCCTATATAGAAGAAATTTACAACCATCTTAGGGAAGAACCATTTAAGCAATTTTTAGAAAGGTGAGAAATACAACGTTAGTGTTTTTGTTTATTTTTTATTTCTTAGGTCTCTCTTATTATTTTAAAAACCGGTGTGGTTTTTTATTCTGAATCGACGAAAGGCGTTGTTTAATTTCAAACTTCTGTTTAATTTCAAAAGCGTTATGAAACACCTTAAAAGCCAAACACGATTTATTAGGATCAAATTTGACGCCTTTGATGGTTTAAACGCAGCTTTAGAAATTGCAATCAATTCAATACAAAATCATATCAGTTTTGTGTACTTTTGAGCCTTCATTTCAAAAATTAATAAGTTATTAATTATACTCTAGAAATTTTTGGACAGACGATGTATCTAGTTTAACTCTAACTCATGTTAGAAACATGGTTGGACGTTATTTGAATTAAACATTAATTTCACAAGTCGCGTATCCTAGATGGTTAAACTTTTGGAGACTTTATTTGATTTTTTCGCGTGAAGTGTGCTTAAATAGAAGTTGACCCTCTTAAGACATACTTAAATTATGCCCTTTGATTGGTCAAGAAAGAGACGCCTTCTAAAGGGTGATTCATTTAGAGGTACTTTTTGTGATGGGGATTTAATTGCAGATTGCGCATGCGTCGTGTCAACTGAAGTGGCATTCCTGTTCAGTAGTGTTTGACAATTCATAATGGAAAGACTTAGCCCGGCACAGCGTCTACAAATTGTTCAACTTTATTACGAAAATGGGCGTTCTACGAGGAATGTGTATCGGGCGCTTAGAGCAACTTATGGTCCACATAATCGGCCTACCGAACGCACAATTCGCTCTACCATCAATAAGTTTGAGACCCAATTTTCATTATTGGATAATGCTCGACCGAATAGACCACATCCAGCACGTAGTGAAGAAAATATAGGGGCGGTAGCGGAGAGTGTACGCGAAGACCGTGAAGTGTCGATTCGTCGCCGTTCTCAACAGCTTGGCCTGTCATATTCAACAACTTGGCGTATTTTACGTAAGGATCTTTCTTTAAAAACATACAAAATTCAACTAGTGCAACAACTGAAGCCGATCGACCTTCCGAATCGTTTCCGTTTTAGTCGTTGGGCTCTTGACAAGCTTGCAGAAGATCCACTGTTTTCGAGAAAAATTTTGTTCACCGATGAGGCCCATTTTTGGCTTAATGGGTTCGTGAATAAACAAAATGCCCGTATTTGGGGTGATGAACAACCTGAAGAGGTTCAAGAGCTGCCATTAAATCCAGAAAAAAATAACTGTTTGGTGTGGTTTATGGGCCGGTGGAATAATCGGTCCATATTTCTTCAAAACAGAGGCCGGCCGGAATGTTACTGTGAATGGTGACCGTTATCGCGCCATGATAACAGACTATTTGATGCCAGAAATTGAAGCCCGTGGTCTCGAAGAAATTTGGTTCCAACAAGATGGCGCCACTTGCCATACAGCTCGTGAAACCATGGCTTTACTGCGAGAGCAATTCGGCGAACAGATCATTTCAGGCTTTGGACCAGTGAATTGGCCGGCTAGATCATGTGACATCACACCTCTTGACTTTTTCCTTTGGGGCTATGTAAAGTCCAAAGTCTACATGGATAAGCCAGCTACAATTGAGGCATTGACGGCCAATATTACTCGAGTCATTGGCCAAATACCACTCGAAATATTCACACGCGTCATTGAAAATTGGAACTTCAGAATGGACGTTGTTAACCGTAGTCGCGGACAACATTTGAAAGAAATTATCTTTAAGAAATAATTGTAAAGAATGGTTCTTTTATATGATAATAAAGATCATAAAATAAAATTGTTTTTATTTCATTTTTTTTTATTTAAAAAAAGTACCTCTAAATGAATCACCCTTTATTACCCTGGGCTTTAACCACCACTTAAATTAACATAATTAGAGTAACCGGACAGGGGTGGTTTCTAGGTATAAATATTTTTTTGGTGACACTCTAATTGTTTATTGCATTTGTAGTTGTGTAGTTTCCAGTTTATTTTTCAATTATTTTTTATTTTCGTTAATCTAATTCAGCAAAACTTGACTTTAGAGGTTACAAATATTTGCTATCCCTTTTAAGGGGAAGGCCTGTGTAAACGACCGTTTTTTTTGCGAATCATTTATTGAGAAACTATATTATTTATACAAAAAAAGAGCCTCAACTTTTTTTAAAAAAGTCAGAATGGCGGAGCAGCAGCTGCTGAAAGTTGACTCCTTGAATTTGCGCCGTGCAACGCCCATCTGGTTATAGTGCACAAAAAAAAAAATCGTTCGAGTATGATTATACGCTTTGCATGAATTTAAATTTACCAAAAAAAAAATGAAAAAATTGCGAATTTGGGACCAATTAAAAAAAAAACTAACCTTTTTTTTATAAACAATTGTCAAAAAATAATGTTTATAATTAACTTTTTATAATTTTGGTACATTCATTCAACGGTCAATAGGTTAATAAATATCTGTATAAAATTTCAAATGAATCCGTGAATTACTTTTTGGGCTACATTGGACGGCGTGCGAAATTTCGCGTTTTGAGAAAAAAATGCGGAATACTGAAGCACGCTGTCTCTCAACAGTTTACCTATTGGCGCTACCTTGTGGACGCTATCCAAACGAACAAATATTGCTATTCTTCTCTTGAGCGATACCATCTATTATCAAAATAGTGAAACAGGTAGTTTATTTAGTCATAAAACCTTCTCGTAAAGCATTCACGCGCGCTTATATATTGAGTATGGGAAAAAGTTCGTGGCGTTTTTCCCGGTAGATGGCGTCAATTGCAAATAAGTCAAAAAATACAGATCGCAGCGACACCACTAAATGCTCGTTGGAAAGGTGACACTTCGAATGTTACTTTGAGTGTATAAACATCGAAATTGGTGCTGTGTACGGTGAAGGTACTTTATCAAAATCTGCTGCGCGGAAGCGTTCGCAAGGCCAGGATTGACGCCGAAAAAGGTGATGTTGTGTGTGTGGTGGGACTGGAAGGGACTTCCAGTTGGTCAGACAATTGATTCTCAACATCCACCGTGGACAACTAGAGAGATTACTCCAAGCAATTGAAAGAAAACGGCCCGAATTGATTAATAGGAAAGGTGTTGTCTTCCATCACTACAACGCCCGACCATACACTTCTTTGATGACCTGTCAAAAATTGCGAGAGCTTGGTTCGGAAGTTTTGATGCATCCACCATATAGTCCAGACATAGCACCCTCTGACTATTACTGCAAAACTCTTGATTCAGTTTTTCAACCAGAAACCACAGAAGTTCTTCACCGATGGCATCATGGCTCTACCCGAAAAATGGCGAAACATTGGCGATAATAATGGAGCATATTTGGTTTAAATAAATTCATTTTCACACTATAAGAAAACCAGTTGAATTTTACTAAAAAAACGCCACGAACTTTTTTCCAGACCTGATATCGATCAGAGACTATTTCTTTCATGACACGGCAGGTGCATTTAGAGTTCGAATTTCGATTTAAAACTTGGTGTGGACATTCTTCAGATGTTAAACCAACTTTTTATGAAAAAAATAATCGTCAAAAAATTATTTTTTTTACATAGGCTTCCCCCTTAAATAAAATTATAAAATAACACACTAAATATTTATTTATGTACAACATTAACGAAAACTTTTTTTTGTTTCAGTGATAAATATACTAGGTTTTTACAATGGAAAAGTTTAGAATTAAATATTAAGGTAAGTTAAAACTCAGCATGGGGGGTAAATAAATTATAATTTGAAAATTATATTGCCTATCGACATTTTCTTCGGAAAATAGACTTTCGGAAATTTTTCAAATTCTTTACGCCTCTTGTACCGGGTGTTCCAAAAACCAACGTATTCCCTTCGAGGGTTGATAGACCAACTCATAACTCACGAGTATATGAAACTACGACCTTAGTGAAAAAATCGTTAGATTTCGAGATATTGACACTTTTATGAAAATGCCTGTGAGAAAAAAAAAACATTTTCGCAAGTATCACGAGTAAAAACATTTTAATTAGCTGACTCTTCATGCTCTAAATAACCCGCCAAGTGCAAGTCGAACTTGCGCAATTATTGTTCCGTACGTTGATTGCTTTTAAAATAAAAAAAATTGTTACGGAGGTATAAAATGATCAGTGACTTAACAAAACACACCCCAAATGAGTTTTCATCAAAGTTTGTTTCCAATCTTTGTTGAAAACTGATGACCTTGAATTTTTTTTTTTATATATACCAGGTAAAGTATTAAAAGTAATGCATTGGTGATAATTTTCCTTCAATCTACACCCTGTGGAGAATATTTCAGAATTTTTTCAAAATTTGTTGATCAGTACTTTTTAAGATAAGGGGGGGGGACAGCGATTTTCGGCAATTTTTTAAAAATAATACAAAGAAAAGTGTGCGCAAGTATTACATTATATATGTTTTTGAACTCGGGTTTTCACAAGTTTTTATTTAACGCTCCACTCGATATATAATAAAAGACTGTTTATATCAGTTTGTTTCAAATTTTGGATGATTATAGCTTCTACTTGATGGAAATTCATTATAAATATATAATAAAAGACTGTTTTTAGTCAATTTCCACTGATTTATTTAAATTGGGATGACGCGTTTCGCTGTCGATGCAGCATTTTCAGATCTATATTTTACACTGTCAAGTTAGGTTTAATGTTCACAATTTTATATAATTTCTTAATTATAATATTGCACCTAATTAAATTACATTGATAGTATTGGAAAACCCACACAGATTTGGAATTGGAAAAGTAAATCCAATAATGGTGAATTGCTTAAATCTACCTGGTCGTTGAGTAAAGTACCTGAAGTCCTTAATCGATTTATTTGCATTGTCTCTAAAAGGTTTAGTCTTAAACCTTTTTGTTGGGTTAAATTTTGAAATTCGTATTGTTACTCTTGTAAGCTATGTTGATATTTTTTTGATTTAAAAATTTCCCCAGATTTTCCGTTGGTTTGCCGAAATAGGTTAAGCATTTAAATGTAGTATTTCTGTCCTTAAAACGTGGGTATATTTCTGAGATTGCCTTGTTTCTAAGTTTTTTCCTAACGATATTATTGTTTAAAATAACCGAATAACCGTTGTTAACGGCTACTTGTTTTATATGTAGTTTAATTCTTTAGTAAAAGTTTCCTCTGATAAGGGGATATTAGTTAGTCTATGTATAAAACTATGATAAGCTGCGAGTTTGTGATGGTTAGGGTGATGAGAACTATTGTCAATTGTGGTATCTGTATGACAAGGTTTGTGATATATTGCAAATTTATGTTTTTTCATGGTTTTACTGATCGTTAAGTCTAGGAAGTTGATTTTCCCTTCGACTTCTTCTTCCATTGTAAAACTGATATTTCTAACATATGTAAAGAATTAATATACTGTAAAAAGTGAGTTAATTGTCTGTCCGTACCTGTAAAGCATACAATTATATCATCTACGTATCGATACCAGTATAGACAATTATTACTATTGTTAATATGGTTGTTAAATATCATTGTTTCAATACTATCCATGAAAATTTCGGCAAGTAATGGACTTAATGGACTCCCCATAATTAACCCTTCCTTATTATTGTAGAATGTATTGTTAAATGAAAAATAATTTTGTCTTAGGCAAGTTCTTAATAAATTAATTATGTCCATTTTTATAACTTCGTTTACTTTGATTTTGGTTAATAGGTTCTCTATTAAAATTATTGTTTCGTCTGGGGGAATTGGAAATAAGTTTTTGACATCGAAAGAGACTAATTTAGAATTATCTGGTATTGTTATATTCTTAACTTTATTCACGAGTTCGTATGAGTTTTATCTGATTAAATCAATTAAAAAGGATGACGTCTTATATGCTGGAGCAGACATATAGGAAACAACTGGTCTGATTGGGTGGTCAAGTTTGTGTAGTTTTATGAGTGAATAAAGTTGTGGGATTTGGGGATTCATATTTATTAATTATCTTTATCGTCAATGATACTTTTAGCCTGTTCAATTTGTTGTTTTATTGCTTTTTGAAAAATATTTGTTGGATCTTTATTTAAAATTTCGTACTTTTCTGTATTGAAAAAAATCTAACGTTTTATTAATATAGTCGATTTTGTCTATTGCTATTACTGTGTTACCTTTATCTGCTTTGGTAAAGATTACATCATTTTGTTTTGCTTTACTCTATATGGTTTTTATTATCTTAAGTCTTGGTTGATGTTGTTATTGTTAGATATGAATTCTTTTTTAATAATTTCGGCTGTTTGAAATTTAGATAATATGTTGTTAGGACTATCTTTCAAGGCAATCTCGGTATCAATACCTAATGTCTCCGATTCTTTGATATTGAAGTTAGTTTGAATATTGTGTTTGAAACCTTTTGTTAGAAGATTTTTTTTCCTTGTCCGAAAAAGGTGTGTTGGAAATGTTAATAAATCGATTAAAGAATTGATGATCAGTAAAAAATTCTTTTTCTTTCTTATTTTGTGTTGTTATACGTTTTTGTTAAATTAGATACTGTAGTTTATCGTATTGTTTCAAATATTTTTTATGTATTATTGTTTTTACTTTTTCATGTGTATGTAAATGAAGTTATAAAAATGGACATAATTAATTTATTTCCAAGTGTTCCCCCAGACGAAACAATAATTTTAATAGAGAACCTATTAACCAAAATCAAAGTAAATGAAGTTATAAAAACGGACATAATTAATTTATTAAGAACTTGCCTAAGACAAAATTATTTTTCATTTAACAATACATTCTACAATACTAGGGAAGGGTTAATTATGGGGAGTCCATTACTTGCCGAAATTTTCAAGGAAAGTATTGAAACAATGATATTTAACAACCAAATTAACTAAGTTGGGAATGTGGAATCTTTGGCACAATGATACTACTCAGTATATATCACCACTACACCAAACAATTTATTTTTGCACTCGACGCGCGTTTCGCTAACCATGTTAGCTTCATCAGGAGCGATGATTGACTAAAGCTAAACTACAAATCTACCCAAGGGTATGGTATAAGTATGTGGATGATATTTTCGCGATTTTTGATACAAAGAAAGCAAATATTAATGATTTTGTTTCTAAATTAAATAGCCGGTATGATTCCATTAAATTCACGTACGAAATTGAGAACAAAGGACAATTGCCTTTTCTAGATATTTTAATTATTAAAAATAATAATAGATTAGAATTTGATATCTATAGGAAGGACACAGTAACAGATAGATATATTCTTAATGATTCATTTCATTGCAAACAACATAAATTAGCCTCATTACATTTTTTAGTTCATCGTTTGGTCACTTTCCCTCTGAATAGAGTAAACTTTAATAAAGAAAGGAATCGTATTAGAAATATAACTAGAGTTAATGGTTATGACGATGACTTAGTAAATAAGCTAATAAATAGACATAAATTTAGGTTTAATATTCAGAATTCCACCTTTTTTACACGCGAAGAAAATAACACCAAGTATGTCTCCATACCATATAATCCGAAATATAGCAAGGGACTCAATAAGGTATTTAATAAGGTAGGCCTCACCTTAGTCTATAAGTCATCAGACAATCTGAGGACTATCTTAGGAAATCCCAAAGATAAGATTCCTAATTGTGAGAAAAGTGGAATTTATGAAATTAGTTGTAATGATTGTGACAAAAAGTATGTTGGGCAAACTAAAAGGTCAATTAAAACACGATTTAAAGAACATTTAGCACACTTAAGATACAATAGAACAGAAAAGTCTAGCATTGCCGAACATGCCCTTGAAGCTGATCATACTGTAACATTAGATAATCTAAGATTAATAAAAAATGTATCTGATAGGAGATTGTTGAACGCATACGAAAGTATGGAAATCATAAAATGTAAAAGTAGTTTAAATAAAGACAGAGGGCCTATTCCTTATAGTCCCCTCTACTGGTTACTTGACCGGAACTGATGGCCTTGCCTATGTCATTAGTTCCGCTTGAGTAATTCTAGGGTTAGGTTAAGTATAAATAGGGTAGATTTGTAGTTTAGCTTTAGTCAATCATCGCTCCTGATGAAGCTAACATGGTTAGCGAAACGCGCGTCGAGCGCAAAAATAAATTGTTTGGTGTAGTGGTGATATATACTGAGTAGAACCAAATTAACAATAGTAATAATTGTCTATACTGGTATCGGTACGTAGATGATATAATTGTATGCTTTACAGGTATGGACAGACAATTAACTCACTTTTTACAGTATATTAATTCTTTACATAGAAATATCAGTTTTACAATGGAAGAAGAAGTCGAAGGGAAAATCAACTTCCTAGACTTAACAATCAGTAAAACCATGAAAAAAAACATGAATTTGCAATATATCACAAACCTTGTCATACAGATACCACAATTCACAATAGTTCTCACCACCCTAACCATCATAAACTCGGAGCTGATCATAGTTTTATACATAGATTAATTAATATCCCCTTATCAGAGGAAAATTTTACTAAAGAATTAAACTACATAAAACAAGTAGCCGTTAACAACGATTATTCGGTTACTTTAATCAATAATATCGTTAGGAAAAAACTTAGAAACAAGGCAATCTCAGAAATATACCCACGTTTTAAGGACAGAAATACCACATTTAAATGCTTAACCTATTTCGGCAAACCGACGGAAAAACTGGGGAAATTTTTAAATCAAAAAAATATCACCATAGCTTACAAGAGTAACAATACTATAGAGAAATATCTTAAAAACTACAAACCACAAATCAATAAAGACTTATCAGGGGCTTATCAATTAACATGTGGGTCATTTCCTAAAACATCCATAGAACAAACTGGACGTACATTTTTACAAAGAATTACAGAACACGAAAAAAGTTTCATCCATAGAAAATTTAATTCAACATATGCTAATCATCTTTTAACAGAAAATCACACATTTAACAAGAATTTCAAAATTTTACACACCCAACAAAAAGGTTTTAAAACTAAACCTTTTAGAGACAATGCAAATAAATCGATTAAGGGACTACAGGTACTTTACTCAACGACCAGGTAGATTTAAGCAATTCACCATTATCGAATTTATTCTCCTAACTCCAAATCTGTGTGGATTTCCCAATTCTATCAATGTAATTTAATTAGGTGTAATATTATAATTAAGAAATTATATAAAACTGTGAATATTAAACCTAACTTGACAGTGTAAAATGTAGATCTGAAGAAGCTGCATCGACAGCGAAACACGTCATCGCAATTTAAATAAACCAGTGGTCTTTTATTATATATTTATAATGAATTTCCATCAAGTAGAAGCTACAACCATCCAAAATACTCCACTCGATGACCTGGTAATTTTTTTTTCACTTCCAATTTCACCTGCAAAAATAACTCTTTAAGTCAAAATTTAACTTTCAAAACTACACGGTTCTAACGGGGCCATCACTTTCTATATTAGTGCGAAATTTCAACTTTTTATGTTAAATAATTTCGGAGAAAATCGGGTGTGACAGACGGACAAACAGACACCGAAGTGATCTTATAAGTGTTCCGTACGGGACACCAAAAAAATGTACCAAGCTAACCTAACCAGTTATTTAAAAAAAAACGATTTTTCACTAAGGTCACACATTCTGATGAGTTATGAGCTGGCCTGTCAACCCTCGAAGGGAATCCATTGGTTCTTGGGACACCCTCTATACCTTCTATCCAAAAAAATCCTACTTTTATTAGAAAATAGAACTCGATAAATTATTTATTTCAATCGATTTATAGCTTCGATGCGGTGTCTGACTTGATTAATTAATTCGCTAAATGAGTTTTGTCCTATTGGTTTTTACAACATCGATAAATGAAGTACACTATCGTCAGAAAGTATTTCTAGTTATTTCAGTTCCAAGACAACAAAATAAATATAAATAATAATGAATTATTATTTATTTTCACATTATTTACAGTCTAGAAAATCAGAAAAATATTCGTGATTTTCCAGGATTTTTCTCACCTATGTGACCTCCTTTGTTTTTAATTACCGCTTTACAGAGTTTCGGCATTCTTCCAGTAGTTTCTTCAGAGTTTCTTCGGTTATTTTAACCCATTCTGCTTGTAAAAGTTCCCACAAGTGATTTTCTGATGTTGGATTGAGTTTTCGAACACACCTGTCCAAATGGTCCCACAGCAATTCGATGGGGTTCAAGTCGGGTGATTGTGGAGGCCAAGTCATCACTTCCAGGACGTCATCGAATTTCCATTGGTCCAAAAGTTCTCTAATTTGTTTAGCAGAATGTTTAGGGTCATTGTCATGCTGAAAAATAAATTTCCCCTGAAAAATATCTTTTCCAGAAGGAAGCATTTGAGTTAGCAAAATTTCTTGATACTGTTCTTTTCGCATGATTCCTTCTATCCTAAAGATATTTCCAACTTTACCGTTGTCAAAACAACCCCAAACCATTACTGAACCTCCACCATGTTTTACTGTAGGCAACTGACAGGCTTCCAACATCCTCTTTCCAGTTGACCGCCGCACGTAAACTCATCGATTTGAACCGAAAATTTCGAATTTAGATTCGTCGTTCCGAAGAACGGAATTCCATTATTCTGATGTCCAATTTTCATGTTCTCGGGTCCATTCTAATCGTTTACGTTTGTTCACTTGCTTAAAAAGTGGTTTCCTCCTAACTCTCCCGTGTAGTCCACCTTCTGCTAACCTGTTGTTCACGGTTGTCACGCTGATGGGAATGGGCTGCTCCAGGTTTACTTGAGCCGTGATTTCTGGTGCGGTTAGGCGGCGATTATGTCTGCTGGACATTGTTATAACTCTGTCTTCAGCGGGAGTCGTATTTCGATGCCTTCCTGAACGTTTTCAGTTGAAATTCATGTCCCGCAGAAAATTTTTTTACGATGTAGTCCACTGTTCTCGTTGGCATCGGCATATCACTCGCGATTTGTCGACTCGAGCGACCATTTTGATGTCTCGCAATTTTCAGAGCCCGGTTTTCAACGGAAACTTTCGCTTTTGGCATTTTCACAAAACAATTGAACCTTTATCAATGACAAAGTACTATTTGCGAATGGTTAATTTCCAAAAGGGCAATGGTATTTAGAGCATAGTGTTTATCATAAAATGTCACTAGGAATTTTCGTAATCCCTAGAATCTTGAAATGAGTTCTTACTTCATGGAATTTTCAGAAATCGCCTCAAAACGATTACACAGGTCTGCAACAAAAAATGCTGTCTGGATGTTTTCAACTGATTTCTATGTATTTAGGTGTTCTGAAAACTAAAAAAATACTCAAAAAATTCCAGAACGTCAGGTTATTTTGCAAAACGCAAAATTTTATTATAAAAAAGGTTTTTTTTGGGCTAACTTGAAGTCATAAATAAATAGGTACAATTTTATTTTGGTTACTGTTTTTAAATAATTCCAGGCCATAACTATCATTACTTTCTAAATAAAGAACGCCCTGTGTAAGCTAAATTAACAAACATAAACGTTGTAACCAGAACGTGCGCGCTCCGATAGTGTAGAAAGTGCCGCGGTACAATTACGTGTTAACTCGTCATTGTTTTATAGATCTTGGTTCAATATAGTGCAATGTCATCTGTGCGGAAGTGTGTGAATTCGTCTGACAGTTTCTGTTATATTTGTGGCGAATATATGGTATTAAAGCAACAACTTAATATTACGGACTTTGTAAAAAAAGTATACTTCACGTATTTTGGCTTAAAACTTGGAGATCAGAATAAAGTTTGGGCACCTCATAAAGTCTGCAGACGATGTGTTGAAGACCTTCGAAATTGGTTTAAGGGCAAGAAAAAAGCTTACCGATATGCGATTCCTATGGTATGGCACGAGCAAAAGAACCATAGTGATGATTGTTACTTTTGTTCGTGTAATGTGAAAGGGTATAATTCAAAATGGAAGCAGTCCATTTCATACCCCAATCTGCAATCGTCCCATCCCTCATGGGACCGAAATACCAGTGCCCAAGGCCCCTGCTACCTTGGAAGAGATTCCAAGTTCTGACGAAGATGATGCTGTACCTGAACCCGATGACAAGTCAAGTTTTCAATTTGAAGATGACAGCAGACCGAAATTGTTTTCCCAGGGCGAGCTAAATGATTTGATAAGAGACTTGAATCTTCCCAAAAACGCTGCTGAGTTGCTCGGATCAAGGCTCAAAAGCAGGAACTTACTTTTGCCAGGAGTGTCTTCCTCCTGGTTTAGATATCGTGAGAAGCAGTTCACTTCCTACTTTGCCCAAGAGGATGAGTTGGTTTATTGTACCAATATTGAAGGTTTGATGAATACATTTAAGATCTCATACGACCCAGCACAGTGGCGTATTTTCATAGATTCTTCAAAAAGAAGCCTTAAAGCAGTTCTGCTTCACAATGGTGGTTTCTATGCTTCCATTCCTGTCGGTCATTCCGTACACCTCAAGGAAACCTACAAGAACTTGGAATTGGTTCTTTGCAAATTAAAATATAAAGACCATGGTTGGCAAGTGTGCGGTGATTTAAAAATCTTGGGCATGTTGCTCGGACAACAATCTGGGTTTACCAAATTCTCTTGCTTTTTATGTCTATGGGATAGTAGAGACGAGCAAATCACTGGACCAAAAAGTGTTGGCCTCCGAGGGAGCTTAAAGTTGACGAAAAGAACGTCCTACATGAAACTTTGGTGCCTCCTCATAAAGTTTTTCTACCACCGCTTCACATAAAGCTGGGATTGATGAAGCAATTTGTAAAGTCACTTCCAAGAGATGGAAATTGCTTCAAATACTTAATATCAAAGTTTCCAGGCCTCTCGGAGGCAAAGTTGAAGGAAGGTGTTTTTCGTTGGATCAGATATTAGACGGCTTATGGCTGATCACACAATTCATCACAACCATGACGGATACTCAAAGAGAAGGGTGGATTGCCTTTAAAGAGGCCATAGAGAAATTTTTAGGCAATAACAAAGACCCTAACTACACACAAATCGTCAAAAGAAAGTTAAAAGCATTTCAAGCTTAAGGTTGCCTAATGAGTTTAAAAGTACATTTTCTTCATTCCCACCTCGACTACTTTCCAGAAAATTTAGGAGATCTGAGTGAAGAGCAAGGTGAACGATTTCACCAAGATATTAAGGAGATGGAAAAAAAGACACCAGGGAAGATGGAGCGTCTCAATGATGGCAGACTACTGTTCCAGATGCTTCCTACAAGCGAAAATGTACCAAAAGGAGTCTCACTGGGAAAAAGAAATGTGTTTAGTGCTTACTAATGAATGTATTTTAGATAAAAAAATAAGTTTTGTTACGCAATTATAAATTAAAAAAAAAAAATTTTAGTCTTTTATCTTTTATTTTAAGATGATAACTTGTTTAACATAGATACCTACATTGTCAGAAAACGTGACGTTCTATGACAAAATGAAAGTCATTTTCGGATTCAGTACACTCAAAAACATAAGAATTACGCAAAAAAAACCAAAACAGCTCTCAATTTTTTTTTTTGCAGAATTGTGTTATCATGCAAAACTTGGAAATGTGTTGTTGTAATTGGTTTTTAATTTGTGATATCACCAAAAAGGCTTATCTAAACAATTTTATGATGGACACTTGTTAAGAACAATTAAATTTACCTCATATAATAAAAGGGTTTAGTTAGGTATTAAATTTTGGCAGTTACATTGAAATTTCTAGGTGGACAAATACTTTCTGACGGTAGTGTACATGGAGAAAGTCATGAACATACAAATATGATATTTGCTTATTAAGTTGCTTAACAAAACGATAGTTTCAAAGTAGTTTGAGTCTCGACGAGTGTAGTATATGAAAGGTATCCAAATGTTGGAAGATATCACCCTTGAAGGAAACTATGTTGAAGAATAAAATTGATTTTGGCAAAAACATTTTTTTTTTCTTCTTCAAGAGTCTCGGGACTTTTCACCCCATGTATATATGTACTCCTCGAATCTTCGACATATATCACATATTACAAAATCTCAAAACAATTTTAACAAAGCATTGGAAATAACGGATAAATGAATGGGTATCGAAATAAATAGAGTAAACTTCCCGATCGGCCGGTATTTCTTGTAACAATGGCGGCTCTATTTTTAGAATTCAATATTTATTCGCAGCCGAGCGAAACCTAATGGAAATCGTATATATCGACGGAATTGAATTTTATTGATATAATACATTATTTTCTTTTAAATGAGAACGCATACGTAGAGTGTGCGAAGTAAAGAAGGCCACACTTTTATACTGTATTTTTCTCCCGAATTTTTTTGTTTTAATAGATGTTAATGTTAATGCTTCTAAGTTTTTACAAACGACCACGAGATAACGCTATATATCATTGATGGAAAATTTGACATTTGTTATTGTTAAAACAGTGGCAGCTCAAAAATTGGCTGAGTAGTTTGTTTAGAGCAGGGGCGGCAACCTATGGCACGCGTGTCATCTCTGGCACGCCAAGCAATTTTGAATAGCACGCGTACCTATTCAAAGTTTAGACATTAATTCTGTAATCTGTGATATGTTTCGAAATTAAGTAAATAATCGAAGACAGTATTACTTTAACGATACAAACAAAAACGATATATTATATAGGTCACTAGGTATTATTACCAAAAACTACAAAATATATATTTTGTAATTTATAATTTTATTGAGTGCATTGGTTTGGCTTTAATTTCGGCAAGTTTTAAAGACGGCAAGCCTCAAAATATAAGCCTAGGCTAAAACACAAATAAACGTCCTCAAATCAGATCAAAAGAGCCGCTTAAGGCGGTTTTTGTTTGACTTGACTTCAATCGTTCCGACTCGCGCCGAAACTCTTTGTATATTGCCGAACTTTAGTTTTTGTTAGATTTAACTTCTAGGCGGCCCTTTGAGTGTAATGGGCGCGTTGTAGATAATAATTTTTGTTCTAAGAAATTTAATAAACGTAATTATTGGAATTTTCTGGAAACATTATTTTTCTATATATAGCAAGCGGCTACACGTTTGGATCATTTAGTACAGAAGTAACATCCGTTCCAGTCAATAGTCGTCGAAAAATTTAAAAATTAAAATTACGTTGCGTTATGGCCGCGAAGAAACAGAAGGTAGACGTTCGATCATTTCAAACTTCATGGACAACAGATTACGGTTTTGTACAGCAAAACGATCAGACCATTTGTGTCCTATGTCGGGAAAGCGTAGTTTTCCGGACATCTAGTGTTCAACGACATTTCCAGATAAAACATAAATCATCATTTAAAGATAACGCTGATAAAAGGGAGGCAATACAGAGAGCAGGTAAACAATACGAGAAACAGTCAACATTCTTTAGCAAAGTTTTCCAAGGAAAAAATCAGGTAACTGAATGCAGTTTCAAAATTGCACAATGACACAAAATGTCCAAAAACAGCAGAGAGACGCTATCAAACGGAGTTTTGTATTTAATGTAGCATTGGATGAAAATGTCGATATTAATGACATTGCCCGTCTGGCAATCGTTGCGCGATACTTCGATGATGGCAGTGTGTATGAAGAGCTAATTTGTCTGCTCCCATTGCAGGGAACTACAAGAGGAGAGGATATATTTTCAGAATTTGTTAAACATTTTGAAAAGCGGAACATTGATGTAAATAAAATTTTCTGCGTAACGACCGATGGCGCTCCTGCTATGATTGGGAGACATAAAGGATTTGTTTCCCTTCTTATTGAACGCATGGGTCGATCAGTTTTGAATTTTCATTGCATAATTCACCAAGAGAGTTTGTGCGCTAAAAATCTCCGCTGGAAGTTTAAAATCCGTGATGGATAGGATGGTTAAAATAGTTAACTACATTGTCGGTCGTTCTTCACTGATCCATAGACAATTTAAGGCGTTTCTACAGGAATTAGAAAGTGCATATTCAGATATACCATTGCACAATAATGTACTCTGGCTCAGCCGTGGTAAAGTGCTTTCTAGATTTGTGCAATGTCTGGGCGAAATTAAATCGTTCTTGTTGGAAAAAAATCAAGTGGATGCTTCTCCTGAACTAGAAGATAAGAACTGGATCTGTATGTTAATGTTTCTTACTGATATTACAAACCATCTCAGTGAACTCAACTTAAAGTTACAAGGTTCAGGCAAAACAGTTCTGGATTTATACGAATGCTGGAAATCATTCAAATGAATTAGATTTATTTATCAGCGATATTACTACAAACACATATAAATATTTTCCAAATTTAACAACTTATATATCCAGTGTCGACGATGGTGCACTAATAGACGAAATTCTTAAATATATGACTAATTTAAAAGAGGAGTTTATCGAGAGGGTCAGGATTTTGATAAACATGGTCCTATATTCGCTTTTTTAATCAAACCAGATTTATTGGATTTTTTCAGCAGTTTCTTTGACATATTTCTTTTCTCATGGATGGACATTAATGATTTTGATCTTCAATACATTGAATTTAAAAGCTCCGAGTTATGGAACACGAAATTTGTAGAATTAAGAAAGGTATTAGAAGGTGACTGCCAGAACCATTCAAACGAGATACTCAGTTGTTGGACGAGTTTACCAGAGAAATTTATTTGTCTTAAGAAAGTAGCGTTTGCCGTGCTTACAGCTTTCGGATCATCCTATATCTGTGAACAACTTTTTTCCCATATGAGAGTGATTTTAAACCCGTACCGAAGCAGGCTGACAACAGACAACTCGGAAGCATGTGTGACACTGAAAATAACCAGACATGAACCGGATGTAAGAAAACTCTCTAAAGAACTTCAAGCACAGGGTTCACACTAGGTTCTAGGGCTAGTATAATAAAATTATTTGTTAAATGTTAAAATTTTTTTGTAATTAAACCTTCTAAAAGCAATATTTTAAGTTAATTTAAATTAATTTTTGTTAATTTTAGTTGTAGTAAGTACCTATGTCGGCACGCAAAATGTTGTATGGATGAAAACTGGCACCTCTTAGTTAAAAGGTTGCCGACCCCTGGTTTAGAGGAAGCGTTTAAAAAAAAACAGTTTTATGAACAAATGGAAATTTTGTCGTGAAGGTTTTCGTTGGATGATTTTTTACGATTTTAGTAAAGGCTTAACTCAACAACAATGCCTCGAATCGCTTCGTTCAACTTTTGGTAATAATCGCCATCAGAAAAGACTGTTTACAATTGGTTTGCATAATTTCGTTATGGTTGTCCTTCCGTCAGCGATGAAGACCAAATTCAGTTGTTGTTTCAAATAATATCGCTGCTGTGCGCAACATGATTGAAAAGGATCGGCATGTGATTTACCGTGAGGTAGAGGCTTTCTTAGATATATCGAAAACTGTAGTACATTTGCATTGACATTTAGCTGTGAAAAAAATCTGTTCCCGATGGATTCCGCATAATTTAACCAAAACTCAAAAACAGGCGTATATTATTTTATGATACTTTTCTTAATACACAATATAATTATTCTAATTCAGAGGTTCCCATTCTGCGACTCCCTTTACAGGTTACAATTTTTATGTGACGCCCTTCTAAAAGAAGATACCTGTGTGGAGCTCTAACAGACAATAAAATTACTTTGTTATTCACAGAAAACTCCAAAGAATATAGAATCTTAATTATTATTTATTAGAAAACATTAAAAAAACTACAAACAATATAATTAATGAGAAGCATGAGCTTGCTTTTCTGAGCATAGTTTCTCAAATCGGGGCTGAAGTTTTGAAATTGCTACTCTCGTTTCTTCTTCTAAATTTATTTGTGACCTGTACATCGATTTCATTACTGCAACTACAGAAGAGCCAGTTTCACACAAGTACGACGTAGCAAATGGTAAAAGAACCCTCAAAGCCGTAGTACTGATGATCTTGAGATGCATTGCTCCAAAATTGAAACAGTTTGTCTTTATCGAATCGTAGTTTTAGGCTCGTGTCACAAGATAGTTCTAACAGCTGTTCTTCCTCGACTGTTGAAAATGTAGATGGTCGTGGGGTCGAGTGGAATAGGTTTCTATTCCAGTCGTATTGATTCATATTCTCTGGAAATTATTTATTTAAATGGGTGCTTAATGTTGATAAAAATCAATTGCAAACCTGGCTCCAGATTTTGAATAGATTTTTCTTTCGTAAAGCCTTTCAAAATAAGAAAACAGTCAGTATTTTCTGCTCCTCTTCTATTTTTCTTTTCCACACCAGCAACTTCTTTTGAAACGCGGCAGTTTTATCAGTCAGTTGCAGTATATGCGTTTCGTTTCCCTGCAACGATTTATTAAGGACATTTAATTTTCCAAATATGTCGCAAAGATACGCCAATTTTATTAAGAAGGGAACTTTTCTGCGTCACGATGCGATTCTGTCAATAAATACGTGTACAACTCATTTTTTAATTCGTGTACACGTGAGAGTACGTTACCTCTTGCAACCGACGAGAGTTACAGTAATAAAACAAAGATATATGCTAGGCATCCAAATCTTCACAAAGCTTATGGAAAATCTTGCCTTCACGGGTCTTGTTTTTATGAACTTTGATAATTATCAAAGTTCATAAAAACAAGACCCGTGAAGGCAAGATTTTTCCATAAGCTTTGTGAAGATTTGGATGCCTAGCATATATCTTTGCTTTATTACTGTAACTCTCGTCGGTTGCAAGAGGTAACGTACTCTCACGTATACACGAATTAAAAAATGAGTTGCACAGCCCACAAAAAAAAAGTGGGGTATACTTTTGATGCGATATATCAGATCCGTAGTATTTTTGCCCACTGATCACGAATCTGGCGTCAGAATATCGCCATCACATCTCAATTTTTTTCTAACCTCAAAAAATAGGTAAAAATTAGTAAAAATTAAGAAAAATATACTCCTAAAAAATTGATTCAAGCTTTTTCATGAATCCAAAGATGTATTAATATGTATTCGGACACGCTAAGCTAATATTCATCGGTTGGATTAAGCCATACAGTTCTGTTTTCTTTCTAACCTCAATAAATCAGACAGATATAGTGCTTCTTGAATGAAAAAAACGAATTCAAATTAAAATTCAACCGATTCTTACCAAATTTGGTACACGGGGGTTTTTTGGGTTGCTGATCATGAATCTGAGGTCGGATTTGCAAAATTCAAAATGGCGGACAAAATTTTTGAAAACCAACCGATTCCTACCAAATTTGGTATACAGTTGGGGAATCCTCAAACCTGATACTCTTAAACCCTAAACCCTGAAACTTTAGACTCTCACACCCTGTAACCTCAAAAAAATAAACCTCAATAACCCTGTAACTTTAAAAATGAGACCCAATAAACTCAAAACCAGGACTTTTAAACCATATACTCTCAAATAGTAGACCCTTAAGCCCTAGAATTGCGAAGGTTAGACCCGCGCCTAACTTTCCTTTTTTTGGCTCTATCTTGCTCTTTTTTCGGCGAATGACCTATTGAAAGGCTTTCTGCCCAAACGCTTTTGAGGACTTGTTTCTCTTTTTAGCGACCAGCAATAGTCCGCTAGCATATGGTCATCCCATCGTCCTTGATACCGATTTTCTATGATTTTCAGATCTTGGTGAAAACGTTCCCCTTGCTCCTCACTGTAGTCACCAAGATTATCTGGGGGAAATCATCGATGTGGGAGTCCAGGAAATGTAATTTTAGATTCATTAAGCAACCTAATGTTTGAAAATTTTTTACCATTTTTCTCGACTATTTCTTTGTACTTAGGACTTTTATTATTTCCCAAAAAGTTTGTTGCGACTTCTTTAAAACTAAGCCAAGCAGCTTTTTCAACTTTATTCATTTTAGTAACAAATAATGAATCTTGAAACAATTTTCTTATTTGTGGCCCGTCAAATACGCCTGCCTTAATTTTAGCTTCAGAAAATTTCGGAAATTTTTTATGCAAATATTTGAAACATGGGCCGTTTGTATCTAATGCTCTCGTGAATTGCTTCATAAGTCCAAGCTTAATGTGAAGCGGGGGAATAAGAACTTTTCCTGGATCTACCAATGGTGGAAAAAAACAATACATTATTTTCACCAGGAGTGAACGATTCTCTTGTTGGCCAAATTTTTTTCTTATAATGACGTTCCCTGTCTCTGCTATTCCACAGACATTTATAACGGGGATAAAGTGTAAACCCTGACTGTTGGCCAAGCAATATTGTTACAATTTTCAGATCTCCACAAATTTTCCAGTTATGATCAGCATATTTTATTTTTATCAAAAGGTGCTTCATTTTTTCATATTGCTCTTCCATAACTGTGGAATGAGCAATCGGAATGGGAGCGTAAACGTTGGTATTATGCAGTAAAACTGCCTTAATGCTCCGTTCAATGAACAGTCTCCATTCTTCAGGATCGTATGAGTTATTTTGAAATTCATCCATTAGACCTTTTACATCGGTACAATATGAAAGTGACAAATCCTCGTCCATTGTGAAATATTTTCGAAATTCTTCATCTCTGTTTCTATAATAAGAAATCGTAGCTTCTGGCTTAAGTAAATGTCTTTTCTTTAAAAAGGAAGCAATATGCTCTGAACCATCTTTAGCTAAGCCTAATTCTCTTTTTTTTTTTTTTTTTTTTTTTTTTTTATTGGTCTGGCACACGTGCTGCAGGGAAGTCCCTAAAGCGCTCCAGGAGCGGCACGAGTGTGGAAAAAGCGATTCACGTTGTTCTTGAATCGCTGCAAAAAATTGTACTCGGTGGGAAACACAGCGCTGGGCAAATTATTCCAAAGGGATGACGTTCTCCATATAAAAGATTGCTTGAAAAGCGTTGTACGCGGAGTAACAAGCTGAACCTCATACCGCGCGAAGCACCAGCGCGACGTGTATTTCTAACATGCACCGCTTTGGGAGGAATTAAGCGGGCTACATCCTTCGAACACTTTCCATGAAAATACTTGTAGAACAGACTCAAGTCGCCAACCGTTCTCCGATGTTCCAGCGAATCAAGGCCGCCGGTCAATTTTGGGTCCCCAATCAGACGGACCGCTCTTCTCTGAACAGAATCCAACAAATGCAGTGTATGTTTGGGAGCGGAGCCCCAAACGTGGGAGCAGTATTCCATAGTTGGTCGAATTTGGGCTTTGTAAAGAATTAACAGTTGTTGTGGGGTGTAAAGCTTTCTGGTTCTAAACAATATTCCCAACTTTTGAGAAGCTCTCCTTGCTATGCCTGCAACATGTTCATGCCAAGACATATTTGCTCCCAAACTAACGCCCAACAAATTGAGCGACGATGCTAGGGGAATGGAGTGCCCCGACATAACTATGTCGGGTTCAGCAACGTTAACTTTTTTAGAAAAAACTGCCGCTTGAGTTTTTGTAGCGTTAAATTCCACTTGGTTACTGTCACCCCAAGACAGAATTTCTTCCAGGTCTTTGTTAAGTTGAACGACCTCCTGCTGTCTACGGATATTCTCTGACTAGATCACTAAGTTCTGACTGTGATACGAGTATTGGTTCTGGTTTACGGTTGTATGGTAGAAATTCTTTATCTGTGTCACTAGTATATGATAGGTTGTCACTAGAACATTCATTAGTAACAGTGTTTGAATCTTTTTCGACAGTTTCAATGTTTTCGGCATGAACTGATGAGGTGAAATCATTTGTTTCCATAACATCAGCATCAAGTGGTTCAGGAGGCGGAATTAGTTTAGTTGGTCTTGTTACTGTCGAAACATCGTTATAAGTAATAGTGCTTTTATTTTTTCGGTTATGCCTAGATACAACATTCATACAAAAGTAGCAATCATTTTCACTGTATGGTCTATTCCATATTGCTGGTCTGGAATATTTAATCGCCTTCTTATTGATGTACAACATTATTTTTGTAAGACGTGCAAATGATGTGGGGAACCCAATCTGTATCCTGGTACTGTATTTCAATGTTAAAACAATCCTTATATAAGGTTTTAATCTTATCCGTTATCGGTGACCCCATTTTACTCAATACGTTGTTGACAGCAAATATAACAAAATGAATCACTGTTTTTATCGCACTTATGAAAAGTCCTCGTACCGTGAGACCGTTTTCTTGTAGCATTATACTCTACATGAGCCAAGTCACCCACACATGAAAGAGCTACGGTCGCTGGATGACGACGGCTGCGGGCCCGCTTTCCCACCCTGACCAACCGCCGATACTGGGTTTCCGAGTCCCTGCATCGTAATTCTCTTTCTTCTACCTGCCATGACGGCATCTAAGCCGTTATCCAGGGACTCTGCCGGCTAGTGGAGTAACACCGTTGCCCACCGTCACCACGTGGAGGTGCCCTGGATGCAGGTAGAAGAATAAAAATCGACCGATGAATTTTCTCGGCGTTCAAAATGGCGCGAAAACATCTGCCATCTTGAATTCTGCAAATCCAACCTCAGATTCGTGATCAGCGACCCAAAAAATCCCCGTGTACCAAATTTGGTAAGGATCGGTTGAATTTTAATTTGAATTCGTTTTTGCATTCGAGAAGCACTATATCTGTCTGATTTATTGAGGTTAGAAAGAAAACAGAACTGTATGGCTCAATCCAACCGATGAATATTAGCTTAGCGTGTCCGAATACATATTAATACATCTTTGGATTCATGAAAAAGCTTGAATCAATTTTTTTTTAGGAGTATATTTTTCTTAATTTTTACTAATTTTTACCTATTTTTTTTGAGGTCAGAAAAAAATTGAGATGTGATGGCGATATTCCGACGTCAGATTCGTGATCAGCGGGCAAAAATACTACGGATCTGATATATCGCATCAAAAGTATACCTCACTTTTTTTTGTGGGGCTGTGTAATCTATAATATATATAACATGCAATGTCTCTCTGTCTGTCTGTCCATTAGTGTGTTTATCACGCAAGAACCACTTATCCGATTTACGTGTTTTTTTTTTTTAAATTCATACATATATTCTTTGGCCAGGTTTATATAATAATAATAATAATAATCTATGTTATATCTATAATATATATAAAATGCAACGTCTCTCTGTCTGTCCGTTAGTGCGCTTATCATTGGAGAACCACTTATCCGATTTACGTGCTTTTTTTTAAAAAACATACATATGTTCTCTGGCTAGGTTATAGGCTAGATTTGATTACGTTAGGTAACATGAGGAATAAGCAGTGACGATAATAGTGAATCAAGTCAGAAAAAAGTTTGCCGTTAGCGCGTTCTCTTGCAATACACTGTCTAAACCACTAAATATGGAACAGTATCATGTAGCAAGGATATCTATAATATATATAAAATACAACGTCTCTCTGTCTGTTTGTGCACTTATCACTGGAGAACCACTTATCCGCTTTACGTGCTTTTTTTTTTAAACATGCTAAACCATTAAATATGGAATGTCTGTCTGTCTGTTCGTTAGTGACCTTATCACTTTAGAACCATTTATCAGATTTACATGTTTTTATAAATTTATACATATGTTCTATATAATTCAATATAAGCCTAGATAATGGGAGATAAGGTGAGATAATGGGAGATAAGTATAAATAATGGGAGATAAGGAGAAATAATGGGAGATAAGTAGAGATAAGTGTAGATAATGGGAATTATGGTGAGATAATGGGAGGTAAAGAGAAATAATGGGAGGTAAGGAGAAATATTGCGAGATAAGTCGAGATAAGCCTAGATAATGGGAGATAAGGTGAGATAATGGGAGATAAGGAGAAATAATGGGAGGTAAGGAGAAATAATGGGAGAGAGATAATGGAAATTATGTAGAGATAATGGGAGATAAGGAGAAATAATGGGAGATTAGGGGAACTAATGGCAGATATTTTATTACGTTAGGTAACATAAGGAATAAGCAGTGACGATAGTAGTGAATCAAGTCCACGCGATCGGAGCCGCGGGCACGGTTAGTTTAAAATAAAAATGTTTGTTACGGAGGTATAAAATGATAATTTCATAAAATATACCCCAAATGAGTTTTCAACAAAGTTCGTTTCCGATGTTTACTGAAAACTGATGACCTTGAATTTTTTTTTTATATATCAAATCATTTATTAAAGGTAATGCTCTCGCGATAATTTTTGTTCAACCTACACCCTGTGGAGAATACTCCAGAATTTTTTCAAAATGTTTTGACCAGTACTTTTCGGGATAAGGTTGGGGACAGCGATTTTTTGAATATATATATATATATATATATATATATATATATATATATATATATATATATATATATTTGAACTCGTGTTTTTACAAGTTTTAATTTGACACCCCACTCGATGACCTAGTAAAAATTTTTTTTTTCAGTTCCTCTCTTAAAACTAACTCCTTAAGTCAAAATTTAACTTTCAAAACAACACGGCTCTGATGAAGCCATCAGTTCCTATATTAGTACCAAATTTCAACTTTTTATGTCAAATAGGATGTGACAGATGGACGGACAGACACCGAAGTGATCTTATAAGTGTTCCATACAGAACACTAAAAAGTGAATGTATATAGGGATCTACCAACCACCACATATCGGGGCGAATCGATACTACTTCGCGCTCTTGCTGTATAGCGTGAGTCCGAGAACTTTTAGATCGCCCACGTATATCAACACAAAACAAAAGTTATGAAAAAGTATGCTATACTCGTATTTTAAAATAGAAAAAAATTAATCGTCTGGTAAAAAGAACTTGGTATCAAGTTCGATGTTTAAATGGGACACGTTTTATATTTTGGCAACATTTGATGGATGGGGCCTTGCTAATTTTAAGCATATTACATTTGATGACCGTAATAAATAACTAAAATAGTAATAATAATGAGATTAATTAGAGACCGGTCTTATTTATCATTTTGTGTCACATTGTTTTAGGATTCCTACCAATTTTCTCAGTAATTTATTATTAAAGATAACATTTAACATTACAGTAATATTTTATTTACCAGTCCGTTCACCGTAAATTACCAATACTTGGTGTTCCATTTCAATCAGATGAGGGAATGAAGAAAGAGGTGCAGATGTCCGTTTCGCAACGCCTCATAATCCCCTTGGACCCGGAGGGAATGCGACTGGCGAAAATACTACAAGGCTTACAGAAAGTTTAGCAAATCCAACCTTCCACAGCCCCATTTGTTGTATTGGCTTAAAATAAGAGTCATGATGGCTTGTCAAGCACGATTCTGATAGACGACATTTATGCTGTTTATAACTTTTTGGATACTGATCGTTTGCCTACAATACTATTATATCTCAACTTGAAATCAGGTGCGACAGTGTCCAACTGCTTGTTCCTAGCGAGGTGTCCGTTCGTCGAGTTTCACGCCTTCTTAGGGCAAGCTAAAAAAATAATTTTAAAATTTGCAGACGGCTTCTGGCTTGTTATATGGCCGAGAAGGATCTTTTTTTTGTTTGTATAGTCGCCCGCGTTAAGGTGACTATAGCCCAAAAGCAACAGACAAGAATGGACGGATGAAAGAAGAGCTGGACAAGGTCAAAACACGTTTGTTTTAATGGAGAATAGCCTGACCTATGTTTTTAGTGTTCCATACGGAACACCGTCCGTGACAGACGGGCAGACAGACAGACACTGCGGTGTCTGTCTGTCTGTCCGTCTGTCACACCCGATTTTCTTCAAAATTATTTGACGTAGAAAGTTGAAATTTGGTAATAATATAGAAATTGATGGCATCATCAGAGCCGTGTAGTTTTGAAAGTTAAATTTTGACTTAAGATGCTGAAAAATCGCTGTCCCCTCCTCTATCTCGAAAAGTACTGTTCCAAAAATTTTGAAAAAATTCTGGAATATTCTCCACGGGGTGTAGATTGAACGAAAATTATCACGAGTGCATTACCTTTAATAATATGTCTGGTATATAAAAAAAAAACACAAATATTTCAAGGTCTTCAGTTTTCAGTAGAGATCGGAAACAAACTTTGTTAAAACTCATTTGGGGTGTGTTTGGTGAAGTCACTGATCATTTTATACCTCCTTAACAAAATTTTTTATTTTAAAAGCAATCAACGTACGGAACACTAATTGCACAAGTTCAACTTGCACTTGAGAGGTTATTTCTACAGGGCTTATTCTTGATTTTTTTCCACGACCTAAGAACAGTTAATGGGGTATGCTACCATCAACTCCCTGCACAAGTTATGACTGGATATCGGTTAAAAAGAAGACGTCATCCTACAAGAAACATCATTTCGTTCCATGACAAACCCAGGCCACATACAGTAAACCAAACTTTCCTAAAATTGGATGAAATGGTCTGGGTTGCCCATGAACAACGTCCTGGCAGCCCAATTCTTATTCCTTGTGATTTCTCTGTGCTTGGGCCACTGGCGTCGGGACGACGCACAGTGGGGAAAAACAAAAAATCGTGTTTCAAAATTGTCTAGAGCCTTCAATTTTGGTTCGATTTGGACGATTTTTTTTTTAAATTGAAGCTTATTGAATTCCGAACAAAGCTGTCGGAGCCGATTTTTCAATTAAACTTTTGTTTCAAAATGGCGGACGTTGGTTTCTGATTATATAACGACTGAGACACAGAAAACGCTTACAGTTTCAAACCAAGTTGTGCTAAAATGCGTGTATGTATGTTTTTTTATGTCGCAGATAATATATCTAATATCACAGTTACAAGATTAATAATAATGAACCCAAAATGGCTGCCATGAACAATAAAAGTATTATAAATATGAATAAACGTACCATTATTATTTTATATCCATAACATTTGCATAAATAATTTCTTTAAGGTTGTTAATTATGAATATGTTTCAACAATTGACTTAAAATGACAAATCAAGTATGGCGGATGCCAAAATTGAATCGAGCAAGATAGTTTCTCTGTGGCATTTAGACTGTGGCAGTCAGATCATTCAAGTTATTCAAGTTTAGTTGCGGGATTTAAATTTTCATGCAGTTATTGCTAGAATATTGCTGGTGTAAATTTTATTTATAATTAACAACCTTTGGTTTGAAACTGTAAGCGTTTTCTGTGTCTCAGTCGCTATATAATCAGAAACCGCCATTTTGAAGTCGTCCGCCATTTTGAAACAAAAGTTTAATTGCAAAATCGGCTCCGACAACTTTGTTCGGAATTTAATAAGCTTCAATTTTAAAAAAAATCGTCCAAATCGAACCAAAATTGAAGGCTCTAGACAATTTTGAAACACGATTTTTCGTTTTTCCCCACTGTGCGACGCCACGTTTTATTTAGAGTGAAAGTATAAAGAAAATCCGGTGGTGTGGAAAAACTACGTTACTAAAAAGGGAGATTATGAAGAACAATGATATAATTTAGCTGTTACCTGATGGAGATCCGTAATAACTAGGAACAACTATTAAAGATCGCCACTTACGTTTTTTGTATTAAAACTGACAATTGTTTCGACTTACTGTGTCTTCTTTGGAGCAAGATATAAATTAACTTCAAAGTATGTTACAAAATATATAAGTAACCTAGTTATAAGGGCTAGATTAATTAACAATGTTCATTATAACACCTTGAATAAGTTCAATAAAAGAGATCCACCCCCCATCCAATTGATCGTTGAGTAATAAACCTGAGGATTTTTTTCCGATTAATCTCTGCCTGCTGTAAACAATTCATTCATTGTGCAAGAATCATTTTAAGTATCATTTTCATCTGTTAAATGTTTAGCGTAGTGAGATATGTTATTTTTCATTCTGTAACTTTGTTTCTGTTCCTTTATTCTTTTATGAAAAAATCTGCCTGTCGTATATAGATTTTATTACAAGTGCCACAGCATAATTCGTAAACTTCTGTTTTATTTTCATTTTAGTGTTCCATACGAAACACCTATAAGATCACTTCGGTGTCTGTCTGTCGGTCTGTCGGTCACATTCAATTCTCTCCCAAACTTTTTGACATAGAAAGTTGAAATTGGGTACTAATATAGGAATTAATGGCTTCAACAGAGCCGTGTAGTTTTGAAAGTTAAATTTTGACTTAACGGATTAGTTTTAGGGGGTGAAATCGGAAATGAAAAGAACATTTTTTTACCAAGTCATCCATTGGTGAAAACACGGATTCAAAAAATATATATAATGTAATACTTGCGGACACTTTTATTTGTAATATTTTTAAAAAATTGCCAAAAATTGCTGTCCTCCTTATCTCGAAAAATACTGATCAAAAACTTTTGAAAAAATTCTGGAATATTTTCCACAGGGTGTAGATTGACCGAAAATTATGACGAGTGTATTAACTTCAATAATTTAGCTGGTATATACAGGGTTACAGGGAAAGTCGTCCTAGATAATTAAGGACGTTATAGTTTAGGTCGTTTCTGACCGATTTGACTCTATGACATGATGTCCTAAACTTAACCGTTTTCGAGATATTGAAGTTTTAAAGATTTTCTAAAAAAAACATGTTTTTTTTTTTTGCTTTTATATCGATTTTTTTTTTATTAGAGGTTCTCGAGTGCGATTTTTTTTGGTTATTTTTAGTTAGTCTGTATGTCAAGTATCAAAAATCATCAAAAAAAATTTGAACTAGTTACTAACAGTTTCAAATGGCGGCTTGTTAATGTTTTTAAATTGCGAATTTTTACCAAGTGTTTCCTCTACTTTAAATCAATAAAGAGATAAAAATGTATGGAAGTTATTCTGCAAATTATTTAAAAAACTTTTACGTCTTTTTAGCTATCTAAAACGGTATAATATCTACTGGATCTATTGAAAATTCTAAGAAAATGAGATTTCAATAGGCCCAAATGTAGAGTAACATAATAATAGAATTTAGATACTACCAATTACCGGTTTACTACCTGCACCTTCAAACAATAAAAAAGGTTGGGTAAGCATTTTTTCCGATCGGGGTACTCTCTGTGCGAGTGACATTTTCTGTTCACTAAACATTATTGAATGATTTTTAGTCTGCTCATGCGATTCGTCCGTGGTAGATGTGCTATACCGTGCTTTTCAAAAATATCTGTGTTTCATCTTCTGACTGTGTGAACTGCTCGTAACTGGATTTTGATCTCTGCTTGTGAATATGGCAACGTATACCAACGAGGAATATGCTGACATCCTAATGTGTTACGGATTTTGCGAAGGAGTGTCGTCGCGTGCACGTGATGAATACCTACTGCGATATCCTACTCGTCGTGTACCTGATGTTAGCGTATTTGATGGAATTTATCGAAGACTACGAGAAACTGGTTCCGTACAAAGACGGCGGACTGACATGGGACGACCAGGTATCTTTGACGAAGACGAAGAAAACGAAATACGACGTCTCTTTGAGGTGGACCCAACCACATCTACAAATGTTGTCGCACAACAGCTTGGTATTTCGCAGTGGAAGGTATGGTTTGTAATGCATACTGTTGGGCAACACCCTTACCACTATACGCCCGTGCAAGTCATTGAAGAAGGGGATCCGTTGCGACGATTAGAATTCTGTAGATTTATGCTCAATACCGATGTCGAAGATGCATCTTTTTTTAAGAAAATACTATGGACTGACGAGTCGAAATTCGACAAAGACGGTCTTACAAACTACCACAATGCCCACTATTGGGCTTCTAAAGAGGAAGGCAACCCAAACAAAAAAAGAACGAAAGGATCACAAACAAGATTCAGCTTAAATGTGTGGATGGGTATAATTTCAAATTATTTGGTTGGGCCATTCTTCCTGCCAGATAATTTGAATGGCGAGGAATACGACAATTTTTTGCGAAACGATTTACCTAATTTGATGGAAGACCTACCTATTGGTTTGAGACAAAACATGTACTTTCAACACGCTCACTACATAGGAAGTGTTCGTGCATGGCTCAATGACAACTATCTCAACAAATGGATTGGAAGAGGCGGACCCATACCTTGGCCGGCGACAAGCCCAGACCTAACACCGATGGATTTTTATGTGTGGGGTCACATGAAAAGTCTCGTATACGACCAGATGACTCCTATCGAAAACGTGGATGTCCTAAGACAAAAAATAATTGATGCGGCTGACGAAATGAGGCGGCACCTCACAACCAGCGTTGTGAAAAGTAATTTAAGAAAAAGAATGAGAATTTGTGTTAGAAATAGGGGCGACCATATAGAACATGAATTATAATTAATAAAAAATATTAAATTGCAAAGTTTTTTGTTTTATTTGTGTATTTTTCGTATTTTCACCTAGAACTAAAAATTCACCTTTTGCTACCCGAGCCCGCTTTAGGTGTCATTCTGTGTACAGTTTTCCTATTAAACTCCTAGTATTATACCTTTTTTGATAGCTAAAAAGACGTAAAAGTTTTTAAAATAATTTGCAGAATAACTTCCATACATTTTTTTTTCTCTTTATTGATTTAAAGTAGGAAACACTTGGTAAAAATTCGTAATTTAGAAACATTAACAAGCCGCCATTTGAAACTGTTAGTAACTAGTTAAAATTTTTTTGATAATTTTTGATACTTGACATACAGACTAACTAAAAATAACCAAAAGATCGCACTCGAGAACCTCTAATAAAAAAAAAAATCGATATAAAAGCAAAAAAAAAACATGTTTTTTTTAGAAAATCTTTAAACTTCAATATATCGAAAACGGTTAAGCTTAGGACATCATGTCATAGAGTCAAATCGGTCAGAAACGACCTAAACTATAACGTCCTTAATTATCTAGGACGACTTTCCCTGTAACCCTGTATATAAAAAAAAAAACAAAATTTTTGTTGAAAAACTCGTTTGGGATGTGTTTTGTGATCATTTTATACCTTAGTAACAAAAATTTTTATTTTTAAAAACAATTAACGTACGGAACACTAATTGCGCAAGTTCAACTTGCACTTGGCCGATTATTTCATTAAAATATTATCTACAAAATCACTCCTGTACCCATTGTTTATACTAATTTGTTTTATAATATTTAGTTTTTTCTTAAAATTTTCTTCAGTTAATGGGGTATTTATTAGTCTATAGATGAAACTATTATAAGCCGAACTTATATGTGTGTACGGATGGTTGGAATTGTGGCTGTGGCACTTGTAATACAACCCACATAGGACAAACAGGCAGAGCTTTTATAAAAGAATAAAGGAATATAAACAAAGTTATAGAATTAAAAATAACATATCTCACTACGCTAAACATTTACTGACTGATTAAAATCATACCTTCAATGAGGATTTCAGAAATTTGCGCGATGAAAAGAAAGGGAAATTATTGAATTGTTTAGAGTAGGTACAGATGAACCGAAAAAATCCTCAGGTTTATTACTCATCGATCAATTGGGGTATTATGGTGAATATTATTAATTAATTTAGCCCTTAAAAATTTTGTAACATACTTTGTCGTTAATTTACATCTTGCTCCAGAAGAAGACAGTGTGTCGAAACAATTGCCTGCTCTAATACAATAAACATAAGTGGTGATCTTAAATAGTTTCGATGGAGTAATAGGTATGCATATTTACTACAATTCCTTGTATCCTACCATCGCATTCCGTAACTCCTTGGATAAGTACCAGTAAATTCTGTTCTCTTTTTTGTCAATTCTAGCCTGACTGACGAGTCATGATACGGTAAATCGCGTCTCAGGATGGATTTTATGAATAAGACAACAATGGATAAACTATTGAAATATGGACTCCGTCCGTTTTCAGTTTTTTTACATTAGTCATCTTAAGGAGTAGTTTAAATTTTCGTTCATAGTGATATAACTGTGTTTGTACTTTGTTCAATGATTTCTTTTTTTTGACATATTGAAAATAATGTTTTTACTTTAAAAACAATTTTAGTTCTAAACTTAAACAGCCATTTTTTTCTTTTTTTGACAGCTGTCAATGAACGACTTCAGCGTACACAGGATAATCGGCCGAGGCGGTTTCGGTGAAGTGTATGGATGCCGGAAAGCCGACACTGGGAAAATGTATGCGATGAAGTGTCTGGACAAGAAGAGGATCAAAATGAAACAAGGAGAGAAACGTTGGCACTAAACGAACGGATAATGTTGAGTCTGGTTAGTGGAGAATACTTATTATTTTCTGACATTAAAATAAGTGACAACTACTAAATGTAATATTGGATTTTGATAAAGACCTGGCAACCATCTTGCGAAGCGATTAAAAATTACCACATTTCATTGCTTAACGGGTTGACTGCGGATCTATATTTTTGAGTTTGTGGTTGACGCCGGTAAGATTTTTCCAAATATTTTTATTTTATTGTGGTAAATATGAATTAAAATGAGTCTTGGATGTGTTTTTTTTATGTGCCATTCAAAATATTAGAAAAGAAAAATTTCACTCCGATCGGAGTAATCGGCATTGCAAGTGAAAATTTTTACTAGAGGCCGAACACTCTGATCGGAGTGTCCAATTAAATAAGTAAAGAAATAATAAATCGAACTCATGAACTCAAAACATTTATTTCTAAATCATTTTTGTACATTTTTATGGTAATCCTCAAAGCAATTAAGGCAAAAACCTGGTTATCCAGGGCACATTTTGCATTCATACACTGTTTGCTTTCTTATTTTATTTTTCCTGCATTCTTTGCATTCCTTTCTGCTTACCCGTTTTGTTTCTTTAGTTCCTTTTTTTTCACTAACAATTTTTTCTACTTTGCTAATGCTGTGGACATTTATTTGGCCTGGAGGAATTTGCGGCAAATTAGTAATTAGTCGCCTGGCTAGTAAATTTCTTATGACATCCAATCGGAAGTCATATAATCGTAACTGGTCAGACCGCGAATATTTATTGTACAAAAAAATAGGCGTTTATCATGCTCATTTGCAGCACATGCATGAATAACTTTTTGTACCACCGAATGTTTTTACGGCTGCAAGGATAATATGCCATCATTTGATCCTGTCTATCTATACCGGACATAAAAGCATTATATCCAATGATTGCGGAAGGTTTTTTCAGATTCTTGATTTCTTTTGTTTTTAAAAATGCCCATTTCGCTTCCAAATTCTGTTGAAATGTATTGAACATTGCGTTTATCGCGCCATTTTCCGACATGCACTCCATTGCAAAACATAGATTTATTCTCACCACGTTTTAAGTTTGCACTCATTACCTCTTTCGGATTATCTTTCCTCTCAGCTCTCAGCGTACCAGTGCAGTATGTATTTTGTTGAAGTAATTTCCTAGCTAAATTAACCCTATTGTAAAAATTGTCTAGATAAACAGCATGTCCCACACCCAATTTTTCCTCCAATAAATGTAAAACAATCTTTTCAGTATGTCCGCTTCCACCATAAACATCTGTCGCACCTTCGTAGACCCGAAATTTCAAAATAAGTCCATTAGGCTCTGTCAGCATGTATAACTTCATACCATACTTATGACGCTTATTCTTGATATACTGTTTAAACTGGAGACGACCCCGATAAAGTACCATAGCTTCATCCAAAGACAACTCTCTTCCAGGATAGTAAATTTCTCTCATCTTGTTGTTAAAAAAATCTGCCACAAATCTAATCTTTCCTAGCCGATCTGCCGGATCTATATCTGGAGATGTAAAATGCAAACACCTCAAGATAAGCAAACATCTGTTCCTTGACATATATTTTCTAAAAACAGGTAGATTAAATAGCGGATCAGTTTTCCAATAATCGTTAAGACGGCTCAAGGATATTGTGCCAGTGTGAAGTAACAGGGCCAAAAAAATTTTTAGTTCGTCAAGAGTAAGATCTTTAAAATTAGTAATACGTGATTTTGTACTTGTTTCTGGGCGCAGCAAAACTTCGACTGCGTAAGAGTTCGTTCGTTCTACAATAGTTTGTAAAAAATCATCATCAATGATCATTTCGAAAAAATCGATAAGTGCACCCTGTCCTGGAATTTGCACCAATAATTCCTGGGTTTTCTGGAACAAAATTTGTTTTAACGCGCCTCTGTCGTTCCATTTTATCTCATCAAGGCTAGGAAGTGTTCGATGTGGCCGAATAGGGTCAGTTAGCTTCTTTTTCTTATCATATGCCTTTTTTTCATCACTACAATGTCTTTTTTTAATACCAGAAGGCCCAGGTTGATTGTCCATATTGTACGGCAGATTACAACCAAACCAAAAGCAAATCCGCGGAACCACTTAAGCACCTGTTAGAACTTGCGTTTTTAAGCAACGCCACCACTAGAAACACGTTTCATATACAACGCCGATGGAATACTAAAACGTTTCGTAAGAACGCATGTCGAACTCCGATCGGAGTAGACGGCGTTGGCGAAGAGACCCGACGCACTCCGATCGGAGTGGTCGGCAGTCAACCTGTTAAAACCAACTGTTAGACTGACAAAAATGAAAAGTTTCAGAGAGTTTTTTTTTTTACGAATACGATACTTAGTGCAGTAAAAAAAAGGTCTAAATAATGATGAGATCGGCATACTACTCAGTATATATCATCACTACATCAAACGGAGCGATGATTGCTTCTGATGAAGCTAACATGGTTAGCGAAACACGCGTCGAGTGCAAAAATAAAGTGTTTGTGTGTAGTGGTAATATATACTGAGTAGTATCATTGTGCCAAAGATTCCACATTCCCAACTTAGATCGGCATAATTTAGGTACAGCAATATTATGATTTTATCCTCTCTGGGGTATCACCAGGAGTATTATCCTGAGTTTTGGACCTCGAAAAACTTGTGCTCTTTTGTTTATAAACAATTTAAGTTTTCAAAACGCGTTTTTTGAGCTTTAAGTATGAATACCCCGGTTATATAAGTCGAATCGAGATAAAAAAAAAAAAAACGAACTCTTCGTAATGAAATTTCTAACAAATTCTCGTTGGCTTTAAGTCGTTTAAGTACATACAAAACCAACAAAAGTGAAAAAAAACAAAGAATTGTTTTTTTTTTTTCATTTTATTGTACAGGTTGACTAAGTGAACCGATCGGCTTGAAACTTTCAGAAAATATGCCTTTTGTTAGAGCAAAAATACCCTGAAATTTTGGTACAAAATTTTACATTTGTTTATTAATCAAAAATAATAACAAATGCGTTTGTTCGGTCATTTTGGAAAAAATTGTTAACGGAAATAAAAAATTTGAAACACAGCGCTGGGCAAACCATTCCAAAGGGATGACGTACTCCATATAAAAGATTGCTTGAAAAGCGTTGTACGCGGAGTAACAAGCTGAACCTCATACGGATGCGAAGCACCAGCGCGACGTGTATTTCTAACATGCACCGCTTTAGGAGGAATTAAGCGGGCTACATCCTTCGAACACTTTTCATAAAAAATACTTGTAGAACAGACTCAAGTCGCCAACCGTTCTTCGATGTTCCAGCGAATCAAGGCCGCCGGTCAATTCCGGGTCCCCAATCAGACGGACCGCTCTTCTCTGAACAGAATCCAACAAATGCAGTATATGTTTGGGAGCGGAGCCCCAAACGTGGGAGCAGTATTCCATAGTTGGTCGAATTTGGGCTTTGTAAAGAATTAACAGTTGCTGTGGGGTGTAAAGCTTTCTGGTTCTAAATAATATTCCCAACTTTTGAGAAGCTCTCTTTGCTTTGCCTGCAACATGTTCATGCCAAGACATATTTGCTCCCAAACTAACGCCCAACAAATTGAGCGACGATGCTAGGGGAATGGAGTGCCCCGACATAACTATGTCGGGTTCAGCAACGTTACCTTTTTTAGAAAAATCTGCCGCTTGGGTTTTTGTAGCGTTAAATTCCACTTGGTTACTGTCACCCCAAGATAGAATTTCTTCCAGGTCTTTGTTAAGTTGAACGACCTCCTGCTGTCTGCGGATATTCGCCTGAGCAGCCGATGTCCGAGCGTTCAAGGTGAATGAAGAGACAAGCGTACTGTTATCTGCAAAGCTATAGATTGGATTCCCGGTCTTTTCCAGCAGATCGTTAATGTAAATGAGAAAGAGAGTAGGAGACAGTATGGAGCCCTGGGGCACACCGGCGTTGATAGTGAGGGTGTTAGAAAGAAATCCGTCTACCGCCACTCGTAAAGAACGCTCTCTGAGGAAACATGAGAGCCACAGCAGAACCTTTCAGACATACCATAAGAGCGTAACTTAGCCAACAGTCCATCGTGCCAAACACGGTCGAATGCCTTGGATATGTCAAGAGCAACCGCTCGAGACTCTCCAAAGTGCTCAATTGCGTTGTTCCAAACATGTGTTACATAAGTCAGAAGATCTGTTGATCTATGTTTACGAAAACCATATTGGTGATCGCTAATAATATTTAATCGTTCAAGATATTTTAGAAGATGCTCATTGATAACCCTTTTCATGACTTTCGATATTATTGAAAGCAGTGCAACTGGTGTTGGTCGTTGTTATTTGATTAATAAATAAATGTAAAAAACGGTTAAAATGACTCGAAAAAATTTTTTTAATAGCGTCGGAAAGCTGATGTCGCTACCTATATTTTGAAAAAAAAAGATCCATTTTGGACGAAATGGCATAAAATGGCGAGCAATTCAAATTTTAAATAACAAATTAAATTGTGCCCACTGGATTCAATATTTTTGTACCAAAATTTCAGGGTATTTTTGCTAACAAAAGGCATATTTTCTAAAAATTTCAAACCGATCCGTTTACTTAGTCGACTTATACAATAAAAAATGAAAAAAAAAAAAAAAACAGCGTGTTGGCTGTTTTTTCAATTTTGTAATACACAGACTGAAAAGTTTTTGGTCTGACACATGGATGTCGCCCTTTTCAAAAAATCCATATAATTTTTAGGAAGTGCCACCCTTCAAACGATACGTGTCAAAATTTCATAACATTTCGACGATTAGTTTACAAGTTACAATGGTTTTAGTGACGCTACTTTTGATGATTTCAAAACAATAGAAAAAATCGAATTTTCTTGTGTTTTTTAATTCGAAAGAATAACGTTCATGTAAAGCAATTGCTTGATAAGTATTACGGAGACTCTGCCCTTGGAAAATCACTCATCATTTACTGGTATTCTGAATTTAAACTCGATCGTACAGATACAAATGATACTAAACGCTCTGGGCGCCCAAATGAGATGTTTACACCGGAAAACATAAAAAAAATCCACAAAATTGTTTTGGATGACCGTAAAGTAAAATTGCGTGAGATAGCTGACACCTTGAAGACATATCAAAAGAACGTGTTGGTGATATTTTGCATGAACATTTAGGCATGAGAAAACTCTGTTCGAAATGGGTACCGCGTTTGCTTACAGTGGACCAAAAACAACAAGTGTTGATGATTCTCAGCGCTGTTTGGACCTGTTTAAACGCAATAAAAAGATTTTTCATGTGATATGTGACAATAGATTAAACATGGATCCACCACTACACACCAGAATCAAATCGGCAGTCAGCTGAGTGGATAGCAGCCGGTGAAAGCCGCGCGAAGCGACCAAAAATACAACAGTCGGCTGGGAAGGTTTTGACCTCTGGGATATACATGGAATAATTTTCATCAGCTATGCTGAAAAGGGAAAAACAAGTTATTGGTGCGTTTGATAGCAGAAATCGCAATGAAACGGCCCCAAATGAACAAGAAAAAAGTACTCTTTCATCAAGACAATGACAGTGTCACAATTTAATGGTTACGATGATAAAATTACATGAACTGAAGTTCGAATTGCTTCCTCATCCACCGTATTCTCCAGATTTGGCCCCTAGCGACTATTACACAGAGGAACAGCTGTTTTGGTGTCGAGGTTTTTTGAGCTGATTCTATATCAATTTGATGTCCTGAATTCAAATAACGTATTCATTTGTACCTAGGAGCTCAAATTTTTAAGATATACAATTTTAGAGAAATATAAGTTACATTATTGTAACTCAAATCCGTAAGTGTAGTAAACAAAAGTAGATACGAAATTTTTTATTTTAGTTATACAAAATACAATATTATGTCGTACTTACAAACAAAAAAAAAAACATTGAAGAAATGAAATAGTCACTCAACCCTTGGAAAGCTTCTTTTCCGCGACATTCTTGAATGTTTTTTTAAACAGTCCCTTTTTAAACTCCAGCAGTAATCTGCCATTATGTGCATGTCCCATCTTCCTTGGTAGCGGTCCTCCATAACTTTAATATCTTGGTGAAATCTTTCACCTTGTTCCTCACTCATGTCTCCTAAATTTTCTGGAAAACGGTCTAAGTGGCTGTGTAAATAGTGAATTTTAATACTCATATTGCACCCTAAGGATTTGAAACTATTAAGCATCTTGTTAACCATTTCAACATAGTTTTGAGCTTTATGTTTGCCTAGAAAATTTTCTACAACTGCAACAAATGATGTCCAAGCTTCTCGTTCAACTTGATTCATTGAATTTATGAAGGCAGGATCCTTAATTAATTGTCTTATTTGTGGGCCGTCAAATATCCCTGCTTTGAGTTTTTCTGTGCTCAACTGATGCATTTTTACCCCTATATATGCAAAACAAGACCCATTCTTATCAAGAGCCTTTACAAATTGCTTCATTAGGCCCAACTTTATATGTAACGGAGGAAGTATGATTTTTTCTCTTTCAACCAAAGCGTCGTTAATGACATTCTTTTCCCCAACGTCCATGTTTTCTCTCTGAGGCCAATCTTTTCTAACCCAGTGGGTGTGTTTTGTCCCCTACTATCCCAGAGGCACAAGAAACACGGATATTTCGTGTAACCACTTTGCTGCCCAAGAAGAAAGTTTACCATTTTTAAGTCTACACAAATCATCCATTGATGTTCGTAATACTTTATCTTCTGCAAGACCAAAGCTATGGTATTATATTCTTCTTTCAGTTTCGTTGAGTGAGCTAGTGCTATTGAACCATATTTATTCCCATTATGTAGAAGGACACATTTTAAACTTCGCTTTGAACTGTCAATAAATAGGCGCCAATCATCTGGAATATATTCAGAAAGTCCCATTTCTTTCATGAGTCCCCTAATTTCGTGACAACATACAAGATTGTCTTCTTGAGAAAAGAATGGTAGCAGATCTTTTTCTCTTGTACGGTAAAAGGTAATTTTGGTTCCTTGTTCCAGTAAATTTTTGTCGTTCAACCTAGAAGCCAGTACTTCAGAAGCTTTTTTCGATAAATTGAGATCCCTGGTGAGATCATTTAATTCATTTTGATTGAAGCGTTGAGGAACTGATGACGTCCCCTCATAGTCACTGTTAGTTTCATTAGCATCAGAACTTTTATTAGCATCAGAAGAGCGATCAGAGGGAAAATATTCGTCATCAGAGATATGTGGTAGCTGATGAAATGTTGGAATCGGTATTTCATCTGAGTGCGGGATAGGGCGTATTGCCGAGTCTAAATTGGGATAAGTCCACTTACTGCGGTTATTTCGATTGATTCCATTAGTATTTAATAAACAGAAATAACAATCATTGAAGTGGTTTTTTGGTTCTCTCCAAACCATTGATACGCCGAATTTTAGACATTTTCTTTTCCCGGTAGTCCACTGCCGTAAATGCTCTGTACAAGTTTTACATACGAGATGCGGGGCCCACGTTTTGTCCTGATCACCAAGCTTAACTCCAAAGTATCCAAGATACGCTCGCTTTACAAAGTCAGTAATAGTTTGTCTGTTTTGTTGAAACATGTATTCTCCGCATATATAGCAAAACACATCAGGTTGATTTACACAACTTCTTCTTGAACTGGAACCTGAACTCATTTTAATTCTGTTCAATAACACAAAAACACTCTTTTCTTAACATAAAATAACACGCCGAATTCGATCTACTCTCATTAGTAAGAACGCACAAACTGACGAGACTTACCCGAGTTAGGTGATTAAAAGGGTCAGTTCAGGTACCTGATAGGCAATGGTTCCACTATTTATAAATTTACCTGGAATTTACTCAATTACAGACTGACAATAAAACCATTGTACCTACATTAATGAATATATAATAATTTTAGAACTCTCATAAATGAATATACTGAATAAAAACCACATTGGTAGATAAGTTGATGTATCTAAAAAAGTAGAGCTGATAGAGAAAAACGGATTGCATGTATAGATTTAGCGTCCCAAATATAGTTAAAATCAGCTCTAAAATCCCAGGCACCAAAACAAAAATATTTTTTTGTTGCACTGTGTTATCTATCCGCATACCTCAAAAAAAATGCTCACAGGAAAGAGATTTGGCTCGAGCGAAGAAGTTATCACCGAAACTGAGGCTTATTTTGAAGGCAAATATAAATCCTTCTACAAGAAAGGTATAGAAATGTTAGAAAAGCGTTGGGCTGATTGTATCGCTCTTGAAGGAGACTATATTGATGCATAAAGTCGAGTTTTGCAAAAAGAATGTATTTTAAGTAACTAGATCAAAAACTTTTCAGCGTACGTGTTAAGTTATGTACGCTCTTGGGCGACTTAAAACCAACGAAGATTTGTTGGAAATCTCCGATTTATATATTCGGACTTATTCACATTTTAAGCTCCAAAAACGCGTTTTGAAAACTTAAATTGTTTATAAACAAAAGAACACAAGTTTTTCGAGGTCCAAAACTCAGGACAATACTTCTGGTGATACCCCAGAGAGGATAAAATCATAATATTGCTGTACAGTCCCTGGCCAAATTATTAGACGCACTGTATTTTTTTAGTAATTTTATGTTTCTTAAGAGTTTTTATGCAATAATGGTATATTTAAACTACAATATTATTGATTTTTATTTAAAACAATTGTTGTAGACTACATATTTGTATTTATTTTTTAACATATGGTAACAGTGTGTTGACAAAGTGATACATGAACGTAAATAAGTACAAACCTGTATCAGTCGCGATCGGAATCGAGTCAGGTACGGACGTGTTTCTGTGGCTTTATGGACTGTGATTGTTTGTTTAACAGTTTTATACTACTCAGTTATTAGTTTATTTTGTATGCAGTGTTTTAAAAAAGTAATTGGACTATTTTCATTATGGGTAGAAAAGGCGATCTTTCACCACGTAAAAAAGCTGAAGTGAAGGCCCTTGTGATTGCGAAAACATTTACAAACCCAGAAATATCACGAAAATTGGAGGTTTCTGAAGCTAGTGTACGACGCATTAAAAAGAAAATTGAGTCAGGGAAGGAATTAAGCCCGAAAAAGAAAGAAAAGATGCGGTAAAAAAACCAATTTTCACTCCACGGTCAGAGAGATGTTTGAAGAAAATTTGTGTAGAAAACAGATTTGCTACCACAAAGGTAATAAAATCACAACTCCAGGATGCTAGCGTGAATGCTTCTGAGCGCACTGTTCGAAGAAAATTGAAAGAATTAGATTTTAAGGCCTGTCGCCCCACCAGGAAGCCCAAATTAACAGCTGCAATGAAAGCAAAGCGCCTGAAGTGGGCCATACAATGGCCGTGACAAAGATGTGGACTTCTGGAGATCGGTAAGATACAGCAATTTAATCAATAATTGATACATTATTATCATTTTCAGTTAAATAAAGCAAATAAACATGGAAGTTTATATATTTTTCCTATTTTCGACAGGTCTGCTTCAGTGACGAAAGCACATTCGAAATTTGCAGAATAAAGCTCAGTATGTGCGTCGTCGTCATGGAGAAAAGTTTCATCCTGATTGTGTCGTCCCGACGGTTAAACATCCCACCAAAGTGATGATTTGGTCAGTCATCAGCGGCAAGGGCACTGGACGTCTGTACGTCGTCAAAGGAATAATGAGGCAAGATCAGTACAAAGAAGTATTACAAAATCGGTTGATTCCGCAGCTCAGAGAATGGTTTCCAAATGGGGAACCATTCACTTTCATGCAAGATGGAGCTCCCTGCCACACTGCTCGGTCTGTTAAAACTTTTTTGGCAGAAAAAAATATCCCTCTGTTGGATTGGCCGGGTAATAGCCCTGATATGAACCTCGTGGGAGCTGATGAAAAGAGAAGTGGCTAAAGATGTGATTACAACACAAAACCAGCTCCTGGAAAAGATTATTCATGTGTGGAATCATCATCCTCAAATGCAGGAGACAGTACAATCTTGCATTGATAGCATGCCTCGCAGAATTAAAGCTTTGATAGCGGCTAAAGGTGGCTCAACTAAATATTGACTTTTAATAACATTAATTTCACTTTTCTTTAAAACTTAATAAACTTATGCTTTTCTAAATTAATGCTGTTTTATTTATGTCAAATAAATAGGTAATTGATTGGATAATATAAAAATAAAAAACAAATCAATTTAAAATAATAAAACGGTACAATATCACTCGGTAATTAATATTTTACATGAAATCTTGCAGTGCGTCTAATAATTTGGCCAGGGACTGTATGTAGACTGTGCAATTTCAAATGCTTTTTTACTGCACTAACTTCCTTTTAGCAAAGGAAGTAGACTTCAAAACTGTATAAAAGTGTAGATAATTTGGTGAATTATATTACAGTCTGTCAAGTAAGAACGTGTCCGTGATAATTCATTTTTGGTAGATGCGATTCTAGCGATTCAACAAAACATCGCTAGAGACGACGCATTTTAGTAAAAGTATCAGTCGATGCCTAGCTTTCGTCGAACTCACATAAAATCCAAAATGAGTCCCTTCTTTACGCATCGGTTGAAGACAGTCTTTCTTTGTTCCCATCCAAAGGGGCCTAAAACGACATATTCCGCGGCCGCTAAATATATTAAAAAGTCGGTGTCGTTTGTAAAGAAGTGGGTAAATCGTTTTAACGAGTTGACAAGTGTCGACGACTTGCGAAACCGTGGCTCAGTAGGCAAAGTCACTCCGAAAGTCGAAAAAACAAATCGTGTCTTTGTTTTCACGGGACCCGAAATAGACGCTGCATCAAGGAGCGGCAAAATTAAGCGGGGCTCATCAGCTCAGAGGAAAGACTTTGACTCAGTTGTCTCACGAGATTCGAAAAATTTGTAGGGTATTCAGAAAATCTCGTTGACAGGACACTTCGAAGATGCCAGGCGATTTTTGATGCAGGGGACGATTGGACAACTTACTAAGGTAATTGCCAAAAATACATTGATGGCAAAAATTTATTTAAGACAGACGTATTATTAGATATTACATCTCTCTTATGCCTACGCCTATGTTAAGTATGCCGCAATTCACAAAGCAAAATGTTTCGAGAGAAAATATGAAGTAAGGAATATGAAAAACATTTTGCTCTGACTATGCTCGAGGCTTGATCATTTTGGGTATTAAATGAAAGCTTATAAAATAAAGAAGCCAAAAAAATATGTATTTTCATTTTAAACGAAAATTGAGTTGAGAAAAAAATTCAAAAAGTCGTAAAAACCATTATCTCTCCCCTGTATCTCGTGAAATAATAGCGAGCGGTGGCTCACTCATTTTTTAGCGTACATATATTGCAGAATCCCTATGTAGTATCAGTAATTCCACGTTAAAACCTTGAAATGCCACGTACGTAGGAACCGCAACTAATCAGAGCAATCATCAATTACTTTAAAAAGTAGTTCAATCACAAATGCTAATTACGTCCAAAAGTAATTTAAAAAATCAGTTGCCAAGTAGTTGTAATTTGAAAAAGGTAATTTAGTTATTCATCACCTTCACAAAAATTAGTTTCTTGTACAATAAATTAGTGTACTACTCAGTATATATCACTACTACACCAAACACTTTATTTTTGCACTCGACGCGCGTTTCGCTAACCATGTTAGCTTCATCAGGAGAGATGATTGACTAAAGCTAAACTACAAATCTACCCTATTTATACTTAGCCTAACCCTTGAATTACTCAAGCGGAACTAATGACATAGGCAAGGCCCTCAGTTCCGGTCAAGTAACCAGTTGAGGGGACTATAGGGAATAGGCCCTCTGTCTTTATTTAAACTACTTTTACATTTTATGATTTCCATACTTTCGTATGCGTTCAACAATCTCCTATCAGATACATTTTTTATTAACCTTAGATTATCTAATGTTACAGTATGATCAGCTTCAAGGGCATGTTCGGCAATGCTAGACTTTTCTGTTCTATTGTATCTTAAGTGTGCTAAATGTTCTTTAAATCGTGTTTTAATTGACCTTTTAGTTTGCCCAACATACTTTTTGTCACAATCATTACAACTAATTTCATAAATTCCACTTTTCTCACAATTAGGAATCTTATCTTTGGGATTTCCTAAGATATTCCTCAGATTGTCTGATGACTTATAGACTAAAGTGTGGCCTACCTTATTGAGTCCCTTGCTATATTTCGGATGGTATGGAGACATATTTGGTGTTATTTTCTTCGCGTGTAAAAAAGGTAGAATTCTGAATATTAAACCTAAATTTATGTCTATTTATTAGCTTATTTACTAAGTCATCGTCGTAAACCATTAACTCTAGTTATATTTCTAATACGATTCCTTTCTTTATTGAAGTTTACTCTGTTCAGAGGGAAAGTGACCAAACGATGAACTAAAAAATGTAACGAGGCTAATTTATGTTGTTTGCAATGAAATGAATCATTAGGAATATATCTATCTGTTACTGTGTCCTTCTTATAGATATCAAATTCTAATCTATTATTATTTTTTAATAATTAAAATATCTAGAAAAGGCAATTGTCCTTTGTTTCCAACTTCGTAAGTGAATTTAATGGAATCATACCGGCTATTTAATTTAGAAACAAAATCATTAATATTTGCTCTCTTTGTATCAAAAATCGCGAAAATATCATCCACATACCTATACCATACCCTTGGGAAATATTCGAATTCTCGACTGGCTTCGATTTCAAACTTACTCATGAATAAATTGGCTATGAAGGGTGACAAGCAATTACCCATAGCTGTTCCTTCTTTCTGAACATAAAATTGATTGTTATATTGGAAATAATTTTGTTCCATACAAAGTTTAAATAATGTTAAGTATTCACGAATAATTTCGTCTTCAGAGTCATTCATTCTAAGTAATTCTTCGAGATATTGTAAAGTTTGTGGAATTGGCACACTTGGGAACAAAGAACTAACATCAAAAGAAATTAAGACTTCACCTTCATTAAGAACTAGATTTTTTGTTTTATTAATGAATAAAATATATATAGGTCGACTAAGTAAATGGATCGGTTTGAAACTTTTAGAAAATATGCCTTTTGTTATAACAAAAATACCCTGAAATTTTGGTACAAAAATATTGAACCCAGTGGGCACAATTGAATTTTGTTATTTAAAATTTGAATTGCTCGTCATATAATCCGAAATATATAGCAAGGGACTCAATAAGGTATTTAATAAGGTAGGCCTCACCTTAGTCTATAAGTCATGAGACAATCTGAGGAATATCTTAGGAAATCCCAAAGATAAGATTCCTAATTGTGAGAAAAGTGGAATTTATGAAATTAGTTGTAATGATTGTGACAAAAAGTATGTTGGGCAAACTAAAAGGTCAATTAAAACACGATTTAAAGAACATTTAACACACTTAAGATACAATAGAACAGAAAAGTCTAGCATTGCCGAACATGCCCTTGAAGCTGATCATACTGTAACATTAGATAATTTAAGGTTAATAAAAAATGTATCTGATAGGAGATTGTTGAACGCATACGAAAGTATGGAAATCATAAAATGCAAAAGTAGTTTAAATAAAGACAGAGGGCCTATTCCTTATAGTCCCCTCTACTGGTTACTTAACCGGAACTGAGGGCCTTGCCTATGTCATTAGTTCCGCTTGAGTAATTCAAGGGTTAGGCTAAGTATAAATAGGGTAGATTTGTAGTTTAGCTTTATCAATCATCTCTCCTGATGAAGCTAACATGGTTAGCGAAACGCGCGTCGAGTGCAAAAATAAAGTGTTTGGTGTAGTGGTGATATATACTAAGTAGTATCATTGTGCCAAAGATTCCACATTCCCAACTTAGTAAATTAGTGTAATTGGCTTAACTGGAAAAGTTCACTATATCGATCACTGTAAGCCTAGTTCTATCCAATGTAGGCCTTCCCCCTGAAGTTCTATTTTAATCTACATGCAGCTGTTGTCATCCAGCCAATGCCCGCAACCCTCTGTATATCATCCCGCCAGCTTGTTTTGGGACGTCCTACGCTCCTTTTCTATTCTCGTGGTCTCCATTCTAATGGAGCATGGCTGGTAGGAATCTAACTTATTTTTTATTCTATAGCAGATGATTTTAGTCCAAAGTTCATAAATGTGAGATAGTAAACTAATCGAGCGGTAATTGTCTAACTTTCTGATATCTCCCTTTTTATGAATTTATTTATCTATAATATATATAAAATGCAACGTCTCTCTGTCTGTCTGTCTGTCTGTCCGTTAGTGACCTTATCACTGGAGAACCACTTATCCGATTTACGTACTTTTTTTTTTTAAACATACATATGTTCTCTGGCCAGGTTATAGGCTATATTTTATTACGATAGGTAGCATAAGGAATGAGCAGTGACGTAAAATAGTGAGTAAAGTCGGAAAAAAGTTTGCCGCTAGCGCGTTCCTTTGCAATACACAGCCTAAACCGTTAATTATGGAACAATATTATGTAGCAGAGAATATCTATAATCTACAATATATATAAAATGCAATGTCTCTCTGTCTGTCTGTCTGTCCATTAGTGCGTTTATCACGAGAGAGCCACTTATCCGATTTACGTGTCTTTTTTTAAATTCATACATATATTCTTTGGCCAGGTTATATAATATAATAATAATAATCTATATAAAATGCAACGTTTCTCTGTCTGTCTGTCTGTCTGTCCGTTAGTGCGTTTATCCCTCGAGAACCACTTATCCGATTTACGTGATTTTTTAAATTCATACATATGTTCTCTGACCAGGTTATAGATATACATTTTATTACATCTATAAGATATATAAAATGCAACGTATCTCTGTCTGTCTGTCTGTACTGTCTGTCTGTCTGTATGTCCCTTAGTGCGCTTATCACTGGAGAACCACTCATCCGATTTTCGTACTTTTTTTTTTTAAACATACATATGTACTCCGGCCAGGTTATAGGCTATATTTTATTACGATAGGTAGCATAAGGAATGAGCAGTGACGATAATAGTGAATGAAGTCGGAAAAAAGTTTGCCGCTAGCGCGTTCTCTTGCAATACACTGCCTAAACCACTAAATATGGAACCATATCATGTAGCAAAGGATATCTATAATATATATAAAATGCAACGTCTCTCTGTCTGTTTGTCCGTTTGTGCGCTTATCACTGGAGAACCACTTATCCGATTTACGTGCTTTTTTTTTAAACATACGTATGTTCTCTGGCCAGGTTATAGGATATATTTTATTACGTTAGATGACATAAGGACTAAGCAGTGACGATAATAGTGAATCAAGTCGGAGAAAAGTTTGCCGCTAACGCATTCTCTTGCAATACACTGCCTAAAGCATTAAATATGGAACAATATCATGTAGCAAGGAATATAATATATATAAAATGCAACGTCTCTCTGTCTGTCTGTCCATTAGTGCGCTTATCACTCGAGAGCCACTTATCCGATTTACGTGTTTTTTATAAATTTATACATATGTTCTATATAATTCGATATAAGCCTAGATAATGGGAGATAAGGTGAGATAATGGGAGATAAGGAGAAATAATGGGAGATAAGTCGAGATAAGCCTCGATAATGGGAGGTAAGGTGAGTTATGAGAGATAAGTATAAATAATAGGAGATAAGAAAAAATAATGGGAGATAAGTAGAAATAAATCTAGATAATGGGAGTTATGGTGAGATAATGAGAGATAAGGAGAAATAATGGGAGATAAGGAGAAATATTGCGCGATAAGTCGAGATAAGCCTAGATAATGGGAAATGAGGTGAGATAATGGGAGATAAGGAGAAATAATGGGAGATAAGGAGAAATAATGGAAGATGAACAGAGATAAGCCTAGATAATGGAAATTATGTAGAGATAATGGGAAATAAGGAGAAATATTGGGAGATAAGGGGAATTATTACGTTGGGTAACATAAGGAATAAGCAGTGAGGATAGTAGTGACTCAAGTCCACGCGAGCGGAGCCGCGGGCCCGGCTAGTTTATTTATATAAACTTTACGGGAAACTCCATTGTAATACAAAATTAAAACAGATACAAATGCAGATACAAAAATATAATACATGACAAAGACTATATCTAAATAAAAATATTCAACAAACACATAAACATCCTCAATAACAAAATAAATAAAATAGATACAAGTCATGAAAAAAACTAACCTTAGAAATATAAAAACAATAATAGTATTGACAATAATAAACACTGATCAAGTAGAACCTCTACAGAGCCCCAGCAACTGGGACCTAAGTCCCGAGACAGAGCAGTTAAACATATCGTACCGCCCATCCAATGAATTTCAAGTCCTCAAAGCTCTTAGAATGGGAGCGTACATCCCATAATTCATGCGATGGAAGGGGATGCGAAAGAGATCACGATGGCGAAGATTGCCTTTGGGTATACTAAAGTTTATTTTAGCGAGGAGCTGAGGACAGTCGGTGATTCCATTAACAGGTTGACTGCCGATCTATATTTTTGAGTTTGTGGTTGACGCCGGTAAGATTTTTCCAAATATTTTTATTTTATTGTGGTAAATATGAATTAAAATGAGTCTTGGATGTGTTTTTTTTATGTGCCATTCAAAATATTAGAAAAAAAACAATTCACTCCGATCGGAGTAATCGGCATTGCAAGTGAAAATTTGTACTAGATGCCGAACACTCCGATCGGAGTGTCCAATTAAATAAGTAAAGAAATAATAAATCGAACTCATGAACTCAAAACATTTATTTCTAAATCATTTTTGTACATTTTTATGGTAATCCTCAAAGCAATTAAGGCAAAAACCTGGTTGTCCAGGGCACATTTTGCATTCATACACTGTTTGCTTTCTTATTTTATTTTTCCTGCATTCTTTGCATTCCTTTCTGCTTACCCGTTTTGTTTCTTTAGTTCCTTTTTTTTCACTAACAATTTTTTCTACTTTGCTAATGCTGTGGACATTTATTTGGCTTGGAGGAATTTGCGGCAAATTAGTAATTGGTCGTCTGGCTAGTAAATTTCTTATGACATCCAATCGGAAGTCATATAATCGTAACTGGTCAGACCGCGAATATTTATTGTACAAAAAATAGGCGTTTATCATGCTCATTTGCAGCACATGCATGAATAACTTTTTGTACCACCGAATGATTTTACGGCTGCAAGGATAATATGCCATCATTTGATCCTGTCTATCTATACCGGACATAAAAGCATTATATCCAATGATTGCGGAAGGTTTTTCAGATTCTTGATTTCTTTTGTTTTTAAAAATGCCCATTTCGCTTCCAAATTCTGTTGAAATGTATTGAACATTGTGTTTATCGCGCCATTTTCCGACATGCACTCCATTGCAAAACATAGATTTATTCTCACCACGTTTTAAGTTTGCACTCATTACCTCTTTCGGATTATCTTTCCTCTCAGCTCTCAGCGTACCAGTGCACTATGTATTTTGTTGAAGTAATTTCCTAGCTAAATTAACACTATTGTAAAAATTGTCTAGATAAACAGCATGTCCCACACCCAATTTTTCCTGCAATAAATGTAAAACAATCTTTTCAGTATGTCCGCTTCCACCATAAACATCTGTCGCACCTTCGTAGACACGAAATTTCAAAAAAAGTCCATTAGGCTCTGTCAGCATGTATAACTTCATACCATACTTATGACGCTTATTCTTGATATACTGTTTAAACTGGAGACGACCCCGATAAAGTACCATAGCTTCATCCAAAGACAACTCTCTTCCAGGATAGTAAATTTCTCCCATCTTGTTAAAAAAATCTGCCACAAATCTAATCTTTCCTAGCCGATCTGCCGGATCCATATCTGGAGATGTAAAATGCAAACACCTCAAGATAAGCAAAAATCTATTCCTTGACATATATTTTCTAAAAACAGGTAGATTAAATAGCGGATCAGTTTTCCAATAATCGTTAAGACGGCTCAAGGATATTGTGCCAGTGTGAAGTAACAGTTCGTCAAGAGTAAGATCTTTAAAATTAGTAATACGTGATTTTGTTCTTGTTTCTGGGCGCAGCAAAACCTCGACTGCGTAAGAGTTCGTTCGTTCTACAATAGTTTGTAAAAAATCATCAATGATCATTTCGAAAAAATCGATAGGTGCACCCTGTCCTGGAATTTGCACCAATAATTCCTGGGGTTTCTGGAACAAAATTTGTTTTAACGCACCTCTGTCGTTCCATTTTATCTCATCAAGGCTAGGAAGTGTTTGATGTGGCCGAATAGGGTCTATAAAATTCTCTTCTTCGGACTCGGAGCTTGAATTTACATCACTATCGTCTGTGTCTGGTACGTAATGTTCGTCACTACTACCTCGGCTTTCTTCCAATAGCTGCAATAATTCAGTGTCAGTTAGCTTCTTTTTCTTATCATATACCTTTTTTTCATCACTACAATGTCTTTTTTTAATACCAGAAGGCCCACGTTGATTGTCCATATTGTACGGCAGATTACAACCAAACCAAAAGCAAATCCGCGGAACCACTTAAGCACCTGTTAGAACTTGCGTTTTTAAGCAACGCCACCACTAGAAATACGTTTCATATACAACGCCGATGGAATACTAAAACGTTTCGTAAGAACGCATGTCGAACTCCGATCGGAGTAGACGGCGTTGGCGAAAAGACCCGACGCACTTCGATCGGAGTGGTCGGCAGTCAACCTGTTAATAAGTTTGAAGATAAAACATGCATTATAAAAGGATCTTCTCATTTCCAAAATATGTAACCCTAAAGTCCTCCGCATGACAATCTTATGATAATTCAGAAGTGTACCGTTGCACTTAAGTGCGGAAAATCGCAAAAATTTATTTTGCACTCTTTCGATTGTTCCCTTATGCAACTCATCAAATGGAGACTAAATTACCGTCGCATATTCCAAGTTTGCTCTCACAAGAGCACAATACAACACTCTCAAAACAGTCATAGAGAACTGCCCCCAATTTCTCAAAACAAAACCCAGCATACTTAGCACTTTCTGGCTAGTAGCAGATATATGCCTTGTAAAAGTAAGTCTTTCATCGAAAACAACCTCAAGGTCCTTTGCTGAACTTCTGTAAGGAAGTTGAACACCTTCGATCGAGTATGAGGATGGGCCTCTATGTTTCCCTTTATAGAAGCTAATGGTGAAACATTTGCTAACATTTAAAAATAGGTGATTGGACTGGGTCCACTGTCAAACCAGATCAAGGTGGTCTTGGAGCTCCACAACGTCCTCAACACTACCAATTGGCCGATAGATCTTCAAATCGTCTGCAAACATAAGCCCCGTTGAGCGATGCAATGCCGATAACAGATCATTTACAAACAAAATAACGAGCAGAGGAGCGCAGTGCGAACCCTGGAGGACGCCCGATGTAATATGAATAATACTGGATGACAAACCATTGATTCTCACACTTTGGGTACGGCCCAAGAGAAAACTCTTTAACCAAGCTATGATCTGCTCAGAGAATCCCAGGGAAAGAAGCTTGCTCAATAACATCTTAAAGTTAACTCAAAGGCCTTGAAGAAATCAGTGTAGATAACATCGACCTGATCACCCCTCTCGAACGCCTCCAGCAGAGCAACTTCATATAGTGCCAAATTTTCTGTGGTTGATTTCCCAGGACAGAATTCAAACTGGTAGGGATTGATCATTCCCCTGCAAGACCAGTTTAACTGGTCGCACACTAAACTATCGAATAGTTTGGGCATGGCAGACTGTGTACACACTCCTCTATAGTTGCTGATATCCTCCCTATAACCCGATTTGAAGATGGGAGATATAAAGGTGTGCTTCCACCTAGATGGAAAAGCACAAGAGTCCAGAGACCTACTGAAAATAATTTACAGAGGTACAGTGATTGAATAAATGCTTTATAAACAGATTGGGGATATTATTTGGACCACATTTAGTTTCATCTGGTAGCCTTAACAATATGTCATTAAAGTATTACTTCGGATATGTGCCTTAATGTTGGTATTTTGCCAGTTTCTAGACACATGTTCAGTTAGTTTTTTACTAATATTTTTCTCTTCCAGGTATCGACAGGACAAGACTGCCCGTTCATCGTGTGTATGACCTACGCGTTCCATACACCTGACAAATTGTGTTTTATATTGGACTTAATGAACGGGGGTGACCTGCATTACCATTTGAGCCAGCACGGAGTTTTTACGGAGCCGGAGATGCGGTTTTATGCAGCCGAGGTAACATTAATTGTTTCCGTATTACACAATGCAACAAAAAAATATATTCTTTTTTTCACTGGGTTTATAGTATGAAATACTGATTCCTCACTGCCAACTCAATTAAAATTGATTATCAAAATAGTCACATCACGTCAAGTTTTACAGAGAAAAGCTTTTATTGGTTTATTTAAAAATACGCTAAATTAGTGACAAAAAATTTTATGTTTCATTAAAAAACTTGATTGGCTTTTCTCTTGTAGTCAGTCCTCGCAGTATCCCTCTGAAGACACCAACAGATGACTGCGAGCAAGGCTGGTTCCCACTTACCTTGATAACGCTTGTTAAACTCAGTTATTTTTTCATGTTCATCGCTAACTGAGCCCATATTTTCCGGAAAGAAACTCGAATGGAAGTGTAGAAAATGGATGGATAGGCATCCAGCATTAATTTTATTTTTTCACGGAAATCTGGTTATTTGTGGTTGCCGAGGAAATTTTTCGTGACATCAATAAGAGCCAACCATGCCTTTTTTCCTATGAAACTTAGACTGGCTAGAAAAGAGGGATCATCAATTAATCTTCTTATACGAGGCTGGTTTGAAAAGTCCGTGCAAAGTCCGAGAGATGGCACCACCGGCGCGTATCGAGGTCATGTTTAGTTAGTAGCATCTCTTGAATGAACACACACCAAGTTTCAGCCATATTGGTGTATTTCTTTGTGTTTGGCATTCGTGTGAATCAAGGAAGTCAAGTGATTTTCAAGAAATGGACGAAAAAGAATTTCGTGTGGTGATTAAACATTACTTTATGGAAGGCAAAACGCCTCAGGAGACTAAAGAGAAGCTTGATAAACATTACGGTGACTCTGCACCTTCGATTAGAACAGTTTATAAGTGGTTTCAAAATTTTCGGATTGGCCATATGGGCACAAGTGACGCTGAACGTTCTGGACGGCCTGTGGAGGTTACGACTCCAGAAATCATTGATCAAATCCATGATATGGTGATGGATGACAGGAGAGTTAAGGTGCGTGAGATTGCTAGTACTGTGGGCATCTCGACTGAACGGGTTCATAATATTTTGCATAAACATTTGGACATGAGAAAGCTATCCGCAAGTTGGGTGCCGCGATTGCTCACGCTTGACCAAAAACGGAATCGTTTGAAGTGTTACAAGGATGGTTTGCAGCTGTTCCAGAAGAATCCGTCGTTTCGTCACTGTGGATGAAACATGGATACATGACTATACTCCTGAGACCAAACAACAATCTAAACAATGGGTTACCAAGGGGGAATCTGCACCAAAAAAGGCGAAGACCGTTCCTTCGGCCGGAAAGGTTATGGCGACTGTCTTTTGAGATTCGCAGGGGATAATCCTCATCGACTATCTGGAAAAGGGTAAAACTATTACAGGTGAATATTATTCATCGTTATTGGACCGTTTGAAAACCGAGCTGCAAAAAAAAACGCCCGCGATTGGCCCACAAGAAAGTCATTTTCCATCACGACAACGCACCAGCACACACCTCAGCAGTTGTGGTGGCAAAATTAATGGAAATAGGATTCCAACTCGTTTCACATCCCCCTATTCTCCAGACTTGGCTCCCTCGGGCTACTATTTGTTCCCCAATTTGAAGAAATGGCTGGCGGGACAAAGATTTTATTGAAACGAGGAGGTGATTGCAGACACTAATGGATATTTTGCAGACTTGAACAAATCCTATTATTCGGAAGAGATCAACAGACTAGAACATCGTTGGACGAAGTGTATAAGCCTAAAAGGAGACCATGTCGAAAAATAAAAAAGGTTTACCCCAAACACATAAGTAGTTTTTATTTTTGCACGGACTTTTCAAACCAGCCTCGTATCAGGCCTTATAATATTATTTTAGCCCAGGAAATTTATTTTTGAGAAACTGAAATCCAGATCCACCCTTACGTAACGCTCTGCCAAAATTCTTGATTAAACCAAGTTTAATTTGTAGTGTGTGAATGTTTGAAGATAAAAGCTAATCGTCAATCTGATCTCGTTCAAGTTGTTTCATGAGAAAATAAAGTAAATTTTTCCTATTTTTCCTAAAATTTATTTAATATTTTTTTCTTTTAGGTTATCTTAGGCCTAGAACACATGCATAGAAGATATATAGTGTACAGAGATTTAAAACCAGCCAATATTTTACTAGACGAACACGGACACGTCCGAATTTCCGATCTAGGATTAGCCTGTGATTTTAGCAAAAAGAAGCCACACGCCAGCGTCGGTACGCACGGGTACATGGCTCCTGAAGTATTATCGAAGGTAGGCGATAACTTTTTATTATTGGAAAACTTAACCTAATATAATGTCTGTCCTGAGATGAAGTTTGCACAGTTCCAATAAGAATTTTTCCTGGTTTTTGGTTGCCGTAATGAATAAGTTTTAAACACAGTTGTAGACGTTAAAAAACGACCTACAATCTTCGTTTTAGATTTAAGTACACTGCTATTTAATAAAACTTTTTGGAGACACTCGACAATTTCCTTGGAATTTCGGAAATTCTTTAGTTTTTTTTTTACGCTACTCAGTTTGTAACAAATTTCTTTGTAGTGTAAGATACTGCTTTTACAGGGTGTCCGGTCAAAATTCTTTTTCTTTGCCTTATCCGTTCCAGATGTTCGCGATCATTAAGGCAATTTGGATTTTGTTAGCCGCTCGGGAAAAACCTGTTATTGTCATCGAGAGCCAAGAACTTCGTCCAGGACCTCTTTTTCCCAGCACCTTACCCTTCAATATCAGTTGTAAGAATTTGTATCGCTCTTGATTCCTCATGATGTGCCCGAGATATTGCAGTTTCCTGATTTTTATGGTATTAAGGATTTCGGTTGTTTTATTCAACTTTCTCAGAACGTCAGCATTTGTCACGTGGTCAACTCAAGATATTCTTAACACGCATCTGTACAGTCACATCTTGAAAGCTTTCAGTTTTTTCATTGACGCTTCAGTCAACGTCCACGTTCCACGTTGTGTTAATATTTCGTTCGCGACATCTGTACAGTGCATTTTATTAATGGTTGCTCTGACTCTCTCGATTCTACATTTAATCTCTTTGGGGTGATCCGATTTATAGACCAAGAGGCCGACCCGAAATTTTGATCTGTCGACTAACCGTCTGCCTAGTTGTTCATTCTATCGGGCAAGTCGAATCAAAGCCTTTAACGTTGATTTTGCGGTCCCCGTGCCCTGGAATGCCCAGATAAGACCTAAAATGCTACTACTGTCGTTTAATCACTTGAATCGAGTATCATAACTGTCCAAAGGGCAGACTCCGACAAGACAGGACTCTGCTTTAGGGCCCAAAAAACTTCATTTAACCATATGAAATGAATAAATTTAGTTTGTTCTGGATAAAATAAGAGGGAACCTACAAAAGTCAGACGCCATCAATGCCGGAGGACGAAGCTGGACCCTCTTTTTCCAGCCAAAAACGGTCGTTTTTATTCGACTCGCCCGATAGAATGAACAACTAGTTAGACGGTTAGTCGACAGGTCAAAATCTCGGGTCGCCCTCTTGGTCTATTATGACTAAGTGACGTGACTGAATTGAAGTCATTCTTTCGATTGGTTGAGTCACTATTAAAGGATGTTTAATTGTAATCCATACTATTGACTGACTGATCTCCATAATATTTGTCTTTCAACGTAAAATATCCCGACTTTTTTAGGTTTTTTCCCAAGATCAATAATTTTTCTTTGATCTTTTCATAGTTAATACTATAATAAACTCCTGGACAAAATTAACGCAACAATCTGAAAATTAATTTATCTTTTTCTTATGTCAGTTTTAAAGTTTATCGAGAATTTGAATAGTAGGCTAAGCATATTTTGTTTCGTCGTTCATGACAGAAATCAAAACAATTCGTTTAGATTTACAGTTTTAAAGAATTTTTTAGAAGATAAACAATTTTCTGTAATAATGCGATAGATTTTCTTTAAAAGTAAGCTTATAAATTGTTCCCTTTTTCAAAGTAATTCGTTTTTGTGGTAGACTGTTTTATTTTTGACCCCGAAGAATTAGAAAAATGAATCAAACAAGGAATTTAACTGAACACGAGGTAACGCAAGCCTCAGTTTTATTGAACGAGGGATATTGTCAGAGTTATGTTGCCAATTTGTTAGGCATCGTTCCACAATAAGTCGTATGGTAAGACGCTTGAATGAAGTAGGAACTTATTCTAGAAGACTAGGGAAAGGGCGAAAACGATGCACTAGCGACCTAGATGAACGTTTTATAAGACAATAATGCTTTAAGAAACAGGACTGTCACTAGTTCTATAATAAGAAACGAACTCGAAGCTGTTCGCAATGTCACAATTTCTTCTAAAACAGTTAGAAGACGGTTAAATGAAGCTGAATTAAACAGTAGGAGACCAGCCACTGCGCCCTTGCTTACTAGAGAGAACAGAGTTTCCAGATTACGTTTTGCTCGAAATCACGAAAACTGGTCTGTGGATGATTGGAAACAAGTTTTCTTCACAGATGAAACTAGGGTTAGTCTAAAACATCCAGATGGTCGTGAGCGAGTATGGCGAAGACCAGGAGAGAGGTTTGCTCCTTGCAATATCTCTGCAAGGATTCCATTCGGCGGTGGCTCTGTTATGTTCTGGGGTGGCATCTGCTTTGATGTTCGCACAGAGTTAGTTCCTATCCGTACGAGATCAATGAATGCTGACTACTATCTTGAGAATATTGTAATAGAACATGTGATGCCTTTCGGTCATTTTATGGGGTCCAATTTCCTGTTTATGCAAGACAACGCTCGACCTCACGTGGCTAGGGAGGTACTCGATTATCCTAATCAAGTTGATATACCGATTATGCAATGGCCACCAAAAAGCCCGGATCTGAATCCTATAGAACATGTATGGGATCACCTTAAGAAAAATGTGAAACGTCATATACCTACACCTAGAAACCTGAGGGAACTTGAAAATGCAGTTATCACAGAATGAGAGCAAATTCCTCAAGATTTTATCCAAAATTTAATTAGAAGCATGCCTAGGCGCATAAACGCTGTCATCCGAAGTAAAGGAGGCAACACACGCTACTAGTGTCCCAGTTACACCATTAATTTTGCTACTAGTGTCCCAGTTTATTTTTTTCATTATTACATAATTTCAACGATTTTGTCTTAAGAATAATTTTAATTCGAATCTTATAGAGAAATTTGGTAGCTAATTCACTTTTAAAGTATCCGAATAAGTTTTTTCTAACTTTTAGTGTAACCAATGTTCATAAAAAATTATTAAAATTAATTCATTATAGAGATTTGTATGATTTAATATATTGTTGCGTTAATTTTGTCCAGGAGTGTATATAATCGTCAGATTTTAAGTTGAAAACTTGAAGAACAATTAAACCTCCGTATATATATATTTATATATATATATATTTATATATATATATATATATATATATATATATATATATATATATATATATATATATATATACTTGCGAAGTGAGGATGAATTGATATAAATACATACGAAGCTTGCGGGAGGTGGAATATCAGAAACCGACAATAGACCGGCTAGTGATTTTGGTTGACGTTATAAGCGCTTGCGTCGAACTCCACAGCGAATATGCCACCCTGATGAAGTATATATCAGAACTGGCTGCAGAAATCCCCAGGGATGGGCTTTTTTTATGGGCGTAGTACACGCGCTATAGGGAAATCCTTAAAGCAATTTATGTTGATCTTGAATCGCTGGAAAATTATTTCAGTTATTTCACTATATAAAGACTTCTTGAAAAGGGTTGTACGAGGAGTGACAAGCTCAACTTCAAAAGGATGTGAAGTACTAGCGCGATGTATATTCCTAGCATGCCTCGCGTTGGGAGGAACTAAGCTGGCTACATCCATCGAACATTTTCCATGAAAGTACTTGTAGAATAGACTTAAGTCGCTAACCGTTCTTCGATGTTCCAAGGAATCAAGATGAATTCTGGGTCTCCAAATAGACGAACTCTTTTGAATATAATCCAATAAATGCAGTGTACGAGGGTGGTTCAATAAATACCCATGTTTAACGACAGATAACGTTGCTGAGTTGATGTTACCATCGTGTGCTGTCATCTGATAGATGACACAAAAAAATATTTGACACTGAATTATAGGTTAGTTTGTATTCGGCAGCCATTTCAGTAAGTAGTGTAACGTGTTTGTCGCTAAGATGGAAAAAGTGCAGTGTCGTTCAGACTTTCGGCTTTGAATGGGAAAACGTGTGAGGAGATAAAAGCGAAATTGGATGCTGTTTATGGGAACCCTTCGCCATCAATGACAATAGACGTTTTTATGAGGATCGCCCGGGACGCCCATCAGATGTTACCGAAAAAATTATTGAAAAAGTCCACGACATAATTCTCGCTGATCGTCGAACGAAAGTGAGGCCATAAGTGTGTCGACTGGAACGGTAATTGATATTGTACATGATAAGTTGGACGTGAAAAAGTTGTCGGCCCGATGGGTGCCGCGATTTCTCATCGTGGACAACAAGCGGGTGCGGTTTTTACCTTCGAAGCTGTGTTTGGAGCAATTTAAGCGAAATCCGAAGGACTTTTTGCATCGAGTTGTCAGCGTTGATGAGCCCTAGATCCAACATTATACACCCGAAACCAAACAACGATCAAAATAATGGGGCTGCTTCCCGTGAATTTGCTCCAAAGAAGGCGAAGACGGTCTCATCGGCCGGAAAAGTTATGGCGACGATTTTTTGGAAGGCAAAGGGTATCATACTCATTGACTTTTTAAGAACAATCACTAGACTATACTATAATAAGTTATTGGACCGCTTCGATAAGAAATTGAAGGAAACACGGCCCTATTTAGTGAAGAAAAAGATGCTGTTTCACATTCATTTGGAGTTGTCGCCGCCAAACTGCATGAATTGCGTTATCAATCGCTGCCGCATCCCCTTATTCGCCCGACCTGTCTCCCTGCGATTTCTTCTTGTTCCCAAACATGAAGAAATGACTCGCAGGTCATCACCCATACAGAAGCGTACGAGGCTGGTTTGAAAAGTCCGTGCAAAATCCGAGAGATGGCACCACCGGCGCGTATCGAGGTCATGTTTAGTTAGTAGCATCTCTTGAATGAACGCACACCAAGTTTCAGCCATATTGGTCTATTTCTTTGTGTTTGGCATTCGTGTGAATCAAGGAAGTCGAGTGATTTTCAAGAAATGGACGAAAAAGAATTTCGTGTGGTGATTAAACATTACTTTATGAAAGGCAAAACGCCTCAGGAGACTAAAGAGAAGCTTGATAAACATTATGGTGACTCTGCACCTTCGATTAGAACAGTTTATAAGTGGTTTCAAAATTTTCGGACTGGCCATATGGGCACAAGTGACGCTGAACGTTCTGGACGGCCTGTGGAGGTTACGACTCCAGAAATCATTGATCAAATCCATGATATGGTGATGGATGACAGAAGAGTTAAGGTGCGTGAGATTGCTAGTGCTGTGGGCATCTCGACTGAACGGGTACATAATATTTTGCATAAACATTTGGACATGAGAAAGCTATCCGCAAGATGGGTGCCGCGATTGCTCACGCTTGACCAAAAAACGGAATCGTGTGAAGTGTTGCAAGGATGATTTGCAGCTGTTCCAGAAGAATCCGGAGGACTTTTAAGCGTCGTTTCGTCACTGTGGATGAAACATGGATACATTACTATACTCCTGAGACCAAACAGCAAACTAAACAATGGGTTACCAAGGGGGAATCTGCACCAAAAAAGGCGAAGACCGTTCCTTCGGCCGGAAAGGTTTATGGCGACTGTCTTTTGGGATTCGCAAGGGATAATCCTCATCGACTATCTGGAAAAGGGTAAAACTATTACAGGTGAATATTATTCATCGTTATTGGACCATTTGAAAACCGAGCTGCTAGAAAAACGCCCGCGATTGGTCCACAAGAAAGTCCTTTTCCATCACGACAACGCACCAGCACACACCTCAGCAGTTGTGGTCGCAAAATTAATGGAAATAGGATTCCAACTCGTTTCACATCCCCCCTATTCTCCAGACTTGGCTCCCTCGGACTACTATTTGTTCCCCAATTTGAAGAAATGGCTGGCGGGACAAAGATTTTATTCAAACGAGGAGGTGATTGCAGACACTAATGGATATTTTGCAGACTTGGACAATTCCTATTATTCGGAAGGGATCAACAAACTAGAACATCGTTGGACGAAGTGTATAAGCCTAAAAGGAGACTATGTCGAAAAATAAAAAAGGTTTACCCCCAAACACATAAGTAGTTTTTATTTTTGCACGGACTTTTCAAACCAGCCTCGTATTTTGGGGAGTTGGATTATTCCTATTTTTTGGAGGAGTTAAAAAAATGACAAGGGCTTTGGGAAAAGTGTATATGCCTAAAAGGGCGACTATGTTGAAAAACAAAAAATTTGTTTTTGAAAAAAAAAATGGTGTCTTCAATTCTAACACGGATCCTTATTGAACCATCCTCGTATGTTTGAACTTTACACAGAATTAACAGTTGTTGTGGCGTGTAACGCTTTCTAGTTTGAAATAATATTCCCAGCTTTTGAGAAGCTCTCTTTGTTATGCAGGCCACATGTTTATGCCAAGACATATTTGCTCTCAAATTAACACCCAGCAAATTGATTGACAATGTTAGAGGAATGGAGTTTCCCGACATAACTATGTCAGGCTCAGCAACGTTAACTTTTTTTAGAAAAAACTGTCGCCTGGGTTTTTCTTGCGTTAAATTCTACTGCTTTACTGTCACCCCAAGGCAGGATTTATTTCTGGCCTTTGTTAAGCTGAACAACTTCCGGTGGATATTTCTATGAGTTCAAGCGCTTAAAGTGAATGAAGAGATAAGCATTCTGCCATTTGCAAAGCTGTAGATTGGTTTCCTGGTCCTTTTCAGCAGATCCTTAATGTGAAAAAGAATAGGAGACGTATGGAACTTTGAGGAACACTTGCATTGATAGTGAAGGTGTTAGAAAAAAATCTGTCGACTGCCACTGGTAAAGAATGCTCTCTGAGGAAACACGAGAGCCATAAATAAAACCTTTCAGACATACCATAAGAGCTTAGATAAAGCACTCTCTAAACTAAACAGCAATTATCAGTCGCATCCAGGCTCGCGAAGTTCCAAATATCCAACTTTTCATTTTTTCAGGCCAATTTCCAGATTTTTTCAAGTTAAAGTTAATTACCTGGTAATTTCAGGATTCCCAGGTCGCTGGAGACCCTATTATAGTCTCTACAAACTACAAGTGCAAAAATTTATATCTTAAATGTTTATATGAACAAAAATATGCCTTAAAATATTTAAATTCCAAAGTATTAATCTGGCTGTAACAGCAAGAAAAATCTCGCTTTCATAGCAAATACATGAAGTAATTTGTTTTTCTTTTTTAGGGTACACCGTACGACTCTTCGGCAGACTGGTTTAGTTTTGGCTGTATGCTCTTTAAATTGCTTAGAGGTAAATGAAAACTGAAAAGTTAACGGTTCAATATGCATTTTTGTGACCTTGATAAATTTTTATTTAATAAATCGAAAACTAGTAAGCAATCAACTTCTAATACTTTTGATATTACTTTGTATCAAAATAAGTAAAAAGGACTAGGTCTCTACCTTTTAGAAGTGACAATCTATATCATGAGTACTATTCACTTATATATCCACTTTTTTCAAAGCTTTACTTGACGGTGTCACAGTAAACATAAAACAAAGTGCCGACTCGGCACCTTCGATCTCAAGGGGTTCGAGTTTGTAACGATCACATGACCTGTCGCCATATTGCTGGTATGATGCCCGCGAGTTTTTGAAATATTCAAATTCTTTCTTTCAAAAAAAATCATATTCTGTAAAGTAAAAATAAATTTTGCTAATTAAAGAATTACTACTTTTGCATGCCCAGATTGAGTTTTCAAAGTTTGTTTAGCGAATTTTAGCAGATCATGTAACTTAACTCTAGCAGACAATTAGCTTTGAATTCAGAAAAAAAAGTTCAAGTGGAATAACAAACCAATACTTAACAACTGTTTTACAAATAAAATGTATCTCTAATATGAAAACACAACTATTATAATCTTTATATAATAACACATGGGCTGAAAAGTCCCGGGCCTAACACAGAGATGGCGTTAGTTTTATTGCAGTCACCTTTTTTTCAGTTAATACTAACCTTCAAAAGACAGCTGTTAAAATTTCATGATGATATTCTATTCATTAGTTTGTGAGTTATTGTGCTAAGAGTGACGCTACTTTTGTTATTTTCAAAACAATGGATCAAAAACAATTTCGTGTTTTAATTTTACACTGCTTCTTGATGGGAAAAAATACCGTTCAAGCGAAGCAATGGCTTGAAAAGTGTTATGGGGACTCCGCTCCATCAGAAACAACAATAAAACGTTGGTTTGCTGACTTCAAACGTGGTCGTAGAGACACCGAAAACATCAAAAAAATCCATAAAATCGTTTTGAATGATCGAAAAGTGAAGTTGCGTGAGTTAGCTGACATCGTAAAGATATCAAAAGAACGTGTTGGCTTTATATTGCATGAGCATTTGACTATGAGAAAGCTCTGTTCAAAGTGGGTGCCGCGTTTGCTCACTGTTTATCAAAAACAAGAACGTGTTGATGATTCTGAGCAGTGTTTGGCCATTGTTAGAGCGGCGCTGGAATGATTGCGTTGCTCTTGATGGAGATTACGTTGATGAATAAAGTTAATTTTGAACCAAAAAAACCGTGTTTTCTTTGTTAGGCCCGTGACTTTTCAGCCCATGTGTTATATTGCGTAATAAAAAATTATGAATAAATTACCTTTTAGGACCTTCGGGAAATCTAAAAAAACTAATTCCTTTGGAGATACCACATATATTTTTACAAGCACTAACTGCACAACAAAAACTTCCTCTTGACATCTTTTTTATAATTATTTTCAATTATACACGTTATATAAAGATTCTCCTTGAAATCCAGATGTAAATACAACCCGCGACCGCGCTGATAGCCATGTTGTTGGTGTGATAGAAGATGCTTGCGTGATAAAAAACAGGACCTAAAAATTTTCGAGAGCGTCGCTACTGTGTTTTATGTTTACTTGACGATGTCTTGGCGACTAGCATGTCAGGTTTTGTGTGCTAGCAGCACGTTCTCATTGGCTGGCGAGTGAGAGCTCGAGCATGACTCGAGTCCTAGGTTCTGTGATTATTTGTATTTTTTGCCTCGACGAAGTATCATCTCGATTTGTTATTCTTTCTCTTGATTTGTCTCAACAATTCGACACAATATATTTCCAAGAGTTAGAGTCATTGCCTATCATCTTTATTATTCAAGTTGTCTGCTCTATTTTCTATTTCTATTCTTGTTTTTTTAAAATCGATCTCGTGTCCGGTGTTTAGTACATGTTGAGCTAGTGAAGAAGTGAAAATTTGTGGCTTATAGCGATTGTGTGTTCATTTCTTTTGGTATTTATTTTTCGATTTTTTGGCGTATGTATGACAATTCACTCACTCAATTTTGTCTTTGGGTGTTGGAAAAACCTCTGGTAAGCAAAAAAGTCGACTCGAACTATTTGGCTTCATTTATCATTTAATACAGATCCCAGAATTTAGTGTGTGTTATATATTTACGGATTTTAGTACCATTTGAAAGCTTATTCTATTCTCTTTTTAACGATACCAAATTCCAGAGCAAACTTCATGCTTTTTACTGATTACAATGATGGAAAGGGGAAACAAGAAGAACAAGGGTTGAAAATGGGGGTAAGACAAAGGAAAAATTAAAGAAATTTTAAGTTTAACAATTAAATTTGTTGATAAAAACCAAAATCAATATTTTGTATTACACCCCCTAGCCATTCTTACTGCTTCCAGACGGTTTTTCAATGAGGTGTTGAGGTTTTTCCACCACTGACTGTGGGATTCTTCCGTCATCGCAACCTTTAAGTCCCTCGGCGATACAGGGGCTGGATTTCTGGCTCAAACCCTTCTTTGGAGCTCATCACACATGTGCTCGATTCGATTAAGGTCAGGACTTCGCGCAGGCCAGTCTACTGTGAGTATTCCCACTTTCGCCAGATTTTGCTGCACCGATGCAGCAGCATTTGGTCTCGCATTATCGTGCATTAGCACGAAGTTACCGCCAACAACCCCAACGTAAGAAACGACGTGTTCTTGCAGGATCTCCTAGAGATACCTGTGAGAAGTTGATCCTTTCTGGCAAAAAACTTATTCAGTTATTGTAAAGCAACTGAAAATAGACAGAAGTCCATATTCCAGCAGCTTACTAGCTATTCTCTTGTCTGTCAAATCCATCCTGAGACGCGTTTCGCCGTATCACGGCTCATCAGTCAGGCTAGGATTGACAAACAAGAGAACGGTATGAAGTGGAACTTATCCAGAAGTTACGGAGCACGATGGTAGGATACAACGAATTCTATTAAGTACGCATACCTATTACTCCATCGAAAGCTGACACAGCAGCTTTCGAACCGACAGAGTGGTTGACAGGTTGACAGACAAGAGAACAGCTCGAGGAAGGATCCCTCGAAAAGCGTTACCTGCTTTTAAAGCGTTGACTGTGTCAACCACTCTGTCGGTTCGAAAGCTGCTGTGTCAGCTTTCGATGGAGTAATAGGTATGCGTACTTAATACAATTCGTTGTATCCTACCATCGTGCTCCGAAACTTATTCAAGTTTATGTGCACTTTTACTAAATTTTCGTCTCTGGCGACTGGTCTAAAGTATCGGTAACTTTTACGACCTCCCAAATATTAATAAATAACAAAGAAAATGAACCAACCATATGTTTAACTTTAGGGCACTCGCCGTTTCGCCAACACAAAACAAAAGACAAACAGGAAATCGACAGGATGACCCTGACGATGAACGTCCAACTGCCAGTCTCGTTCTCCTGGGATCTTAAATCGTTACTAGAAGGACTGCTACAGAGAGATGTAGATAAGAGGTAAGTTAAAAAAAAGTATATTTTAGTATTTCAACTTTAGTTATGTTAAGAGTCATAATTAGAGATGCGACGGATAATGATTTGGCCGGATACCGAATATTCGGTCAGCACCTTGGCCGCATATTCGGCATATTCAAATGATTAGGGATGCAAGTTATGTACGACATGTTTAAACGTGTACATTGTGCCTTCTGCGTGGCTTGGTGTGATGTTATGCTGGCAGGTAAGGGAGGGGGCTCTTTGGGATTGGTACGGAGGAACACACATAACGCGCTCATCCATTCTTTACTGAACTGCTTCGCTACACTAGGTAATAATTAGAAGCGAAAATGGCATCGAGTGATAAAAAATCACTAATTTAGAAATATTTTGATATTTGTGAGAGGAATAATAAGTTCGCTATATGTTTGTTGTGCAAGATATCTCGTGGAGAAGGAAAAAGGCCATGAAAAAACACGTGAAAAAATCAATCAATCGGTTTTATAACGTCTTCCGATGCCTAATTTCCACTCCTCCCGGTTTCTCCATCCCTCCTCCTCCAGATCTCTCTCTAGTACTTCCTTGTTGATTCCTGCTCTCCAGCTTTGGCGTGGTCTTCCTCGCTTTCTTTTTCCATCAGGGATCCAATTTAAAATCTTTTTAGGTAGTCGGTCTTGTGACATTCTCTGTACATGTCCGTACCATACCAACTGTTGGGTTCTGATTTCGTCCACTATATCGTGCTTTATTTCTAAAGCTCGTCTTATCATATTATTTGGTATGCGGTCTTTTCTGGATTTTCTGGCTGCTCGTCTCCACAAATCCATTTCTGTAGCTTTTAGTATTTTTTCTGTTCTTTCCTTCAATGGCCACACCTGGGAGCTGTAAGTTATTATACTTTGTACTATTGAGTTGTAAATTCTCTTCTTATTTTCAATGGTTATGTTTTTGTCCCATAGTATACTATTAAGCATTGCAATCGCTTTTCTTCCTTGGATATTTCTCTCGAATATTGCTTCTTCCAGTGTTCCGTCCCTAGATATTCTCGTTCCCAAATACTTATAACTGGCACAGTGTTTGATGGTGTGTCCTGTGGCCAGTTTCAAGTCCTGCTGTTGTCCTCCGACGCACATGTACTAGGTCTTTTTAATATTGACTTCTAGGCCCCATTTTTCATATTCCTCCATAAGTTTTCGTGTCATGTATTCCATATCATCGATGTCCTGAGCGACTACTACCTGGTCGTCTGCGAATGATAGCGTGTACAATGTGGTATCGTCATCCAGTGGTAATCCCATACTGCTGCATTTCCTTTTCCAGTTCTTCAATGCACTCTCCAAATAGATTTTAAATGGCGTTGGGGATATACAGCAGCCCTGTTTGAGACCCTTTGTGACCTGGAACCCTGTTGTTATACCATATTTGGTTTTCACACTACTTCTTGCGTCTTGGTATAAGGATTTTACGGCTTTAATTATTTCGGTGCTTACATTACTCTGTTGTAGTGTTTCCCACAATTTCATTAGGGGTACGCTATCGTAGGGTCTTTTTTAAATCAACAAACAAGACATAGACTTTCTGATCAAATGCGGTTTTCTTTTCTAGGATTTGCGTCAGTGAGAAAAGATGGTCTATTGTGGATCTTTCTGCTCTAAAGCCTGCCTGTTCTTCAGCTTCTACGTCCGCGTATTCCGTTTCTATTCTATTTTTAAGTATTTTTCCGTATATTCTGCTAATAGATCTTGTAACCGTTATTCCCCTATAGTTATCGCAATTATTTTTGTCTCCTTTCTTATGAATTGTTGATGTGTATGATATTTTCCATTCCTCAGGTACTTCTGATGTGTTAATGCATCTTTGGAATAAATTCCTCAAAGCGCTAACTAGCTTTTCAGTTCCGTATTTTACTATCTCTCCTGGGATGTTTCCTGGTCCTGGAGCTCTACCATTTTTTAGCTTTTTACATACTTCTTTAACTTCTGATGTTGTTATCCTTATTGGGGATCCTCGTATAACTATATTTGGGTTTCCATGTTGGGTACTTTTGAACTCTGGTCTATCTTCTGTTAGCATATTTGTAAAATATTGGTTCCATTTTTCTGGTGTTATTGGTGAGAAGATTTCTCTTGTCCGTTCTGTTCTCATATTTTTAAGAAGTCTCCAGCTTTCTGGGCTTTTTCTTCTTCCTCCTGTGTGTGTTGAGTCTTGAGCATGTCTTTTCCCATTGGTTGTTCTTTTTGTCACTAATCATTTTGCATACTCTAGCTTGGGATTCTTTGTATTTTACTTTGTCGTTTGTGCTCTTTGAACTTCAGTATTTGTGATAGCTTTTCCGTTTTTCTTCAATTTCGTATTTAATTTCTTCATCCCACCAATATGGTTTTTGCTGTTTTTCCCTTTTCTCTTGGTACCCTAATGCTTCCAGTTCGGCTGCGTGTGGGTATTCCTTTATATACTTATATTCTTCTTCTATATTAACAAATCCCGTCGGTTGTATCTTTTGGTCCAGTCTACTCTCGTACAGATTTCTGACACTTTCATTTTGTAAGCTGTCTGTATTATATCTTACTTAGAAGAAACTGCAGAAAGAAAATTACTATGGGATGTGGATGATGCAAATCAAAACGTTGTCATTATTCGATTGTAGAACGGGTTGGTTTTACTTGACTTCTTGAGAATGCATTTTTTTTAAAAATTGAGATCGCAATATTATGTCACATTTCTTATTAAAACAATTTCATAATTCCTCCTCTTATTCATTTATATACAATGCCTAAACTATCCAATCTTTACCGGATACTAGGTGGCTATTCGGCCGGATACCGAATGGTGAAAAAGTTGGCAGGGTAGGCCGGATACCGAATAGTGAAAACCTTGGCCAGATACCGGATAGTAACCGTTGCATCTCTAGTCATAATGCTTAGCCGCCACTTTGGTTGACTTGTACATAAACCTGAACTTATTTAAAGACATTATAACTCGGTAAGGATATTCGAAATTCGAAAAAAAAAATACTAAAAAGGTAAATTAGCATGAGGAACATAACCTATACATGGATTAATTGAACATTTATTCACCAACTAAACTGAAAAATATAAAAAAAACGCTGTTTATCTCTAAGGATGCTCCTAATTTTCGCTAAAATTTATTTTATTTGGTAACAATATGCATATATTTCATAATTGGATAATCGATCGTCATAGATTAAACACCCCGTATCAAAATGTAATGTTAAGACCCGGAAATGATTAGACATAAAGTTCCATTTCACATTTTTAGGGTAGGATGTAGGGGAGGAGGTTCGGAAGAAGTAAAGGCCCACGCGTTCTTTAAGGGTTTAGACTGGAGTCAGGTATACAATCAGAAATATCCACCACCTTTAGTACCTCCGAGAGGGGAAGTGAACGCAGCCGACGCATTTGATATAGGTTCGTTTGATGAAGAAGATACCAAAGGCATTAAGGTAAGGAAAAGTGTTTGCAAGTCGAAAGCTTAAATGAAATATAAAGTGTGAGTTTTACAGTCGGTCAAGTAAAAATGTTTCGCCTATAACTTGTAAATTCCTTGTTTTTTTTGAGGTTATTGTTGGCACCTTTGCAAACAATACTTTGTGGAAAAGATTTATTTCTAACCTTGAGATCTGAAAGAATTCCCGATGTAACAACGGATGAAATAATGAACCTCATATAACATATGCACAACAAAGAATCAGGGGATGGTGCAATAACTATAGAAACGATAACGTATGGAGGGACATCGTTAATACAATCTCTTTAAGCTCTATTTAACAGGTGCCTGCCTTATAGAAAGTAACATACCAACACCTTGAGTAAACATTTTGATTGTGCTTATTTTTAAAAAGAAGAACAAATTTAAATTGGAGAATTACAGATCCATCAGCCTTTTATAGGTACTATACAAAATCCGCACTAGAATAATAAACATTTAGATTAACGAACAAATAAGACAGTAATAAACCACGAGAACAAGCGGGATTTAGACGGCGATACAATATTTTCAAACAATTAGATTCCTATTTTGGATGGTGGTAGCTTCTACTTGATGGAAATTTATTATAAATATATAATAAAAGACTGTTTTTAGTCAATTTCCACTGGTTTATTTAAATTGCGATGATGCGTTTCGCTGTCGATGTAGCTTCTTCAAATCTACATTTTACACTGTCAAGTTAGGTTTAATATTCACAGTTTTATATAATTTCTTAATTATAATATTACACCTAATTAAATTACATTGATAGTATTGGAAAATCCACACAGATTTGGAGTTAAGAGAATAAATTCAATAATGGTGAATTGCTTAAATCTACCTGGTCGTTGAGTGAAGTACATGTAGTCCTTAATCGATTTATTTGCATCGTCTCTAAAAGGTTTAGTTTTAAACCTTTTTGTTGGGTGTGTAAAATTTTGAAATTCTTGTTAAATGTGTGATTTTCTGTTAAAAGATGATTAGCATATGTTGAATTACTTTTTACCGACTCGAGCCGAGTAAAGTTATTGCTATTTATCGTCCGGTATAAATACAGTTTTTTGAGTAGTAGTTGTGCAGATTAATATTTGAAATTTTCACCATGGGGGATAGTAGTGGTGGGTCTCAGGATGGTGATGAAAGTGATGCGAATTTAGAAAAGATAAGCGTAATTGGCGACATAAATACAGGATCCTCTCAGCAAACCGAACATCGTTTATTCAAGCATGCACGAACAAAAACTGAAGCAATAAAAAATGTACCTGAAATAAAAATACATGATAACAAACAGAGAACGAATAAACTACCAGGCCAGGTCAACAAAAAGGAGACATCGCTAAGTAGGTGTGTAGTTCTTGAGGAAAGGTTTGGAAGTCCTTTTATGGATGGAGACGAGTTCCAGGAAGTTTTCTGGCCCAGGAATTCATTACAACGTAGTCCCCAATTTAAAAAGGGAGGGGTAGAGACAGAGAACTCCAAAGAAAAAGTAAATTCTTCTGAGGAGACCACTCGGGAAAACCAGACTACGAAAAGCCAAATTGATTTACCCCCATACAAACGCAAACGTTCCGGTTCCAGCCCTAGCTCACTGGAACGATTTAAAATGTAACACTGGAATGAAACAAATAATAATACGAAAGAAACAACAACGGAGCGCTCTGTTTTTCCTCCTTTGCTGCACGAAAACAACAGCGATAACCCACAAAACATGATCAAACGAGTACTGGAAAATCTGGAAACTATACAGAACTATTCTGAAACTAAACTCGAGGAAAACAAAGAAAGAGACTCTCAAAACAAAGTGATATTGAGGAAAGCTTCATATAACATATACAAAGTATTAACTACATTTGCTTATCAAATAGGACACTTACAGCAAGAAAATGCCAAACTTACATATCAGCTTAATCATAACATACACGTGCAACTGTCTGTCAAAATGTGCAATCTATTGGAAATTCTGTTGACCTAATAGAGGACTTTTTGCGCCAACATACAGAGTGTATCTTTTTGTGTGTCACTGAGCATTGGAAAACCCAAGATCAGTTAAAAAATTATGGCATTGAAGGATTTACTTTAGCGTCAAGCTTCTGCAGAGAACAAGAAAATAGACATGGTGACAGTGCTGTGTTTGTCAGAAAAAACATTAAATTTAAATCAAGGTCAGATATAAGTAATATAAGTGTGGAATCTAATTTTGAGTGTTGTGCATGTGAAACTAAGATAAAAAATAAAAACATCATTGTTGTGTCTCTGTATCGTCCCCCCAATGGTGAGTTCAGCATTTTCTTAAATAAAATGGAACAAATGTTAGTACTCTGCACAAATAATCCTAGTGATATAGTTATCATTGGTGGCGACTTTAATATTGACTTTCTGTCAGCTTCAAAAAATATTTCTGAATTTAATTCAGTTGTTTCCTCTTTCAATGTCAAACAAACTATTTTAAAACATACGCGCATTACTAACACAAGTAGTACCTGTATTGATAACATACTAACAAATTTTGATGGTGGCATGACATCCCAAATTTTGCACTCGATAATTTCAGACCATACCGCTCAGAAGGTGATATTATATATCGAAAAACAAAAATCTTTATTCATTAAAAAAAGAAGCTTTAATACTCAGAATAAAACTAACTTCAAGAATGGTCTTCAAAAATTAAATTGGCAGTCCATCTACTCAATCAATGCTGAATTAGTGGACAACCAGTGGTCTACTTTTATGAAAATTTTCTTAGAGATATTTAATGAGCATTTTCCCAAATAAAGATCCCACGTAGAAATTTTAATAAATCCAAATATATGCAAAGTAGCCCTGAAATCAAAGAGTGTAAAAGACAATTGGATATTCTGTATGTAATAAAAAATGTAAATATTAGATATAAGGCTATGTATAGTAATAAAAAGAAAGAATATGACAACTTGTTGAAAGACCATAAAAGAAAAAACTATGCGGAGAGGTTAAGAAATTCGGATAATAAAAGTAAATGTACTTGGAAAATTATAAATGAAATAAAAGGTAAGCTAGCAGAGAAAAAACATTAAAATTGAAGGAAATAAGGAGAATATAGCAAACGATTTTAATGATTTCTTGATAAACGTAGCACCTAATCTATTAAACAAATTGAATAATACACCTTTTAATTCGGAAATAGAGTATAACGCTGTAGAAATTAAGGTAGAATTAGTGAATAAAGAGGAAATAATGCAGATAGTCACAAAACTGAAAAATAAGTTCACGTGCGGTTTTGATGAGATTTCAAATAGCCTAATAAAGTTTGTGATATCCGAAATTATGGAACCTTTAATGTACATTATAAATAATTCAATTAAATACGGTATATTCCCTGAACAGTTAAAAATTGCACTAGTAATTCCGGTTTATAAAAAAGGTGATGAAACCAATATAGAAAATTATCGCCCAATAAGTCTGCTCAGTTCATTCTCCAAAATATTTGAACATGTTATGTGCCAGCGAATTCTAGGATTTATGGTGGAAAATGGCCTACTTAATAAAACACAACATGGATACTTACATGGAAAATCCACTCAAACAGCAATTGTTAACTTTGTACAACAGATAATAGACGTTCTAGAAAATAACGAGATTCCTCTGGGGTTGTTTCTTGATTTATCAAAGGCATATGATACATTAAACCATAATATACTTTTACACAAATTAAACAGGTACGGAATTCGAGGAACAACCCTGAAGTGGATCAAATCATACTTATCTTGTAGGGAACAAAGAGTGGTGATAGGTAAGGGAAGTGACAGGGTGTCATCTCAAAAAAAGAAGATAATGTTAGGCATTCCACAAGGTAGTGTTATGGGCCCTATACTGTTTATCTTATATGTAAATAACATAACTGAATTACTTTTATTAAATAATAAATGTAAAATTACTAATTATGCAGATGATACGAACATTTTGTTAAGTAATAAAGACTTTACTGACCTTGAAGAAGATGCTGAGATTTTTATGCTAGGGGCGGAGGAATGGTTCACAAAGAATAGGCTAGTCATGAATAACACAAAAACGAACATTATGATATTTAAAACAAGCAGGTCACGACTAGAGGAACCAACTAGTTTAAACTTAAATGGTAACCATATTAGTTTAAATGCTGAAGTTAAGTTTTTGGGCATGTTTCTAGATAGTACTTTATCCTGGGAATGTCATGTCAACCATGTTGTGAGTAAATTAAACAGAATATGTTATAGTCTTAGACTCTTGGGAGGTATATTTCGTTTGACATCAAGAAAATACTGTATCATGCAAACTTTGAGTCCCATATAAGGTATGGAATTATCATGTATGGAAATAGTAGAGATGCTAGTAGGGTTTTTGTTTGTCAAAAAAGAGCTTTACGAATTATACTCAATTTAAACCATAGAGAATCATGTAGAGGAAAGTTTACAGAAAATAAACTACTTACTGCTACTGCTGTTTACATACAGGAATGTATACTATTCCTGTTTAAAAATAGGTCTTTATTTGAAAGATATGAGTCACAAACTGTATATGCCACAAGAACAATGAACTATACTTACCCAAGACACCGATTGACTATGACAGAGAAGGGTGCACATTATCAATGTATAAAGTTGTATAATACTTTACCAAATGATATTAAATTAATTACAAATCTCAAAATACTCAAAAAGAAAATCTTTAGATTGTTATTGAAAATAGAGCCATATAATATTGAAGAGTTCTATAGATACTTTGATAATGTTTAATCCTGTTAGGTAGTTTTAGTCTTAGTTGGGGACACTATTTTATTGTATGCTGGCATACTTTTAAAATAAAGATAGTTTTGAATTTGAATTTGAATTTTCTAGGGATGAAACTTTTTTCGTGTTCTGTAATTCTTTGTATAACTGTACGTCCAGTTTGTCCTATGTATGTTTTAGGACATGAACCATATGTTAATTGATAAACCCCTGATTTATTGTCTTTATTGATTTGTGGTTTGTAGTTTTTAAGATATTTCCCTATAGTATTGTTAATCTTGTAAGCTATGTTGATATTTTTTTGATTTAAAAATTTCCCCAGTTTTTCCGTGAGATGAGAAATTTCTCATTTAACTCGGACTTGCCGAGATTTTCATGGACAGTGTAGAAACAATGATATTTAACAACCATAATAACAATAGTAATAATTGTTTATACTGGTATCGATACGTAGACGATATAATTTTATGCTTCACAGGTACGGACAGACAATTAACTCACTTTTTACAGTATATTAATTCTTTACATAGACATATCAGTTTTACAATGGAAGAAGAAATCGAAGGGAGAATCAACATCCTAGACTTAACAATCAGTAAAACCATGAAAAAACATGAATTTACAATATATCACAGACCTTGTCATACAGATACCACAATTCATAATAGTTGTCACCACCCTAACCATCATAAACTCGCAGCTTATCATAGTTTTATACATAGACTAACTAATATCCCCTTGTCAGAGGACAATTTTACTAAAGAATTAAACTACATAAAACAAGTAGCCGTTAACAACGGTTATTCGGTTACTTTAATCAATAATATCGTTAGGAAAAAAGTTAGAAACAAGGCAATCTCAGAAATATACCCACGTTTTAAGCACAGAAATACCACATTTAAATGCTTAACCTATTTCGGCAAACCAACGGAAAAAACTGGGGAAATTTTTAAATCAAAAAAATATCAACATAGCTTACAAGACTAACAATACTATAGGGAAATATCTTAAAAACTACAAGCCACAAATCAATAAAGACAATAAATCAGAGGTTTATCAATTAACATGTGGTTCATGTCCTAAAACCTACATAGGACAAACTGGACGTAAAGGGTGATTCATTTAGAGGTACTTTTTTTAAAATAAAAAAAAATGAATAAAAACAATTTTATTTTATAATCTTTATTATCATATAAAAGAACCATTCTTTACAATTATTTCTTAAAGATAATTTCTTTCAAATGTTGTCCGCGACTACGGTTAACAACGTCCATTCTGAAGTTCCAATTTTCAATGACGCGTGTGAGTATTTCGAGTGGTATTTGGCCAATGACTCGAGTAATATTGGCCTCCAATGCCTCAATTGTAGCTGGCTTATCCATGTAGACTTTGGACTTTACATAGCCCCAAAGGAAAAAGTCAAGAGGTGTGATGTCACATGATCTAGCCGGCCAATTCACTGGTCCAAAGCGTGAAATGATCTGTTCGCCGAATTGCTCTCGCAGTAAAGCCATGGTTTCACGGGCTGTATGGCAAGTGACGCCATCTTGTTGGAACCAAATTTCATCGAGACCACGGGCTTCAATTTCTGGCATCAAATAGTCTGTTATCATGGCGCGATAATGGTCACCATTCACAGTAACATTCCGGCCGGCCTCTGTTTTGAAGAAATATGGACCGATTATTCCACCGGCCCATAAACCACACCAAACAGTTGTTTTTTCTGGATTTAATGGCAGCTCTTGAACCTCTTCAGGTTGTTCATCACCCCAAATACGGGCATTTTGCTTATTCACGAACTCATTAAGCCAAAAATGGGCCTCATCAGTAAACAAAATTTTTCTCGAAAACAGTGGGTCTTCTGCAAGCTTGTCAAGAGCCCAACGACTAAAACGGAAACGATTCGGAAGGTCGGTCGGCTTCAGTTGTTGCACTAGTTGAATTTTGTATGCTTTTAAAGAAAGATCCTTACGTAAAATACGCCAAGTTGTTGAATATGACAGGCCAAGCTGTTGAGAACGGCGACGAATCGACACTTCACGGTCTTCGCGTACGCTCTCCGCTACCGCCCCTATATTTTCTTCACTACGTGCTGGATGTGGTCTATTCGGTCGAGCATTATCCAATAATGAAAATTGGGTCTCAAACTTATTGATGGTAGAGCGAATTGTGCGTTCGGTAGGCCGATTATGTGGACCATAAGTTGCTCTAAGCGCCCGATACACATTCGTCGTAGAACGCCCATTTTCGTAATAAAGTTTAACAATTTGTAGACACTGTACCGGGCTAAGTCTTTCCATTATGAATTGTCAAACACTACTGAACAGGAATGCCACTTCAGTTGACACGACGCATGCGCAATCTGCAATTAAATCCCCATCACAAAAAGTACCTCTAAATGAATCACCCTTTACATTTATACAAAGAATTACAGAACACGAAAAAAGTTTCATCCATAGAAAATCTAATTCAACATATGCTAATCATCTTTTAACAGAAAATCATACATTAACAAGAATTTCAAAATTTTACACACCCAACAAAAAGGTTTTAAACTAAACCTTCTAGAGACAATGCAAATAAATCGATTAAGGACTACAGGTACTTTACTCAACGACCAGGTAGATTTAACTAATTCACCATTAATGAATTTATTCTCCTAATTCCAAATCTGTATGAGTTTTCCAATACTATGAATGTAATTTAATTAGGTGTAATATTATAATTAAGAAATTATATAAAATTGTGAACATTAAACCTAATTTGACAGTGTAAAATGTAGATCTGAAGAAGCGTCATCGCAATTTAAAAATAAACCAGTGGAAATTGACTAAAACCAATCTTTTATTATATAATTAGATTCCTAGTGAAAAAAACAAATGAATATAAAGCCACCTTGAGGATAGCAATGGTTGACTACGAAAAATTTTTTTGATTCGGTAGAGATAGAGGCGATCCTTAACACCTTAAGTAACAGCAGAGTCGATGAAAGAAACACAACTCTTCTTGAGTACGTATATAAAAATGCAACATGACAAATAATGCTTGAAGCAAAAACAAATAAAACCAATATTAAAAGAGGAATTAGATAAGGCAACTTAATATCCCCAAAGCTGTTCACGTTGACTTTAAAAGACATGTTCAAATCGTTAATGTGGGAAAATAAAGGAATATTAATGCACGATAAACAATTAAATCACTTAAGGTTCGCAGATGATGTCACTCTGATCGCCAACACAAAAGAAAAATTACAAGAAATGCTGATACAAGTACAAGTCTCGAGAAACAGGTCTAACAAAAAACTTTATCAAAACCAAATATTTGAACAATGAAACTGAAGATAACAGCAAGGAACTGTTAATGGAAGGTGAAAGAATAGGAAAGTTACAAACATTTATATATTTAGGACAAAAATCGAAATATTAAAAAATAATTTAGAGGCTGATTTGGATAGTTAGCTTGGTCTACGTTCGGAAGATTACAATCTACATTTAAATTAGACATCCCAAACACAATAAAAACCAGAATGTTCGATCAGTATGTACTGCCGGTATTAACATATGGCACTGAAACGAGGGCTTTAAGTATAATAAATAAACTCCAGGTAACCCAAAGAGCAATGGAGAAGAGATTGGCTAAATATTAGACTCCAAGATCGTATTCCTAACATCCAGATATGAAGAAGATCAAATGTAATACAACGATTATGTATATTAAAGTGGAATTGGGCGGAGCATATCGCAAGGATGAATGATAACAGATGGACACGCCATATAGTTGAATGGAGGCCTAAAGAACCTAAAAGATGCAGAGGTAGACCACAGACACGATTGAATACAAAAAGCAGCTAATTGGAGACAACTTGGGGGGCTTACGTCCGACTGTGGATGGAATAAGCTAATGATGATGATGAAAGCAGAAAGATTTGGACATATCCTATAAAACAATTCGTACTCATCTCCGGGATAAGAATTTTAAGTGGCGCAGTACAATCCAGAAACCATCGCTGAACAAAAAACGCAGAAAGAAACAACTGGCGTGGACAGAGGAAACCATAGATCGAGACTAATATAATTTTTTCCTATGAAGCTTAGTTTTGGGGTTACGTTATCACCCCTCGAGCCTGGTCAGTTTCCACTAATTAACTGGTTCAACGCACCGTGAAACATTCTGTAAAGATTCATGTTTGGAGATATCTTTCGAAAAAAGGTTTTGGGAGACTCTTCACCTTTACCTATAATTTAAACACTGAAAAAATGAGCCAGATTTACAATAAAGCATTATTACCGACCACGCCAAATTCCGGCAATTTGGAAATATTTGCCTCAAGAATACGTTGAAAATGTCGTTGAAAGTATTCCCCGAAGATGCCAGGCGATCATCGACGCTGATGGGAATGGGACGAAGAATCATTAGCATTTTAATGGCACTTCTTTACTGTCAATTGATGTAAAAAACTTTTAAAAATAAATACTTTTTTAATGAACCAACGCGCAATACGCTTTTAGTTGGTACAACAATGGTATTACTAAGTGAGAATTGTGCTTTTTAAAATATTTTAGTTTACACTACTCCGTGTGCAAACAACCCGGAGTCAAATGACAGCTTTGAGTTTAAATAATTTAGTTCTTTTTTTATTTTGAACTTTTCTTTTGTAGTTAACAGATGCAGATCAAGACTTGTATAAAAACTTTCCTTTAGTGATATCTGAACGGTGGCAGAATGAAGTTGCAGAAACAGTATTCGAATCGGTAAATTTGGAGGCAGATAAAAATGAGAAGAAAAGGACGAAACAGAAGAAACCGTACGACGATGAAAAAGGTAAATTAGTTAAACGTAATAGCTAGTGTTTTTTTGCAACGATAAATAAATGAATCAGTTATCTTTATATTTTTGTCTTCCCGTTGACACCAAAAAAACTAGACAAAGAAATAAATTGTTTTCAGCACTAACTTGGAAAATTCTTCCGCTATAAAAATGAACGATTTAAGGAAAGTAACAAGTACTAAGAGTTTATTTTTGTTATACGAGGGCTGCCTTTTAAGTTTTTACAAACGATCACTAAATGGTGCTATTGAAATGTAACATTACCATTGTTGTAAAATTTGACATTTGTTATTGTTAAAACAGTGGCAGTTGAGAAATTGGCTGAGTAGTTTGTTTACAGTGAATGTTTAAAAAAACAGGTTTGTAAACAAACGGAAATTTCACGTGAAGGTTTTCGTTGGATAATTTTTCACGATTTTAGTAAAGAGCTAACTCAACAACAATGCCTCGAATTGCTTCGTTCAACTTTTGAATGAAACATAATCAGACAAGACTGTTTACAATTGGTGTTCGGAATTTCGTCATGGTCGTGCTTCCGTCAGCGATAAATTTTGTGAAGGTCGACCAAAATCACCAATCACCAAGCGATCGCTTTTGTAAACATAGATCAACAGGAGATCTTCTGACTTATATAACACATATTTGGAACAACGCAATGGAACACTTTGGAGAATCTCGAGCGGTTGCTCTTGACATATCCAAGGTGTTTGGAAGAGTGAAATGTTGGCTAAGCTACACTCTAATGATATGTCTGAAAAGTTCTGTTTGTGGCTCTCATGTTTCCTCAGAGAGCGTTCTTTACGAGTGCCAATCAACGGATTTCGTTCTAATACCTTCACTATCAACGTCAGTGTGCCCCAAGGGTCCATACTATCTCCTACTCTCTCTTCCTCATTTACATTAACGATTTGCTGGAAAAGACCGGAAACCCAATCTACAGCTTTGCAGATGACAGTACGCTTATCTCTTCATTCACTTTGAACGCTCGGACATCGGCTACTCAGACGAATATCCGCAGACAGTGGGAGGTCGTTCAACTTAACAAAGACCTGGAAGAAATTCTATCTTGGGGTGACAGTAACCGAGTGGAATTTAACGCTACAGAAACCCAGGCGGCAGTTTTTTCTAAAAAAGTTAACGTTGCTGAACCCGACATAGTTATCGCGAGGCACTCCATTCCTCTAACATCGTCATTCAATTTGTTGGGCGTTAATTTAGGAGCAAATATGTCCTGGCATGAACATGTCGCAGGCATAGCAAGGAGAGCTTCTCAAAAGTTGGGAATATTATTTTGAACCAGAAAGCTTTACACTCCACAACAACGGTTAATTTTTTACAAAGCGCAAATTTGACCAACTATGAAATACTGTTCCCATGTTTGGGGCTCCGCTCCCAAACATACACTGCATTTGTTGGATTCTATTCAGAGAAGAGCTGTTCGTCTGATTGGAGACCCGGAACTGACCGGCGGCCTTGATTTGCTGGAACATCGAAGAACGGTTGGCGACTTGAGCCTATTCTACAAGTATTTTCACGGAAAGTGACGAAAGATGTAGCCCGGTTAATTACTCCCAGAGCGGTGCATGTTAGAAATACACGTCGCGCTGATACTTCACATCCATATAACATTCAACTTGTTACTCCTCATACAACGCTTTTCAAAGCAGTCTTTTATATGGAAAACATCATCCCTTTGGAATAATTTGCCCAGTACTGTGTTTCCCACCGAGTACAATTTACAGCGATTGAAGAACAACATGAATCGCTTTTTCCGCACACGTGTCGCTCCTGTAGCGCTTTGGGGATTTCCCCGCAGTACGTGTGCTAGACCCATAAAAAAAAATCGGTTGTTATTCCAAAAAACATCGATGCTATTCGCAGCATGATTGAAGAGGGGCATGTGATTTTCCGTGAGATAGAGGCATCCCTAGACATATCAAAGACTGCGGTACATTCGATTTTGCACGAACATTTAGCTGTAAAAAGATCTATTCCCAATGGATTCCGCATAATTTGACCGAAACTCAAAACTTGGATATATTTGTACCAGCCGGAAACTAAGCAACAGTCAACTCTTTGAGTGTTCTAAAATGAACCGAATCGAACAAAAGTGGTTTGTTCGCGAAGCACTTCTAGGAAATTAATCACGTGTTTCTTTGGTTATACTGGACATGTTGAAACCACTGCTTTAGAAGAGCGAAGAACAGTTAATCCTGAATGGTATACAATAATTTGTTTGTCCGTCCATTCTTCATCATGACAATGCCAGCTCTCACACAACACGTCAAATAATTGATTATTTGACGGAGAGAAACATCGAATTAATGTCTCATTGCCCACATTTACCTGATTTCGCTAACGACTTCTTTTTGTTCCCGAATGTAAAAAAAAGCGTGGACAGCGATTTTCATCACCTCAAGAAGTTGATGAATCCTTCCAAAACCATGTTTTTGAGATACCAACTTCAGAGTGGAAATAATGTTTTGAGAATTTAATAAAAACGGCGAATATTTTGAGAAACAATAAAACGATTTGTAACAAAATTCTATTCCTTTCATTGTTTTTTTACAAACTTAAAAGATAGCCCTCATATTGTGAAATTTCATCCTTTTGAATGCAGTAATGTGACCACTAAGATCATCATATTTATCAAACTTTTGAGATTGAAAGTATTTTTTTGTAACAAAGAAGGTAGTATTTACAGCACACATCTTGCTGACGCTTCCAAAACGTAACAACAAATTTACCATGTAAACAAATAACTGACGAGCAAAAACTATATTATTTAAATATCTTTTTTGATTTTAGAATCGGATTGTATTCTACATGGCTATATTAAAAGGTTAGGTGGACCCTGGTCGGCCTCATGGCAGTTACGATATGCCAAATTATATCCAAATAGGTAGGTGGAACATTTACGTTACGGTATATTGAAATCAAAGAAAAACTAAGGGGAAATAATGTATTCATAAATTCGACCTTCAAGATGCCGGACAAATAAGTTTTGGCAGTTCGGAACTGGCATTAAACTGTAGGTCCCCCTTGTCTGTGGAAACACTTAAAAAACGGTACCAACCACAGGCAAAGGCGAGAGGATCTCCCTCGCCCGTATCGGATATGGCACTTTAAGAAAAAGAAGAATTCTCTGTGTATTTATCAAAATATTATTTAATGACTTCTGTAAAAAAAATTAAGAGAAGTTTCTACTTGCGTTTTAAAAAAAAATTGCTTGACGCCAATGGTCCGTCCGTAAGCGAAGGAAAATTTCTGTTTCTGCAACTGATTCACAAAAACTGGTGCCTTTGAATCCGTCAAGCATTCCCTCTTGTGTGACATCAACGGTGTCGTAGCTAGCCTGAAAACAGCGGACCACCAGATTTCTTGCGTTTATCAGCTGACATACTTGTGCCTCACCAAAATCCGGACAAATTTCAATTGAAATCTCCCGTCGTATTATGCTTTCAAAATAATTCGGTTTTTCGGATACTCGAAATCAACTATTTATGACGTAGTCAAGTACAAGGCTCAAAAACAGTCCAACAAAGCTTCCAGTTCCCGAGAAAGCGACATTTACAGAGCCTAAAATGACACATTGTAGTGTTTAAGATAAATGGCACATTCAACAAAAGAACAGGGGAAATTTCACATATGAAATGCTCTTGTAAAGCCGGTAAAGGTGAAAAATGCAAACATATCCTGGCAACTCTTTTGTATTGTTACCGGCAAGATTCTAACCTATAAATGTCTAATATTTACATTTCAATTTTTGTATGAAAATTATATTTTTTTACAATGAGTGAAGTGTTTTAACCTGCACTGATATCAAATGTACCTGGAAAATGAAACTTGAAGAGGTATTGGAAACATTTGAAGCCGAAAAATTTTAACTGGTTTCAAATTAAATGCCAATTCACTTTGGAGGTTAATATTTATTAACTCTATGATTCTGAATGAATACAAAATAATTGAGACAGTATTTTATCAAAATAAAATCTGAAAAATGTTATCTAGTAAGGAATTTTTATTTGAGACACGTACACAAATTACAAAAAAAAAAACAAATAACTGTTCAAGAATAAATAATTTTTACTTATCTGGAAGAATGTAATTTTCTTTTTTAAAAAGTTTAGAACAAACATATTAAAAAGGCGGTATCGTTTATGAAAAAGTTTTAACGAAACGAAAAATATCGACAACTGGCCAAAACGTGGCTCGGTAAGCAAACTCACTCCAAAAGTTGAAAAACGAATTGTCTTTGTTAGCACACCAAAGAATGCATTGATAGCAAAAAATGTTCTCGAAACAAATTTTTTCAAGAATTCGAGCGGTTACGTTCTTACTTGACAACCTGTAGATGCCCTAAGTGCCATGCGAAACGACTTTTTTTTTTTTTCACCTTTATTTTCCACTGAAAAACTTGCTCTTAAAAAGTTGTTTAATTTGTTCGAATTTCGGTGGCGAACCCTATACAGCTCGCGTAGACTTGATTTACTACTGTCGTCACTGCTTATTCCTTATGTTACCTAACGTAATAAAATATCTGCCATTATTTCCCCTTATCTCCCATTAATTTTCCTTATATCCCATTATCTCAACATAATTTCCATTATCTAGGCCTATCTCTGCTCATCTTCCATTATTTCTCCTGATCTCTCATTATTTCTCCTTATCTCACCTTATCTTCCATTATCTAGGCTTATCTCGACTTATCTCGCAATATTTCTCCTTATCTCCCATTATTTCTCCTTATCTCCCATTATCTCACCATAACTCCCATTATCTAGACTTATCTCTGCTTATCTCCCATTAATTCTCCTTATCTTCCATTATTTATACTTATCTCCCATTATCTCACCTTATCTCCCATTATCTAGGCTTATATCGAATTATATAAAACATATGTATAAATTTATAAAAACCACGTAAATCGGATAAGTGATAAGCGCACTAACGGACAGACAGACAGACAGAGACGTTACATTTTATATATATTATATTTTTTCCAACATGATATTGTTCCATATTTAATGGTTTAGTATTGCAAGAGAACGCGCTAACGGTAACCTTTTTTCCGATTTGATTCACTATTATCGTCACTGCTCATTCCTGATGCTACCTATCGTAATAAAATATAGCCTATAACCTGGCCAAAGAACATAGGTATGTTTTTAAAAAAAAGCACGTAATGCACTAACGGATAGACAGACAGATAGACAGACAGACAGACGGACAGAGAGACATTGCATTTTATATATATTCTAGAAATTCTCTGCTACATAATATTGTTCCATATTTAATGGTTTGGACT
>CM032455.1:1614719-1646141 GCA_019049505.1 Pachyrhynchus sulphureomaculatus | reverse complement strand
GGATTTTTAGTTGCTCTTGCGCCGCGTGAGTCATTTTGTCACACAAAAAAAATATGCAGTATCACCAAAAATTGACTAAAAAATTAAATTTTTCTACTGTAGGTTACCACTAGACACCAGTTTGATACAATTTTAACAAAAAAAATTTTTGGCGTAGAGGCAGTTACATCTGAAATGCCATGGCAGTTAAAGTGTTAAATTCTACTTTGTTACTGTCACCCCGAGACGGAATTTCTTCCAGGTCTTTGAACGACTTCCTGCTGTCTGCAGATATTTACTTGAGTAGTCGATGCTCAAGCGTTCAGAGTGAATGAAGAAATAAGCGTACTGTCATCTGCAAAACTGTAGATTGGAATCGTGGTCCTTTCCAGCAGATTGTTAATATAAAGGAGAAAGAGAGTAGGAGACAGTCTTGGAGCACACCGGCGTTAATAGTGATGGTATTAGAAAGAAATCCGGCGGCTGCCATTCGGAAAGAACGGTTGTTGAGGATACACATAAACAGAATTTTTCAAACATGCCATAGGAGCGTAGCTTAGCCAGCAATCCATCGTGTCAAACATTTTGGCGAATCTCGAGCAAACGCTCGAGTTTCTCCAAAGTGTTTAATTGCGTTGTTCCAAACCTGTGTTACATAAGTCGGAAAATCTGTTAATCTATGTTTACGAAAGCCATATTGATAGTTGCTAATTATATTGAATCCTTTAAGATATTTTAGAATATACTGATTCGATATTATTGAAAGCAGTGCGACTGGTCGTTAGTTGTTTGGCAAGGTCTTCTGCCTTTTTTTTAGGTATCGGCTGAAATGTAACGCATTTCTAACAGGAAGGAACTATTCCCTTTGGTGATGGTTTTATGGATAAAAAAATGTGCGTTTATGGGTGTGGCAGAAGAAGGCCACGAACCAACCGCCGATTAGGTGTAAGTGATATAGCCTTTAAAGTTGGCATATCTGTGGGATCTGTGCACACCATCCTGCGGGAAAATCTAGGAATGCAGAAAGTTTCTTTAAGGTGGGTGCCCCAAAATGCTCCGCGTGTGGTAATTTGTATGGTGATGTTGACAGGTGGTAACGGCATTAATGTTGTTTTCTTTTCTTCAATACGGCAATCGGAGCAATAGAAGCACATCAATTCACCGCCATCGAAGAAATTTCGTGTTACCGCCAGTGTCGAGAAAATGATGGTAGTCATCTTTTAGGACAGCTAAAGTATAATACTCACTCATTGTATTCCAAAGAGCACTGGCTGAATCCTACGAACATGTTTTAAAGATAAAGCTCTTACCAGTTCTGCAGAAAAAAACACCAGTAAAGGTTGTGCGTGAGCTGCTCTATCAAGGCAACGCCACTTTGCTTGGTTATTCATTTTCCAGTCGAGCCATTCTTGCATCAGCGATTTTCCACTGGGTAAATGTACTCCTACAGGATCGTTCTCAGAATCATTGCGTCGACGTTGTGAAAAATATGTACGTCTACAAGAATGTTAGCATAGATAACAGAAGTTTCAGCCTTTTGGTGGAAGTGATCGTCAGGAAAAAATTAGAAGAACTTAGAACTCGAAAAAACGTAACAAATAGGCATATTTCATTAACAACTCTAAACAGTCCTTATTACTTTTTAAAGGATATTTTAGTTATAGGTTAGGTTCAAAACAATGCCAAACTCATCTAGAAATGTTAACCCATAATATCTATGTCAGCTGTTGTACGTCATAAAAAAAAATTAACAAGATATGACTAGGGTGCATTTTTACTCACATTCACTTAAAAGGTTACAAGAGGTCTAATTTGGCATTTGTGAGGTTAAATTCGCAGGAGCATTAGTAAGCAGCTAAAGTTAGGAATACAAAGACCATAAAAAATTCGCTTTTATTCGTGATTAAAATGATATAAATAATTCGAAAGCTATTATATTCCCTACAGGTTCTAAGGCCGCAACTCTTGATATTTATATCAAATATGTTGGTGAAAACACTCGATACATCCAGCTCAATTTCATATATATATATATATATATATATATATATATATATATATATATATATAAACACATGGGCTGAAAAGTCCCGGGCCTAACAAAGAAAACACGGTTTTTTTGGTTCAAAATTAGCTTTATTCATCAACGTAATCTCCATCAAGAGCAACGCAATCATTCCAGCGCCGCTCTAACAATGGCCAAACGCTGCTCAGAATCATCAACACGTTCTTGTTTTTGATAAACAGTGAGCTAACGCGGCACCCACTTTGAACAGAGCTTTCTCATAGTCAAATGCTCATGCAATATAAAGCCAACACGTTCTTTTGATATCTTTACGATGTCAGCTAACTCACGCAACTTCACTTTTCGATCATTCAAAACGATTTTATGGATTTTTTTGATGTTTTCTGGTGTTACCGCCTCATTTGGACGTCCACTGCGTTCTGCATCATCGGTGTCTCTACGACCACGTTTGAATTCAGCAAACCAACGTTTTATTGTTGTTTCTGATGGAGCGGAGTCCCCATAACACTTTTCAAGCCATTGCTTCGCTTGAACGGTATTTTTTCCCATCAAGAAGCAGTGTAAAATTAAAACACGAAATTGTTTTTGATCCATTGTTTTGAAAATAACAAAAGTAGCGTCACTCTTAGCACAATAACTCACAAACTAATGAATAGAATATCATGAAATTTTAACAGCTGTCTTTTGAAGGTTAGTATTAACTGAAAAAAAGCTGACTGCAATAAAACTAGCGCCATCTATGTGTTAGGCCCGGGACTTTTCAGCCCATGTGTTATATATAATCATACCTGAAACCACGTCGTTCCTGTTGGGATTTATCCTTCGTACAACCTACGTGGTCTGTCCGAAAAGTAATGTCACCAAGTCGATTAAAAAAAATGTATTGACCAGATCGGTATAATACGTTAAAATCCTGGAAGGCCTGTTCAGGAATTGCTTTTAAAGCCGTTGTACAAGCTGCTTTCACGTCATCGGTTGTTCTGAAATGATGTCCTTTCAGGGGGGATTTCAAGCGGGGAAACAAAAAGAAGTCTGGGGAGCCACGTCTGACTATAGGGTGGCTGGGGCAGCGTTGCCACGTTAGATCTGGCCAGGTAGCTGGTCACAACGAAGGCGGTGTGGGCTGGCGTGTTATCATGGTGTAGTTTCCAATCGCTGCTGATGTCTGGCCTGATCCGCCGGATCCTTGTCCTCAGTTTCTTGGGCAGTTCCACGTAAAATTTAGAATTGATGGTTGTCCCGGGAGGTACAGACTTGTATAAGAGACGAAACAGAGGTTCACGAAATCGCCCGTTGTTACCCTCTGAGAGCTTGGAGACAACTGAGTAAGCATTCGCTCGGTAGCTGACTTCCCCCACCTCCGATCCTCGGCGGGCAGAGCGCGCTGCGGCGTACAGTCGTTTCACAATAAAATCGGTGACAAACCCTGTATACGAGAGCCGAACTAGAAGAGTACTGCCTTTATCACCGATCTTTTCTAGTCCAAGCGGCCTCTCACAAACAACTTTGACCTGCCTGGCATCTAACCCAGAATTCCGAGTAACGTGATATAAATTTGCTTACGGGAACTTTCTATTGCACAGATTATCTGCTGGAAAACACGATTGTGGGATAATGCTATTCAGATGTCGTGCGCTTTTGTAGTACCGACTTTCCACAAAGCTTCTACTGATACGAAGAGATATTATGAGACCTCTCCCATTATTAGCAAGAAATAACACTCATTTGATTTATTTCTATAAAATTTACATTGTACCTTTTTTATATGTGTCCTCAGGACGGCAAAAAAGAAAAAATTACTCTAACAAACCCCGACGAAATCGGCCTCAAAGAATGGCTACAGTCGTTACGATCGGCGCACAAGTTGAGTCAAGAGTTGCTCGGTTCAATGGCAAAAAAGGCTGGGAAAATCTACGGCACCGATAGTAATAATAAGAACGCGATTATAGCGAAGAACGCCAATGAAAACTGAGATATAGTGAATTTAGAGGTAAGTTGATTTCAGTATATTTCTTTTACGTTTTCCCTTTCCCGTCTTTATTACTCTTCTTCTTTTACTAAGGTTTTTGTGCAACCAAACATTTCATAACAATGACAAGTTTTTTTCGAGCTTTTTACAGGTTATATACATACTTAGGTAAGATACAATGAATTATACTAAGTACGTATACCTAATACTTCTTCGAAAGCTGACACTCCGCTCTCAAAAGTAGTTGACACGGTCAACACTTTTGAGGGATTTTCCTCAAACTTATGTGGTTAATGTAAAATAACTGAAAAGCGGGCCCATTTTTCAGCAGTTTGTCAACCTAGCCCGACTGACGAGCCGTAATACGGGGCAACGGGTCTCGGGATGGATTTGGAGAATAAGAGAACAGTGGATAAACTGCTGAAAAATAAGCCTTGTCCGTTTTTCAGTTAACCACATATGCCTGAGGAGGATCCCTGAAAAAGTGTTGACCGTGTCAACCACTCTGTTTGTTTGAAAGCTGCTGTGTCAGCTTTCGATGGAGTATTAGGTATGCGTATTTAGTACAATCCGCTGTATCCTACCTTCGTGACCCGTAACTTCTTGGATAAGTACCCGTAAATTCCGTTCTCTTGTTTGTCAATCCTAGCCCGACTGATGAGCCGTGAAACGGTGAAACGCGTCTCGGAATGGATTTGGTGAATAAGAAAACAATGAGTAAACTGCTGAAAAATGAGCCTTGTCCGTTTTTCAGTTATTTTTGCGGTTATTAAATTACACCCTTTTACTGTGTGTCCCATATTGCGATCTTGAACACTGTGTAACAAACGGGTTTTTCGGGGGAAAAAAGTTGCATTTAGTGTTAAAGATATTGGTGAAAAAACAAAATTGCCTTTATATGTAACAAAATTAGCATTTATTCATTCTGAAATTTCTTCTGTTTCTCCGTTAAGTAATTTTTTTTTAAATAATCATCTGAACATAACCATGGGTGAATAATTAAATAAATAAATAAATATATATATATATATATATATATATATATATATATATATATATATATATATATATATATATATATATATATGTATGTGTGTTATGGAATTCACTGCATCTATTGGAACTGGTGTATCCTTGTAGCTGGACCGATTGCAGAAAATTCACCTTAAATAGCGGATAAAAGGAATATCGTCCCTGAAGAAATAATGCCGTGAATATTGCCACCACTGGTAAACCATACACCTACACAATAGGGTCGATCGTTAACCAGAAGGACAAGTCTACACTTGTTACCTTTTAAAATAATTATTTCCCGATACCAACAAATTAATTACACAAGTTTTATATTTCAATATTTTATTATCATAAGTAAAAATTTTAACACATGTAGTTCACTAAAATATTTCTTATTTGCTTCATTATAAAAACGACGGGACAATAAGAAAATTGTTAAAGTAGGTTCCAAAGATTCTAAAACCGACAAGGGATTTGTTGTTTGGTTCGACTGACTTTGCGGTAGCTTTTTAGTGGCTCTCTTTCTCCTTGGCGGTGGCCAAGTGACAACGCCCTCTACCAAAACGCCAAATTCACGTTTAATTTGTTTATTTACAGCGAACGTTTACAAATTTTGGAAGATATCGTGGGTAAAGTGAAGTAAAGATCAATATTATTACAGGTTTTTTTGAAGGTCTATCTATAAACTAATATAGTGGTATTAATTACGAAATTTGTAGAAAGTTTAGAATATAGCAGCAAGTATGGTAGTTCGGGTCGTTCGGTACAGTTGGTCTAATTATAAATATGTCACGTACAACCTAGGATATTTGATATGGAGATCGACTGCACATTTCAGGTACATAACGTGTTTAAACTTTGATTTTTCACTTTAGCACTAAAAAATCTTACATTTCTTATAAGGAAGTCGTTTACCATTTCGGTATTAACCTCGGACAAATTAAGAGAAAAACCTATTTAAAATTATGTTTTTATTTTACCCAAACCAAACAGCTGTTACCATAAAAGTTAAAATCCGTTGTTAAGGGAGAATTATCCAGTTGTTCTCGCGGGTAACCATTTTTTCAAATAATAGATAAAAAAAATTTTCTTAACTGTGGTTGAATATTATTTTTACTAGATCTTTTTTATTATTATTTTCATTTGTTATTAGATTAATTTTACCTAAAATTTGAAGATCTGTAATTGTTGAAGAAAATCGTATGTTTGGTAGTACAGACCTGCGCCTGAGCTAGTTCGTACAATGGCGGTCTTTCATGGGCGGGTTGATTTTATAAATGATTTGGTAAAATGCAGGTTTGTTCCATTTTTTTCAATTTATCAAAATCTTTCAAATTTGAAAAAAGTGCTTCTGGGTGTCCCCACGAGACCCGTTTCAACATATGCAGTGAATTTCATAACACCATGTATGTATATATATATATATATATATATATATATATATATATATATATATATATATATATATATATATATAAAAAAGGGTGTCTCAAAATGTCCTAACATTTTAAAGTATTGAGGTTTAGTCATGAAGAATTACACGATCGAGTAACGCATTCATTACAAAAATGGTGAAAATTTTACAGAGACGGTTCGAAATGTCAACACGACTTTTGGTCATCATAACGCACCATCTCGCAACACTGTGGTGCAGTTAATCAGAAAATTTAGTGGTTCAATTCTGACTGCGAAAAGTAGTGGCCGTCCTCGTACCGGCCGGTCGAATGAAAACATAGCCGTAGTGAGTGCGAGTGTTGACGAAAGTCCTTACACCTCGATTCGCCATCGTGCTCAGCAATTGAACATTTTAAGATGCTCTGTGCAGCGAATTTTGACGAAAGATCTGCATTTGCATGCTTACAAGATCCAACTGACACACGAACTGAATATTGGAGCATCAACAAATCGATGGTGATTTTTCGAAGAAAATCATCTTCAGCGATGAGACGCATTTTCAACTTAGTAGCTACGTGAAATAAAACTGTCGAATTTGAGGGACCGAAAATCCATTAGTGATACGACAGCTTCCCATGCATCCACCACGAGTCACTGTTTGGTGCGGATTTTGGGTTGGAGGAATGATTGGGCCGTGTTTTTCGAGAATATTGCTGGAAATGCGGTTACTCTCAATGGTGTTCCTTATCGTGACATGAACACCAACTTTTTATGGAATGAATTGAAGGGCACTTGGAAGACATATTCTTTCAACAAGATGGCGCAACATGCCACACTACGGGCGCAACAATGCAGTTATTGCAGACGAAGTTTCGTAGTCGTGTTATCTCGCGCCGCGGCGATGTGAATTGGCCACCAAGATCGTGCAATAATCCACAGACCATTTCGGAGCTCAAGGAAGAAATTAGACGAACCATTAATGAAATTAGCGCGCAATTATGCCAAAATGTTATTAAAAATTTCGTCAAAAAAGTGAACGATTGCAAACAGGGTCGAGGCGGCCATTTATCGGATATTGTGTTTCACATATAACCTCCATATTTGTACCTTATATTAACATTCGTACTTTTCACATAAATAATACGTTTTTTTAATAAATTAAAATGTCCGGTCATTTTGAGACACACTTTATATGCATTGAATAAGGAAAATATATAGATTTCACTTTCTTATTTTTGTCTTCCTTTTATTAGGTAAATATAGTAAATCGCCGCAACAAATTCGGACCTCTACCTGTAGGATGGAGCCGTCGCTGGTTGGAAACGGGCCGGGCCATTTAGAAACACGTGTGTGATAGACAAGGAGGGAAGACGCCGTTGATCGTCGCAGCGCGCAGGACGCCCTGTCGTCGTCACAGGACTAATAAAATCAAATCAGTATTTTTTAGAATTTGCTATTATTATTCCAATTTTAAACGGTGTGTTCATGAAGTTTCAGATATCGTGTAACCGTTCACTGAAATTAGCCGTTTTTGATGCGTTTAAAATGGGCCATAAGCAATTTTTTTTTTTCCACACGTATATTGAATTTTCATTTAGATCAGCCGTATTAACACACTTCGTGTCTACGGAAAAGTCTGCTGTATGTAGCTTATCGTAGTTACTTTTTTGACAAATTATAAAGAGTGTCTCAAAAGTAACAAAATGTAACTGAAAAACCAAAAATTTTAAAATTTTGATATTTCGGAGCGCTTGGGCCCCCAGCGAAGAAAAAAGATATTTTTTTCTTTTAAAATATACCCTTGCGGAGATAACATAAATGAAAATAGAAAAATATGTGATTTTAGCCAAATTGTTGGATTTTACTTCAACTATCCCCACGACTGTATATTTGAAAAGCAAAAAAATGAACGAACTTTTTTCATTATTTTTCATAGTTCAGAAAATTAAATGTTAATTTTTCCAAATTACATTCTCCTAGTTCGGAAATGCTACGCAAATAAGACTTTTAAAAAAATGCAATAGAAATGTGGTTTGCACGGTGCCAGTTTGTTGGACACTATATACTAATTTCATTTAGTGGTGGAGTTTTAGGGAATGGAAAAAATGGTGTTTTAAAGATGATCAATGATCAATAGAGTCGTTTTCATAAAATGACTGATTAACTTAGTGGCTGCGACATATACATTATTAAGAGAACGAACCAAAGTTAGGACAATCGTATAAGTATTTTATTTCTTGGGGTTCTAAACATGTCACAAAATTCGGCGCGAATCAATTTTTTAGTCTGGCTAAAAATATTAGTAAGAATTTTCTTAGCTAAGATTTGTACAAATATTACTCTACAAATAAGCCATGTCTTTTTCACCATTTCAGTTCTTTAGGTTAATCCTCCAAAGTTTGAACAAAAAAAGCTCTAGTTTTTCCAAAATTTTTGTAGTCACCTTCTTGGCTCTAAACACTAGGTATTAAGTTCACCTTTATCATAAATTAACGTTTTAACATCTAACGTTCCGCTATATGTGCTCTAGGTAAGAGTAAAAAAAAACATTAAAACTTATCTGGTCGTTTTTGAAGCTACACCAAACACAAAACACATAACTAAAACAAATTTCCCATTAAGTGCTTGTCTATTTTTCTCAGCTCATTTCTAAAATTACAGGATGGTTTTTAAAACCAGTTTCACTATTCTTTAGAGTAGGTAGGATGAGGGAAGTTTCTAGAGGCCTAAAACTCTTCTTGTTATTTTCTCGTAATTATTATAGTGAACAAAACCTAATTTCCTTTACGACGAGTTTAAAAATTTTTTACGCTTAATACAATTTATTATGATTTTTAAATATTCTTTCAAAAAGTTCAGTGAGTTTACACACCAACATCAAGGAGTAAAGGAGGAATTTGTTGAATTCTTCATTTCTTTCGAACATTAATAACCACTTTGTAACTTTTTTAAACAACTGGAAGAAAGTTACAAGAACTACAAGTATTCAAGTTAGTCAAAGTTAACTTATACTTACATTCTAGTATATTTGCAAAGATATATTAGTGTGGAAGTATTGAATTGATCCAATATAATCGTACGTGACGAATAGCAAGCACGGCAAGTCCTCAAATCTCCTTTTCTACTGAGTTGGTTTCAGCAGACCAGAATAGTCTAAGCGGCGCACAGTCAGATGAAGTACTAGCTAATCCCAAGAAAATAAACCAAAAACTCCGAACCTAATATTACCTAATCCTAAGATCTTTAAATCAGCACAACCTAATCCTAAAAAGAATTCCAATTCATTAAATATACTTCTTTAAGGATCAAAAATTAAGATTTGTTAATTTTTTTTATTATTAATTTTATTAAAGTTTTATGGACTTTTCCATCAATAATATGTATTTTTGAGATACGTGATAGTAGATAGATAGTAGTTTTCTGAGAAAATTTGGATAATTCTGCCTGCTGCCCTTTTTCCACCAATTTTACGTAGATTTTAGTATTTTTATTATTAAGTTTGTGTTTTACTTCTTTCATTAAGCTTGTGTTAAAAATACGTAATCTTTAAATTTATGTTAAATAACACAGAATTTTTCATACTAGATTTAAAGTTCTTGGTGCAAAGTTCCGCCATTAGGTTATGTTAGGTCGGGAGGGTAGTTGAAATTAGTTCATCCATGGGATAATTTAAATAATTTTCTAATATCAGAAAAATAATGCGAAATTTGCATGTATTGACTAGAACATAGCAGTCGAAAAAGGTGGAAAATGGCCGTAATTGGCCTGATTTTTCGTGTTAGACCATTTTAGGTCAACATTCTTGTTACATTTTCGGTTTACATTCTTGATATGATATAGTAATAGCTAAAAAATAGAGTAAATTCATATATTCACTACAAAAACTACTGGAAAAATGTTGGCAAATCTAAAAATTTGATCAATTTTTTCAGGTCCGACCATTTTGAGTTTCCGTTTATGGTAGAGTTGGTAACTGTTAAACTCTAAATAATTGTCAAACATCTCAAATGTAATGTTTATTTTCATATTCACTAAACAATCTTGAAAAATGGCCAAAATTAGTAAATAGTTGAAAATCTTACACATTAAAAAAAAAAAAACGGTTATTTTTAGCGTAATCTGCGACTCCAAAAACCCATTATAACGTTGGAAAAATTCATGTCTACGTAAATGTATAGGATCTGTACCTATCCAAATATCTATTTTACGGAAAATTTATAATTTTTCATAAAAAATCGGTTTGTATTAAAAAAAAATCAAAAAAACTTGCAGGTACATTTTAAAGTATCATTCAGTACGAGCATTAAAAAGAAAATTATTACAAAACGATGAAACTTAAAGGGCAGACAGAATTTTGTCTAAGTTAGTAGTAGTTCTTCATTCGACTGTGCGTCGTATCGATTCATTTTGCAACTCATTTCTATTCCCAGTTAAAAACAACTATAGTAGTAGTAAAATAGCGGCAATGGTTTATTTTAAAGCATGCACGGGAATAACATATATATATATATATATATATATATATATATATATATATATATATATATATATATATATATATATATATATATATATATATATATATATATATATATATACATATATACAGTGACTCACAGCTTAAATGATGCAGTCGCTATAAGAAAATACTAACTGGTCTCAGTGCCTCTTTATTTATTTGGAAAAAAAACAACTTATTGAAATTAAATTAGTAAAGAGTCTTCTAAAAAAGTATGAATTACTTTTTGTCTTAAATATGCCTTACTTAATTAACAATAAATAATTAATTAAATTATATGCAATTTTATTAACGTCACAGCTTAAATGATGCAAAATTCAATATACCAAAATTATTAGAGAAAACAAATTGTAGAATTTGAAATAAGCCTGCTAATATTTGGTCGGGCCTCCCTCATTATCAATAACGGCTTATAATCTTTTGGACATTGATTCAACTAACTTTCTAGTATACTCCGGGGAAATAGTGTTCCATGCTTCAGTAATTTTTACTTTTAATTCGGTTTTATTTGATATTGGGGCACTGTTTACTTTATTTTTTAATGTCGGCCACAAATTTTCAATTACATTTAAGTCTGGTGACTGGACTGGTGTTTTAATAACATTTGAACAGTTATAAAGCAACCAACTGCGGACTCGAAATGACATGTGCTTTGGATCATTGTCGTGATAGAACCGATAATTGTTTTCAATATCTAATTTTTGGGCACTAGCGACGAGATGCTGTCTTAGTATATCCAAGTACACATATTGGTTCATATTCCCTTCGACGAAATGCATGTTACCTACTCCTGTAGATGACATACAGCCCCATAACATCACTCCACCTTCACCGTGCTTTACCGTAGCTTTCATATTTTTCAATTTTAATTCTTCGTTAAGCTTTCTCCACACTGATATTTTTCCATCGGACCCAAATAAGTTTATTTTGGTCTCATCAGCAAATAATACTGAATTCCAGAAGTTCAAGTCGTTATTGATATGCTCTCTAGCAAATTCCAATCTCACGCGTCTATTTCTTTGGCTAATGAAAGGCTTATTTCTAGCAGTTCGACCATGTAAATTATTATTTCGCAAGATCCGTCGAACTGTTTCGGGGTTACACCTTTTTCCAAACTATCTTTCTACCTCGGCGCACAACTTTGGCGCACTTTTTTTTGGATTATTTGATACCTCTCTTAAAATTCATCTTTCTTCACGTTCATTGAAGATTTTATTTGGAGCCAACCTTGACTTATTCTCGACTCTATTTTTATTCCGGTAACGTTCAATGATATGCTGAACAGTTGACGGATATTTATTTACCATTTTGGCTATGTCTCTTTGGCTGTATCCATTCCTGCAATGAGTAATAATTAAATTTCTCTCAGAAATTGTAGTTCGACGACCCATTCTTAAACAATTTCGTTTTATTGAATGAAAAAATGTCAAACTAAACAAAAAACAATTGCACTAAGAAATCAAAGCAACGCCGCTTTCGTAAATTTCAAAATGCGATAAGTTTTGACCCCTGTTGTTATTTTGCATCATTTAAGCTGTGACGTAAAATCGCATATGATTTGATTAATTATTTATTGTTAATTAAGTAAGGCATATTTAAGACAAAAAGTAATTCATACTTTTTTAGAAGACTCTTTACTAATTTAATTTCAATAAGTTGTTTTTTCCAAATAAATAAAGAAGCACTGAGACCAGTTAGTCTTTTCTTATAGCGACTGCATCATTTAAGCTGTGAGTCACTGTATGTATACATATGGAGTATAACCCTAATAACTGCGCTGCCTAGCAGTAATTGTGAGTAACCTGCTAAACAATTCATATTTAAAACTACATTTACAACAACCAGCGATGCAGATTACCGATTTTTTTGTGTACAGTGATGAGTTATTTTGAATTTTGTTGTAATCTCTGTTGCTCCTAGCTTGACTGGGCTTTGTTCAATTTTAGTAGTTGATATTGATCTCCAGATATGTTTTATTAGGTTATAAAAATTGTAAATAAAATTTTACGAGTAGAAATTGACTTCATGACCACACCATAATTTAAATAATTTTTTTTTAATTAAATAATTTTAATTTCGTAGTATGTATCTTCCCTCTGGAAAGAATAAAAGTAGGATAGAAAAACGCCACTGACTGTTTTTATTTTCATGACAATTTTGTCAGTATTTAAATTGTAAACTGTATCTATAGTGTATTTATTAATTTGTAGCATTAGTGTATTATTCTAAATGGACTTTTCTTTTATACAGGGTCGCAAAAAGCAAATAAAATGTTTGTAATATTTTTTTTATAGTTTGTTTTTAATAATTCTGATTTTGTGCTATCTGGGATGACTGAAGCATAATGCCTAAGGAGGGCAAAAGCAACCTGATTAAAAAAAAAATTGGTAAAGTTAGTTACCTAGTACTTACACTACAAATATTAAATGTAAAATACATATAATTTGTTTTTTTAATCAATAAAAAATTCCAGGCAAACGGGTGTTAGTATCGGAGAGGCTTCAGAGATGAAATGAAGACTGAATATTGTACGATATATCAATGACGCATGTGTTTCATTCCATTTTTAAAAAAACTATTCTATAAATTACGTTTTTTAGTATATCCGGCGTTTTTATATAACAAATATGATCTATTGTCTTATGAGTTAGTAGGTTTCAGCCCAGTTCATATTTATATGTAAATATATACGATTTCGTTTAATTTTTTATTTGATTTGGAATAGTGCAAATTCAGGTTTCGCAGCACTAAATATCCTACGCTAGATAAAATGCATTCAAAGCTACCTCCTATAGCTTCCTGCTCCACCACTTAATATACTATAAATAATTTGTTCAATATCATTCACTGCTAAATTTACCAACAACACCCTTCTCCGCTGTTCCTCTAAAACCATATCGCTCAAAAACTAGTTGGGGTGGGCTAGTAACACAGATAAGATTGAGCGCCATTTTCAAGGTCTTTAAAATCTAGGAATATTCGTCCCCGTTTATTATTATTTTCAGTCTCAATTACGGTAGTTAATATAGCATAATGGGTACGTTTGACATATATATTAGTATTGTGACCTATATTTGAGAGGGAAAGTCTTGGTGAATAAATTTTTGCATTTATTCTCGTTTGGGGACTAGAGCCCCAAATGGGAACAAATGCGTTTGTTCCCATTTGGGGGGTCTTTAGATCATGAAAAAACAATTCTGTCATATATATATATATATATATATATATATATATATATATATATATATATATATATATATATACATATATATATATATATATATATACGTGAGTAAATCAAATATAAAAGGTAATTTTTTTTTATACGTTTATTGAATAACCTTATACACAAATCATTGATTTAACATTTTTCAATATAGTCTCCTGCGTGATCTACACACTTTTGCCACCGATTTGGAAGTTTCCGTATTCCCTGGTCATAAAAGGTTTGAGGGCGGGTTGTAAGCCAATTGCGCACGTGTTCCTCGACTTCTTCATTGCTTCCAAATCGCTGTCCTCCCAAGTGATTCTTTCATAGGCGCAAACAAAAAATAGTCACAGGGGGATAAGTCAGGGCTATAAAGAGGGTGCTCGAAGGTTTCCCAGCCCATTTCTTCCAGTGTATCCCTTGTCAAAGCCGCAGTGTAAGGCCTGGCGTTGTCCTGGAGGAGAATGACATCTCTGATGGGCATGTCCCGTCTTTTCTTTCGATAGGCGGCTTTTGCCAACCGTAACAACTGGCAGTAGTAAGCCGCATTTACCGTACGTTGATCGTGCAGGAAATCGATCAGGAAAATTCCGAGTTTTGGCCTTCACTGAGGAACCTTCATTCTTTCTTCGCCACTGATTAGTTGCCATTTTGGACTCGGAAGTGTAGTGATGTACCCACGTCTCATCACAGGTCACTATGCGTTTTAAAAAGGCCTCCCCTTCTTGCTGAAATCGATTCAGAAGCCTTTCAGCGATCTCCGACCTGACCTGTTTTTGGTTTCCAGTCAACAACCTTGTAACCCCCATTGAGCAGTAATTTTTCTGAAACCGAATCGATCAGTAATTATGGATTGAACACTTCCATAGCTGATACCCACTTCTGAAGAAATTTCTTCAACGGTTAATCGGCGATCACCTTCGATAAGGTGTCTAATGTCACGGATGTTGTCATCTGTAAGGCTTGACCTAGGGCGTCGATCATGACTTTCGTTTTCAACCCGTTCTCGTCCGCCCTTAAATTCTCTCGCCCACGTATACACACGATTCTGAGACAGTGTACTGTCCCCAAACTGTGCCTTCAAACGGGTTAAAATTCCTGACGGTTTAACGCCTTCATTGGTTAAAAACTTGATGATAATACGTTGCGCAACAGACGAAGGTATCTCTTGCTCGGTCATGGCTGTATTGACGACAAAGACGAGTTGGCGCGCGCACCCATCCGGTTCCCCCCACTCCTCACAAACCAAACATCTACTCCACACAACATCATCTAGCTAAGAACTGCATTCTAAGAAGAATAGAAAAATTACCGTTTATATTTGATTTACCCACGAATATATATATTATATATATATATATATATATATATATATATATATATATATATATATATATATATATATATATATATATATATATATATATATATATATATATATATATATATGGGTATACAGATTGGTATAGGGAAGAAACCTAATCATGTACAGGGTGAATAGTTTTACCGATGTTTTTTTTTAAGAAAGTTAAAAACATCCTGTCCTACTAATAAAGCCTACAAACATTGAGAATCACAAATATGTTTTCCGACTTTTGTAAACTTTTAATATTTTCGAGATAGTTTAATTGTTTTTAAAAATGTGTATATCCACGTACTAAATAAAAAAAATAAATGAGTAAGATGGTGAATGCATCACAACCTTCTTAGTTTTGTAACCGAACAAGTTTGTTGAAAACTAGAGTTCCTCAGAGACTAGAGGAAAACTTTTTTTTATCGGGTGTGCCCATAGATCCAATAATTGTTAAAAAAAAAAAACCTTTCCCAAAACTCAGATTTAGCATGTAAAAATTGCAAAAATCTTTATTAAGATTTAATTTACTTGTGCCACTGTATATATTAAAATTTTTGATCGAATAGGATTAAATAAAATCGTTCACGATAATTAAACACTGCCATTTTATTTGCTCTGCCCTGTGTACGTTGTATTATTTCGCTAAAATAAGAAGTTCTGTAAATCTTTTTATACATTACAACAATGGAACCTAATAATTATTTTTTATAAGACTTTTTTAAAACTAATAATGTCTGATAAAAGTGAAAAATGCACTGGTCGTTGACAAATTTCGCAGAAAAAATATGGGATAATTGTTAGTACGTATCCTACGTGCGCAACTAAAGCAAGCGACGCGAATGACAACACTAAAGCGACAAAATCACAACAGACCAAAAATGTTTTTGTGTACTTTGTCGCTTTAATCAACTGTAGCGACACCACTAGAATGACAAAATCGAAATGACCCATTTGAATGCGGCGTGTCCACTTAATCGTTTTAGTTGTGTCGCTCATGGCAGTATCTAACGTAGGAAACAACCTTACTGTGACATTTACGAGATGTTTAATTATATGGAATTTAAAAAAAAAACGACACGTCTGCTTGTTGTATTACGGCCTGCCCCAATCTTTAAAATAGTAGACTGTACAAAAGAGCAAAAGAGAAAATGAAACAGTTGCGGTCACTAGAAAATAGCCCGATAGCATCGATTTTCTGCCGAACGAAAATGGTCATTTTGTTTTCGCCACTTTAGCAACCGTCATTATTTTTGAAATGCGTTTCACAATTTAGTTGTCAGTTTGAAGAGTATTTTAAAATGTGAGATTTCTTACTCCTTTAAGTTACATATTCGAACTTGTAGGTGGTATTTTTAAAAACTTTACTCAAGATACTACTCGGTACGTATATCACCACTACACCAAACATTTGGTTTTTGCACTCGACGCGCGTTTGGCTAACCATGTTAGCTTCATCAGGAGCGATAATTAACTGACAGTTGATCATCGCTCCTGATGAAGCTAACATGGTTAGCGTAACATGCGTCGAGGGCAAAAACAAAGTGTTTGATGCAGTGGTGATATATACTGAGTAGTGTCATTGTAACAAAGACTCCACATTCTCAACTTAGTTTATTCAAGATGTGTTAAATTTAAAAGGCTGTCTATTTCATTACAGAAAAATCATTTTCATGGGTTAAAAGTTTAAGTTAAACCTTCCTATTGGTTAAAACTTTTAAGTTAAAAAATATTTTTTTTTTCTCAACTTATATGGTCTGAAAATAACCAGTTTTATTATTTAGTGATGATATAGACCTATATCACAGTAAACCCAATACAGTAGCGAAACTCAGGGGTAACCGTATAGGAAAATCAGTTTTCAAGAGGTCACGTGGCAATCCGCCATGTTAAAACGGCGACCAGCGGGAGATTTTAAATAGAAATAATATTACTGGGCGTAGTTTTATTATTCAAAATCATAGATATTATGATCGATTTAATAAAATGTCCAGTTAAGCAGCATGAGTAATAGAAAAGAGATTGAATATAAGGGAAAAACTTGACAGGAAGGCATAAAAATGTTGCAGACAGAAGTTAAAACATTTTCTCCAGGGAATCGAGTAGTCATATCAGATTGTGGGCCCAGCGCTTTGTTGGGACTTTATATTGCCCAAAAGTAAAAACTGGAACTGGAATCCAAATTGTTTAATACATATTTGAATTCAGCAAGGAATTTTATGTCCGAATATAAATTGAATGTTTCCGGGCATGATTGGTCCTCATTGGAACTACAATAAAATTCCGACTCTTATAAGGATCTTTACCCGTGTTATTAGCCTCACAGGTAGAATTATATTCAAGCTAACCCCGACGAATTTCAAAAAAAGTTTTTTTTGATCACTAATAAATATGTATGTATACGCATGGTCAAATGGATTTTTGAAATTACTTTTAAACATTTTCTGAGAAAAATGTGAAACGCATATTTTACAATTTTTGCACAAATTTTCAATTGGACAATTGAGATGGATGTTTGGTTGCTGCAGGCCAAATCTTTGCTCCATAACTAAAAAAATGCCATAAGAGAAATAGCTTCTCAGAATTATTCAATTTATCCGCGTGCGATTTCTTGCGCAATTAGTATCCTTTAATTAAATTATTTACTTTTCAAAATCTTTGGAGAAGAAGAAGAGGCTCGCTCCCGGCGTACTTTTTAAGTTATTTTTACAATTGTCAACGGCACAACAATAACCTTTCTCCATGATTATATAAATTGTTTGTCAACCTTTTCGATGCTCTTCACTTACAAACGTTTTTAATTCTCTTTTTATACAAACTCTATCTTTCTTCTGTCTTTAAATTCATATAAACTGCATCAAGAAACGATAATACATTGCAAAGGACACATTTTGAAAGAGGGACCCGTTGATGCACGCGCTGTCAAAATCTCGTCACCAACTTGGAGCTCACTTTCGCTATTGTATTATTGTGTATACCGTGCCGATACTGTTGTTGTCATTAAATCACAAAACTAGTTACTTCCAGAACCTATAAGATATAGGTTCTAGAACGAACGACGATTTATGTCCACTTATTCCATATAATAAATATATATATATATATATATATATATATATATATATATATATATATATATATATATATATATATATATATATATATATATATATATATATATATATATATATATATATATATATATATATATATATATATATATATATATATATATATATATATATATATATATATATATATATATATATATATATATATATATATATATATATATATATATATATATATATATATATATATATATATATATATATATATATATATATATATATATATATATATATATATATATATATATATATATATATATATATATATGAATAGCTTATACAATTATTAAACTACCGCCGGTTTTTGCAATCACAATGTGTTTGATGTAACGTTGTTAATAGTTATTAAAATAACGTTGCGCTATTAATCTCGTTAACTAAAACTAACGATAATAACAGAGACTATATTACTACAGCTCAAATAATAATAAACACGTTCGTCAGAAAATTTGATCAGAAAAGTATCTCTTCGTGACCGCCACTGTAGCGCTATTCACTCTTAATGGCTATGTTTTTATTGCACAATATACTAGCTCACTCCCGAGGTTACAAGCAAGTGTAGCGTAATTCTGGAAAACATAGCCATTATTTTTAAGTTATTCTAAGGTTCTACAGCCAGATGGCATAACAGTTACGTCCGTTACTAAAACAGTAACCCGAGAATACGCACACTTAATATCTCGTTTAAAGCACAAAACTTTCTAACTTTCTAATTTACAGCACAAAATTCTGTAATAGTTAAAAATATATAACTACAGTTTCTAAGATTTATGGCGTTTGGAAATTTTCGAAGAATATTTTTCAGTAGTAGAAAAAGGATACAGGAAATGAAAAACCATGGTTTTTGGGATTAGACCGTGTCTTATTGGAATGACTTTTTGACATTCTGGTAATGATTGCACTAGACATATTCAAGGATGTGTTATTTTATTCTTCTAGATTAGAACTCAAAATATTTTCCGGAACGATTACAGTTTCATTGCGCAAAAACCATGATTTTTCTCCTGACCAATTCCCCATTTTATGAATGAATCAGGGAATTACAATTTTTGAAAAAATTGAGATTACGAGCGGATTCTGTAAATTTATTAAAAACTTTGAAATGTTAACTTTGCAATTGATTTTTTTATTTTTAGGGTAGCCTATATAATTTATTTCAAACTTGATATGAGAAAAATAGGTTTAGTAGCATACACGAACTGTTAGCTGTAAACATTTTTTTGAAAAATATAATAATAATAACAATTTATCCTATTTGTAGTGAACTTTTTTGACTGCCCTGTATATACCAGACTTTGTCTCAACTCTTGTGCCAGAATGTTTTTTAAAACGTGTTTAACGCGGAGTATACAAAATACTTAAGTAATGTTAACAATTCCGCCTCCCATATTATTTCAATGCAATTTTCAGGACCTTACTTGATGTTTCGAGTTCTTTTTGTACATAAAACACTATACAAAACTTTTTTAGATGTTTTTTTAATGTTAAATAAGCATTCGTTATGATTCGAGACATGTTTAAGTTAAAAAAAATTAAAATAGGCTAATTTCTAGTCACATTGCATACATTTTACCGTAAATAACAAAAGAATAAAGTATTTTAGTCCAGTTTTATGTTGTTTTTTTTTTTACTGATTCATAAAAATTGAAATTATATACTATATTTTTTCTTCTTCTTGAAGTGCCATATCCAATACGAACGTAGGCAACGTTCTCGTGTTTGCCCGCAGTTGTGCCGTTTTAAGTGTTTTCACAATCAAAAAGGACCTATAGTTTAACGCCGGTTCCGAACGGTTAAAGTGAGGCTTTGCTAGACATGATACTATGGGTGTTTTGCCATTGCCTTCCCGAGAGAGGCGACGTTACGTTGTAAATTTTATTTACTTCTTTATTATTTGCCGAGCCGAGATACGAACTCGGGTCGCTGGCGTAGAAAGCAGACACCTTAACCAGTATTTCATGGCCGCCTCTATATTACCAAAATAATAATCTGAAATTTCAAATTTTTTAATCCTATATGGTAGTTTGTTATAATTACATTACGTTGTTATAAGCAATTTCTGTCGCGTAACTAATCCGATACGCATTTTCAAGATAAAACTAGCTAATAATGTAAAAATATACATATTATACGATCAAAATCGCACGAAAGTAGTTGCGCGGGACTAGTTATGACAACTAGTTTTCGTAAAATTTTTGCATAAAGTTATAGTAATATCAAAGACCGTTACAGATTCATTAAAAAGGACTAAAATAGAGTCCGTCGCAGTATTATTTCGTTTGAAATATAGCCAAATAAGCGTTTTTATAAAAGAAAATTAATGTTAAATCGGGTATTAGGGTTTTGAAATAGGTACGACATTTTTAGAATTTTAATACAATACGTGGTGCGATCCAAAAGTTCCCAGAATAACGCTATAAAATCTGAAGCAGTTACTTTCAAAACTTAGCGACTCCCGCCACCTTCACCTGCACCCGAATAAGCCGCCACGCCACATTTTCTCGGCCGAACATTTATTGGATAACACAGGGGAACAGCTGTTTTGGTGTCGAGGTTTTTTGAGCTGATTCCATATCAATTTGATGTCCTGAATTCAAATAACGTATTCATTTGTACCTAGGAGCTCAAATTTTTAAGATATACAATTTTAGAGAAATATAAGTTACATTATTGTAACTCAAACCCGTAAGTGTAGTAAACAAAAGTAGATACGAAATTTTTATTTTAGTTATACAAAATACAATATTATGTCGTACTTACAAACAAAAAAAAAACATTGAAGAAATAAAATAGTCACTCAACACGGTCTAAGTGGCTGTATAAATAGTGTATTTTAATACTCATATTGCACCCTAAGGATTTGAAACTATTAAGCATCTTGTTAACCATTTCAACATAGTTTTGAGCTTTATGTTTGCCTAGAAAATTTTCTACAACTGCAACAAATGATGTCCAAGCTTCTCGTTCAACTTGATTCATTGAATTTATGAAGGCAGGATCCTTAATTAATTGTCTTATTTGTGGGCCGTCAAATATCCCTGCTTTGAGTTTTTCTGTGCTCAACTGATGCATTTTTACCCCTATATATGCAAAACAAGACCCATTCTTATCAAGAGCCTTTACGAATTGCTTCATTAAGCCCAACTTTATATGTAACGGAGGAAGTATGATTTTTTTCTCTTTCAACCAAAGCGTCGTTAATGACATTCTTTTCCCCAACGTCCATGTTTTCTCTCTGAGGCCAATCTTTTCTAACCCAGTGGTGTGTTTTGTCCCTACTATCCCAGAGGCACAAGAAACACGGATATTTCGTGTAACCACTTTGCTGCCCAAGAAGAAAGTTTACCATTTTTAAGTCTACACAAATCATCCATTGATGTTCGTAATACTTTATCTTCTGCAAGACCAAAGCTATGGTATTATATTCTTCTTTCAGTTTCGTTGAGTGAGCTAGTGGTATTGAACCATATTTATTCCCATTATGTAGAAGGACACATTTTAAACTTCGCTTTGAACTGTCAATAAATAGGCGCCAATCATCTGGAATATATTCAGAAAGTCCCATTTCTTTCATGAGTCCCCTAATTTCGTGACAAAATACAAGATTGTCTTCTTAAGAAAAGAATGGTAGCAGATCTTTTTCTCTTGTACGGTAAAAGGTAATTTTGGTTCCTTGGTCCAGTAAATTTTTGTCGTTCAACCTAGAAGCCAGTACTTCAGAAGCTTTTTTCGATAAATTGAGATCCCTGGTGAGATCATTTAATTCATTTTGATTGAAGCGTTGAGGAACTGATGACGTCCCCTCATAGTCACTGTTAGTTTCATTAGCATCAGAACTTTTATTAGCATCAGAAGAGCGATCAGAGGGAAAATATTCGTCATCAGGGATATGTGGTAGCTGATGAAATGTTGGAATCGGTATTTCATCTGAGTGCGGGATAGGGCGTATTGCCGAGTCTAAATTGGGATAAGTCCACTTACTGCGGTTATTTCGATAGATTCCATTAGTATTTACTAAACAGAAATAACAATCATTGAAGTGGTTTTTTGGTTCTCTCCAAACCATTGGTACGCCGAATTTTAGACATTTTCTTTTCCCGGTAGTCCACTGCCGTAAATGCTCTGTACAAGTTTTACATACGAGATGCGGGGCCCACGTTTTGTCCTGATCACCAAGCTTAACTCCAAAGTATCCAAGATACGCTCGCTTTACAAAGTCAGTAATAGTTTGTCTGTTTTGTTGAAACATGTATTCTCCGCATATATAGCAAAACACATCAGGTTGATTTACATAACTTCTTCTTGAACTGGAACCTGAACTCATTTTAATTCTGTTCAATAACACAAAAACACTCTTTTCTTAACATAAAATAACACGCCGAATTCGATCTACTCTCATTAGTAAGAACGCACAAACTGACGAGACTTACCCGAGTTAGGTGATTAAAAGGGTCAGTTCAGGTACCTGATAGGCAATGGTTCCACTATTTATAGATTTACCTGGAATTTACTCAATTACAGACTGACAATAAAACCATTGTACACATTAATGAATATATAATAATTTTAGAACTCTCATAAATGAATATACTGAATAAAAACCACATTGGTAGATAAGTTGATGTATCTAAAAAAGTAGAGCTGATAGAGAAAAACGGATTGCATGTATAGATTTAGCGTCCCAAATATAGTTAAAATCAGCTCTAAAATCCCAGGCACCAAAACAAAAATATTTTTTTGTTGCCCTGTGTAATTGATGTCATGGTGAAATAACCAGTAGGGGGGCTATAAGCATTACATATGTTTATTTATTTATTTATTTAAAGTCCGTACGATTTGCAATGGCATAGTCAGCAATAAAACTGAGAGAGAAGATGCCTAACTATTGTACCTGCTTTTACTCATATGCTAAGAATGGCAAGTCCCACCCAATTATCTGCCAATGTTCTACCTTTGTCTATTACGCCCCGGAATCGTACACTCGACAGAGATAGCACCAATTAGCCGCTAATGACAGGAGTTTCCACTATAAAACAGGGTCGCATTTGAATTTGTTTGTTATTTGTGATTATTTGTCGATAGACATATTACAAATAAAAATTCGAAATGCCACGAAAAGTATTGAATGGTCAAAGTCGAAAATTAGTACTAAATGGTCTTGATTAATTGCAAAATAAAAAAGAAAACTCATTGACAAGTTTGTCTGTGATTAAGTGTGCATCCGAGGCACTAAAACTAAGTTTGAGGACGGTAGCCAGAATAAAACAAGAAGGCATTGATGGTGCTAAAAAAGACGATACGATGATAAGAAGAGCTCCCAAGACCAGAGACTTGAGAGAGTCCGAGAAAAGTAAGATCCGAAAAGTTATTCATGACCTAATTGTAGAAGGAAAACATGTTACTTTGGACATGATACGTAAACAACTAGAATCAAAACAAATTTTAAGCTGCAGCAGATCAACACTTGGTTTAATTATGAAACAATTAGGATTCAAATACAAAATTGACAATGGAAGATACATCATGGAGAAACCAGAAATATCATCAAAACGAGTTAACTTTTTGAGAGAGTATGTTGCCAATATGACTTCTGACGCTCCCCTAGACGTGTTTTTTAGACGAAACATGAATTCACCAACATGGAAGCAGCATACGGACTTGGCACGATATGAAAATTCTCGATCTGTATGAAACAAAAAAGCAGCCGCTGGAAAAAGATACATCATCGTTCATGCTGGCAATAGCAATGGATTTATAGATGGGAGTGAGCTTGTCTTTTACGCAAAAAACAAGAGTTATGACTACCACGATAATATGGCCGAGAGAAAAACTGCTGCCGAAGCTCGAAAGGCTGTCTTTAATCATTGTGGCTAGTGCACGATATCATTCTAGTAATTGGCTGCGAAGTAAGCAGATTAATTTCCCAAAAAATGGTCTAAAATGTGAGTTGTAAAAATTATCAAAAATTACAAAACAAACTTGCCGTATGCTACAGAGGAACTAATTGCTGAAATGGGTGATCAAGTTTTAAGATTGCCTCCCTACCACTGTATATTTAATGCCATGGAATTGGTGTGGGCTCAGTGCCAAGGATTTTTTTAATAAAAACATTGTAAGTGATACGAGGCACAATGATAATGCAGTAATATCTGTTTGGAAGGTAGCCCTCCAGACAGTTACCAAAGAAAACTGGATCAGTTGTATAACACATACAGAAAATATAATCAAAGAATACTGGCAAAAAGAGAACATACTTGATGTAACGGTGCCACCAATTGTTATTAATGTAGACGAAGGATCATTTTCTGATAGTAGCAGTTCCAATTTATTTTAGGGACTTTACCTATATCAATTTTCTATTGTTAAATTTGCACGTGCAACATTTAGATTAGCTTTAATTCTTTTATAACATTGAAAATATATTAAATAAACATTCTGAAATTTTCACCTAAAGTAATTTATAATTCTGACTATATTATTTTAGAATTGTGATAATTTATGTAAATATCTTTTGATAGAAATATGCTATAACTTCATCTTTATATCCAATAAACCTTGCAATTATTAGAAATATGAGTGAATGTTTAATATCCTCTCCTATTTTCGGCTTCTTATAGTCCATTATAAAAAGACAAACTCCGTATGTCCAAAACTCATAATCATAATACTTCCTAATACTTATAATATAGATTTACCTGAATCCATCTCTGAGTATGGATGTACTCGTTAAATTAATAAATGACACGTACAATTGGGTCTATCTCTCTTACTTTCAAATAATATAATCGAGATAGTTAATGACGGCTGTCTTCCATTGATCAGATCGATTTTTAAGGCGGAACAACATCTGTTGAAGTATAAGTGGAAGCAAGACGCACAATATCTTTTATTCTGTCTAGCATTTTATTGCCGACTATGCCATTACAAATCGTACGGACTTTATTTATTTATATTTATATATATATATATATATATATATATATATATATATATATATATATATATATATATATACATACATACATACATACATACATACATACATACATACATATATATATATATATATATATATATATATATATATATATATATATATATATATATATATATATATACATACATACATACATACATACATATATATATATATATATATATATATATATATATATATATATATATATATATATATATATATATATATACACATACATACATATATATATATATATATATATATATATATATATATATATATATATATATATATATATATATATATATATACATACATACATACATATATATATATATATATATATATATATATATATATATATATATATATATATATATATATACATTTATAGGTTATATATTAGGCTAAGTATAAATAAGGTAGATTTGTAGTTTACCTTTAGTCAATTATCATTCCTGATGAAACTAACATGATTAGCGAAACGCGCGTCGAGTGCAAAAATAAAGTGTTTGGTGTAAGGGTGATATATACTGAGTATATTTATTACTTATTTTAGATAGATATATATTTTTTAATCATTTAAATACAATAACATACGATAGTTTTTAGTATATCGTCTAGTACCACATGTCTTTTTACTAAACCAATGTTTTTCTAATACGTTACTCACCGTTTTCTTCTAAACCAAGTTTCCATATCTTACTCTCGCCGACTTAAAGAACGGATGATTGTCGATCTACTTGCAGATGAACAATTTGGCACCACTCCATATTTCAATGTTACGCGAATTTCATCAGCTGTGAGAATAAAATTATGAATGGATTGAATTTTATTCGTTCTTTAGTGGATCTAATTCTATAGGTTATACGGCGACATATTTCGTCACAAGTTTTGCTGCAATGTTGGTGAAGCAAGGTGTCTTTCTGTATAAAAATGCTGGCCAAAATACATGTAGAATTTCCCGTAGACAATGTCATCGTTTGAAAGAGAAAAACGCTGTAAATGTTAAATTCTTTTTTTTTCTGCCATATTTTTTATTAGAAAATACATATAATAAGCAAAACAGAACAACAAACTAAACGATATTACTTTATACTTACTTATACCTAAACGATAAAGTATTACAATATTGGCCAGAGTATGGAGCAACAGCGGAGGTATTATTTCTACCACACACATAATTCTCTTAAACAGCGCTCAAAATTGAACATTCTGTATAATAACTAGTCTTTTGTTTATAGGCTATAGGAATTTTAAATAGTAAATTGTCAACTTATGTTACATCTTGCTCAACTTAATATTTAAAGGACATAGTTCGAAGGGTTAGAACAGCTTAAACTTGTGATTGATGAAAAACACGAAAAAATAATAAAAATTAACCATTATTAAAATTAAATTATAATATAATCATCTCTCTCGACAAGTAAAGATTCCTGGCGTTACTTCGTATAATCGTAGGCGATACGTCGGAAAATTATTTCAATTTGATACTAATCTAATCTCGAAGCTGCCGCTTTATATTACTATTCCATTCATCTTTATTAAAAACAGGATTTATATCAATATGTAGAGACCGGATTATAAGCATTTGCATATTTTCATATGCATTTGCATATTTAGACCATTCCTACCGATTATTGCATATTTTACCCAAAATCTAGTAATGATGTATATTTTCCCTATATTTACAATATTTCTCGGTATTACTAGGCAATTAAATTGCTCAGGGTATTATTAATGTCGCCGTCTAAACATCGATTAGGTTATAGTGCCAAGGGAATACCCAAAATTACGACGGTAATTTATTCATTCATAGCTTTGATTAGCACTCACTTTTCCCACATACCTGCAGGTATTAAAAAGCTTGAAACTCGAGGTTTGGCGTTGATCGAATCAATTCAGTTAATGAATAAAATCCGTCAATTAAACTCCACATTGCCAGATGTATTCCCGCGTAGAGTTAAAGAAAAGTTTGAAAACATTTTGTGCAATAACCCAGGCTTTGAACCTTTGTGTCAAATTGATAGTTTTATTAATGGGACGGGTGAACTTTTGCCAGAAACAGTAAGTGCTAACATAGCACCCAAATTCAAATACTGCCCAGTTACCTCAGTGGATGTGGAAAGGTCTTTATCCACTTATAAAAATATTTTAAGTGATCGAAGACACAATATTACTACCCAACATTTGGAACAATACCTTATTGTGTACGTGTACAAGAATACAAATGTTAAATAATTTTAAAAAATGTTAAATACTCGTAATTGTTAATTAAATTTAAACATCGTAGATAACTTGTTAATTTTACGCTGATTTTGAAATAAAAAACTAAAAATTACTACTTCTATTATTATTTAATATTGCATATTTTGACCCTTTTCATGCATATTTTAAGCATATTTGCATGCATATTTCAAGATTTTTATGTTGCATATAATCCGGTCTCTATTAATATGTATCTGCAATTTTAAATTATATTTACACAAAGTTCCAAATTATCGAATTGAACAAACGCCAACCGGGGGTAGAAAATTTACAACGTGGAATCCTGGGACCTTCTTAAAAAATGTATTGTATAAGTTGAATTACGGCAACATTTTAAAAAAAAAACTAAAATGGAATATAATTTGTACTAATAATAATTTCTCGAAATAATCTGATTAACATATATATTTAAACATGCATAAAGAGTAACTGATGGATAACAAAAAGTATGAGTTATGAAGGTTAAAACAATAAATGAAAACAATTATCGAATACAGGTTTTTCTACTACTGGAAGTAAATATATATGTACTTCTAATATGAAAATGCTCCGCGATTTATAAAATAAAATATAACCTAACAAATTGTTAAAAGATAAAATAGTGGTCAAGAATAAAATTTCCATAAAAAAAATAGATAACCCCTGACACTTTTGCGGAAAGGTGAAAAACAGGTCAAAAACAAACGGAATATATATTTTTTAAAATCCTAGCTTCGATTTTTTCTTCTTCTTCCAGTCCCAGGTGCACACAGCACCTTGGGGTCATGTCTCAATCTCTTCTATAATATTAGGAGCTCATTTTCCTGTACTTTCCGGAGCCAAGAGTGCCGTTTTCTTTCAGGCCCACGCCTACCATCAATTTTTCCCTGAAAAAAATTTAAGGATGTAACATCGCGGCCCTCTGAGTATGTGACCCAGATATGAGACCTTTCCTCTTTTAATGAAATTCGGTAATTCATTTTCGGCTCCTTCTCTTTGCAGTATTCGCTCATTAGAGAGGCGGTCAGTCCAGGGGTGGTCACTTTCCGTTAACAACAATAATTACATATTTTTAGGATTTTTAAATAAACAATTTTTGACCATTTTTGTTATAAATTTAATTAATTTTTTATACAACAAACATTTTTTTATATAAATAAAAAAAATTAGAATAATAAAAATTTATAATAGATTATTAGTTATACGTGCATGATAAGTGATAGACGAGATTTTGCAACGCTTATTTTGGCAGGCCACTGTCTTTATCTTTATTTGAAGCATGCTGAATAGTAAAGGGAAGAAGTTAAATATAACGACTCGGCTGTAATCGTTATTTGAAGCATGCGCCCACCATTTGGAGCTTGTGCAGTATTCAAACAAAATAAGGGAAACCTTTATCAAGGATAACGATTCCCCTTATTTAGGAATATATAAGAGAGGTTATTTAAGTTCGTTATTCTTATCGCTATTATGGTACTACCTGTTTTTTTTCTACTTAGGTATAAAACAGACATCATAGGGTCGTGCGGTAAATGAAACAATAATCTCCTAAGTTGATTGAAGATGAATACTAATCTAACCTTACTTTTAGTTTACTTTATTGCAATTCTGCCGTAGTATGAAAGTGCAGTTCCTTCGCATTAATGCTGCGCATGCTTCAGGACAAGCTTTTTTAAACAGGAGAAGGCGGAGAATACGAATATGAATTAAAAATATCATACAGAGTGGTATAAAAAAGTTATGACAATTTAAAAGTATACACAGTGCAATAAGCAATTTACAACAAAACTGTGAGCTGATTTCGATTTCTCATCTCAGAAAACCTCTTAGCACTGAATCTTGTACAATTATTAAGAAAGCTACTAGAGAAAAACTGAAATAAAAGTATAACTTTGACACCCCGTATCTGAAAAATTACGAATTTTTGGACTAAGTAAGTTGGGTTAAATGGTCATATTTTCATCCTAGAAATTCACAGTAACTCTATGTACACGGAATACTGGGACACCCTGTATAAAAAAATGATTAAATTTATAAATAAAATGGTCCAAAATAAGAGCTTCATGTTTTATGCTACAATATAGCGGCCCGTGGCGTAGTACTTGCTTGCGGTGCCTGACCACGTACATAGATAGTAGTTGTTTACAGAACGTCCGTGGCAGTACTACCGAAGCCGTGAAATAAAAAAATGTTTCTGCGCTTGGACAACGTTATCCTCAGGATATGAAAAAGGGTAAAATCGCTACCGAGGGTGAAGGATAAAAAAACAGTCAAAATACATCAAAATCAGTCACCTAAGTTGGGAGTGTGAAATCTTTGGCACAATGATACTACTCAATATATATATCACCACTACACCAAACACTTTATTTTTGTACACGACGCGCGTTTCGCCAACCATGTTAGCTTCATCAGTAGCGATGATTGACTCAATCATCGCTCCTGATGAAGCTAACATGGTTAGCGAAACGCGCGTCGAGTGCAAAAATAAAGTGTTTGGTGTAGTGGTGATATATACTGAGTAATAAAAATCAGTGTTATCAGTTATCTATTTATTTAAAAATCCTAAAAAATGTATAATTATTGTCATTTGCTAGACAAGTCGAAGCTAGGATTTAAAAAACAAAGTATATTCTATTTGTTTTTGATCCATAGAACACATTTCCGCAAAAGTTTCAGAGATTAAATATTTTTTTGTTTAACTTTTGTTCTTGACCATCGTGAGACATAATTGGAGTACAACGCTACACTTACACAATTTGCATTATTACTTTACCCTGCGTTAAAGATGACTAATTCACTTTACTTTCTTACGAATTATAAACGTCAACTACGCCATTGTATACACTCGTGATAAAAAAACATACAAAAAAAGTTTTAAAATAGAGGAAGTAACTTGAGTAAAACTTTTCGTGTACGCTTTTCTTTAGGGGTGTATTTTATCTATGTGCTAAAATTAATTAAATTTACCTTGCAATTGCCAGAAGTTCGCCTAAATATCCACAGAGCGTAATGGCAAATATAATTTCATTTTAGCACACCAATGCAAAGGCTTATTCGCACCCGCTTACCATAAGATATTCTAATAGCAATCCATAACATTGACATCTCCCGTATTATACTCTTGTAAAATGTCGTCTAAAAGCGAATCGAATTCGTCCAATTTATCCATCCATTGCGCTTTCTGCGTGGCGTACGCTTCTAACTCGTCGTAAACGAATTTCATAAACTGAGATGGCGCTAAGTAAGTTTTCGTTTTCATTTGGGTCGTGTTGTTCGTTACCTACAATTGGAAAGTGAAATGTTAATAGCGTTGAATGGAAAAGTGGAACACTTTTGTAAAAATTAGAACTTACGACTGCTATATATATATATATATATATATATATATATATATATATATATATATATATATATATATATATATATATATACGAGGCTGGTTTGAAAAGTCTGTGCAAAGTCCGAGAGATGGCACCACCGGCGCGTATCGACGTCATGTTTAGTTAGTAGCATCTCTTGAATGAACGCACACCAAGTTTCAGCCATATTGGTCTATTTCTTTGTGTTTGGCATTCGTGTGAATCAAGGAAGTCGAGTGATT
>CM032455.1:1522219-1612219 GCA_019049505.1 Pachyrhynchus sulphureomaculatus | reverse complement strand
GAAGAAATTCTCGGGAAGCCGTTAGACTGCATCGGAACGTTACCCCGACAGGTATATCCCGGATAACACTGTTTTGTCGATTAGAACGAAATTTGAGGAGGAATATGGATGCATTTTCTATGTAGAAAGGTATTTCTAAACGAAAAACTGTTTTAACAGATGAATAAGTAGCCGAAATTATGCAATATTTTCAAAACCATCCATAAAAGCAAGCAGGCAATTGAATATATCTTGCGGGGCTATTCAGAAATCACATAAAGCTAACAAATACCATGGCTATGAAATGCATAATTTTGAGTTATTAACACAATTTGATTCGGAACGACAACGGAGTTTTGTAGTAGAAATGTTATTTTCTGAATCATATATTATGGACAGATGAAAGTAATTTTATCAGCAGCAGCAAACCTAACAGAAAAAATTATTACTACTGAGCTGACGAGAATCCCTACAACGTTAATCAAATTTATAATCGAGACCATTATGGCGTTAGTGTATGGTGTGGGATAATTGATAGACATTTGGTGGGAACATTAACTGGAAATAGATACCTTAATTTCTTCGTTAACACTCTACCAGTTTTATTAGAAATTGTTTATTTTAAGAAGGCATATGTGGTATCAACACGATGGAGCATCACCTCATACAACTGCTGCTGTTGTTGAGTTGAGCATTTTAATGAACAGTTTCAACGAAGATGGATAGGGGTTCGCAGCCCAATTATTCAATGGGCACCTCAGGCCGTTAGATTTTTTCTTGTGAGACCTCTTAAAGATATTGTATACAAAACTGCGACAAATGATATTGAGCACTTAAGGCAAAAAAGATATTTTATGAAAGGAAAAACCTCAACAGCATAGTAACTAATATTATTATAATTACTGTCAGATTAAAGTATGTCAGCCGCCTAATAGATAAATTGTTACGTCTGACCAAAAAATAATATTTTGGAGGCTTTTTTTCTGCAAAACAAAAATAGAAAAAAACAGTTTTAAGGAAAAAATGTTGAAAAAAATTAGAGCTTTCCAATGCCGTTTTACAAAAGGTATGTCGATGGAAAAAAAACAGTTGTTTGGCGTCGCGACGTCCAGTGTCGTTTCCACTACCAAATGTCAAATACGTCATTATATTCCTTAATATGCACTATACCAGGGGTCGGCAACCTATGGCACGCGTGCAATCTCTGGCACGCCAAGAAATTTTGAATGGCACACGTACCTATTCAAAGTTTACACATTAATTTTGTAATCTGTGACATGTTTCGAAATTAAGTAAATAATCGAAGATAGTATTACTTCAACGATACAAACAAAAACGATGTATTATATAGGTCACTAGGTATTATTACCAAAAACTACAAAATATATATTTTGTAATTTATAATTTTACTGAATGCATTGGTTTGGCTTTAATTTCGGCAAGTATTAAAGACGGCAAGCCTCAAAATATAAGCCTAGGCAAAAACACAAATAAACGTCCTCAATTCAGATCAAAAGAGCCGCTATAAGGGGGTTTTTGTTTGACATGACTTCAATCGTTCCGACGCGCGCCGCAACTCTTTTTATATTGCCGAACTTTAGTTTTTGTTAGATTTAACTTCTAGGCTGCCCTTTGATTGCAATGGGCGCGTTGTAGATAAAAATTTTTGTTCTAAGAAATTTAATAAACGTAATTATTGGAATTTTCTGGAAGCATTATTTTTCTATGTACAGCAAAACGATCGGGCCATTTGTGTCCTATGTCGGGAAAGCGTAGTTTTTCCGGACATCTAGTGTTCGACGACATTTCTAGATAAAACATGAATCGTCATTTAAAGATAACACTGATAAAAGGGAGGCAATACAAAGAGCAAGTAAACAATACGAGAAACAGTCAACATTCTTTAGTAAAGTTTTCCAAGGAAAAAATCAGGTAACTGAATGCAGTTTCAAAATTGCACAATCGTTGGCACAAAAGGGTAGGCCGTTCACTGACGGAGAATTTATTAAGCAAACGTTTTTGAGTACTGGCGAGATTTTATTCGACGACTTGCCCAATAAGGATACAATATTGGCCAGGATTAGGGATATACCGGCATCAGCGCGGACCATCGAGAGACGAATTACCGAAACGACACAAAATGTCCAAAAACAGCAGAGAGACGCTATCAAACGGAGTTTTGTATTTAGTGTAGCATTGGATGAAAGTGTCGATATTAATGACATTGCCCGTCTGGCAATCGTTGCGCGATCCTTCGATGATGGCAGTGTGTATGAAGAGCTGATTTGTCTGCTCCCATTGCAGGGAACTACAAGAGGAGAGGATATATTTTCAGAATTTGTTAAACATTTTGAAAAGCGGAACATTGATTTAAATAAAATTTTTTGCGTAACGACAGATGGCGCTCCTGCTATGATTGGAAGACATAAAGGATTTGTTTCCCTTCTTATTGAACGCATAGGTCGATCAGTTTTGAATTTTCATTGCATAATTCACCAAGAGAGTTTGTGCGCTAAAATCTCCGCTGGAAGTTTAAAATAGTTAACATTGTCAGTCGTTCTTCACTGATCCATAAACAATTTAAGGCGTTTCTGCAGGAATTAGAAAGTGCATATTCAGATGTACCATTGCACAATAATGTGCGCTGGCTCAGCCGTGGTAAAGTGCTCTCTAGATTTCTGCAATGTCTGGGCGAAATTAAATCGTTCTTGTTGGAAAAAAATCAAGTGGATGCTTATCCTGAACTAGAAGACAAGAACTGGATCTGTATGTTAATGTTTCTTACTGATGTTACAAACCATCTCAGTGAACTCAACTTAAAGTTACAAGGTTCAGGCAAAACAGTTCTGGATTTATACGAATCCTGGAAATCATTCAAATTAAAAATAGATTTATTTATCAGCGATATTACTACAAACACATATAAATATTTTCCAAATTTAAAAACTTATATATCAAGTGTCGACGATGGTGCACTAATAGACGAAATTCTTAAATATATGACTAATTTAAAAGAGGAGTTTATCGAGAGGGGTCAGGATTTTGATAAATATGGTCCTATGTTCGCTTTTTTAATCAAACCAGATTTAATGCATTTTTCCAGCAGTTGCTTTGACATATCTCTTTTCTCATGGATGGACATTAATGATTTTGATCTTCAATACATTAAATTTAAAAGCTCCGAGTTATGGAACACGAAATTTGTAGAATTAAGAAGGGTATTAGAAGGTGACTGCCAGAACCATTCAAACGAGATACTCAGTTGTTGGATGAGTTTACCAGAGAAATTTATTTGTCTTAAGAAAGTAGCGTTTGCCATGCTTACAGCTTTCGGATCGTCCTATATCTGTGAACAACTTTTTTCCCATATGAGAGTGATTTTAAACCCGTACGGAAGCAGGCTGACAACAGACAACTCGGAAACATGTGTGACACTGAAAATAACCAGACATGAACCGGATATAAGAAAACTCTCTAAAGAACTTCAAGCACAGGGTTCACACTAGGTCCTAGGACTAGTATAATAAAAATTATTTGTTAAATGTTAAAATTTTTTTGTAATTAAACCTTCTAAAAGCAATATTTTAAGTTAATTTTTGTTAATTTTAGTTGTAGTAAGTACCTACGTCGGCACGCAAAATGTTGTATGGATGAAAACTGGCCCCCCTTAGTTAAAAGGTTGCCGACCCCTGCACTATACCATTCGACATATAGAAAAAAATAAATATCCAACAATTTTCCATAAATCGGGACCGGGCGTCTAAAAATGATCACCATGTACATGTGTTTCATTGATTACAACAAGGCCTTTGATAAAGTGCGACATGACCAATTAAATTCTTCTACAATGACCTAAGAATAATCTCGTATTTATATTATATTCAAAAAGTATAAATATCCATGAAAAGACGACTATCAGAAGAAAATGAACTAAAGAAAGGAGTTCGACAGGGATGTATGTTGTCGGCAGTATTGTTCAGCGCATACTCTGAAGAAATTATCAAAAAGGCTCTCGAAGATGAAGCCGCTGAAGTTAAAGTAAATGTAACACCGATACGCAGAAGACACCGTAATCATAGCGAAAAATATCCAAGCTCTGCAAAAACTGATGAACAAAACTGATAAATGAAGTCATGAATATGGGATGACACTTAATGCCAAGGAAACAAAATTTATGAGGGTCTCAAAAACTATAGGAATCAACGAAGACTTGGTAGTTAAGGGTAACAACATCGAACAAGTCCAGAAATATTCACTTTTGGTTACGCAGATAAATAACACAAATAATTATACCAAAAAAATCAAAATTAGTATAGAGAATGCCCGTGCAAAATTCATAATAAAAAAAGTCTCGTGCGTCAGAGACGTGACACTTCATCTGAGAATTCGACTGGTAAGATATTACATCTTTTTTCTACGCTGCTCTAGGGTGTTGAAGCGTGGACACTGGACGCAGTGATTACCAAGGCACTTGGAATCGTACAGGAGAGTCTTGAGGTTATCATGGACACAGTATATAACAAACAGAGAAGTCCTGAAAAGAATGGAAAAAGAACAGGAAATAATGGACACAATCAAGAACAGAAAATTGCAATATCTCGAATACGTAACACGAGGAGAAAGATATACCATGTTGCCTCTAATAATGGAACGGAAAATCCAGGGAAAGAGAAGCACTAGAAGAAGAAGAATATCATTACTGCGGTACCTGAGAGAATGTTTCGGATGTACATCAAGTGAATTTTTCAGAGCTGCAGCTTCTAAAGTGAGAATCGCGATGAGGATTGCCAACCTTCGACGTAGAGATGGCACAGAAGAAGATTTATCCACCTATATACATATTCCTCTCTTACCATAGGCAAGCTTTTAGGCTCAGATAGTGAATATTATTTCTGTTTTTTTAACTAAGCGTAAAGTTTTTCAGTTTTAATACGTTACCTTCTCAGTAGGATTGTAAATTCCTTGTAGTAATGTTACATCGTTTGAATTCAGAAATTCTTCCAACATAAGGTCCTGTTGAACAGGGTCAAGACTATTCACCTAAATAAAAATACTATTTGTAATTAATTCAATTGTAAGAAAATTTGTAACAATCTTGGCATCTCAAGATAAAAACGGTTTAATTTATGGTGATGACGATACTTTTAATTCGAAGCAAATATTTAACGTCAGTGAATATATATACTGGATTAGCAGACCAAGGCTTGTAGTAAGTTGCTTTGCTCCTGCATCAAACGTACGAGCGTCCAAATGTATGGATTACTCGGACGTGCCATCTATGAATTACCAAATTAGGACGTGTATGTTTCGCTTCATATCAGAATTCATCAGTCAGGCTAGATGCAGAAGCAAATCGGCAACACAGTTACAGCGGGAGAGTCTTAAGCAGCATACACACAAAAATGCCAGCATCTAACAAACCTCAACGCCATACGGTATGAAACCGTCAAAACTTTTAATGCAAGAGCAAAACACGTCGGAAAATTGAATACCTTTGTTCTTATAAGCGAATAAGGAACTAATACCACCATTGAATGAATATCAGTAACTGTGACAAGAGAAAGCTAACTAAACTACAGATCACTATACAGGGGAACACTGCTAAAGTGCCTAAAGTGATCTCTATACCGAGGTTAGCAGTGTTCCCACTAAAACATCAGATAGTGGCATTAGTACTCTATTTTTACAGTTAGTGGTGTTCATTCAATTAGTACGATATACACTACCGTCAGAAAGTATTTGCCCACCAAGTTATTTCAGTCCCAAGACAACAAAAACCCAGATAGTATATTTTTTTAAATTTTAATGAATTAGTATTCATTTTCACATTATTTACAGTCTAGAAAATAAAAATATTCATGATTTTCCATGATTTTTCTCATCTACGTGACCTCCGTGTTTTTAATTACCGCTTTACAGAGGTTGGGCATTCCGTCCAATAGTTTCTTCAGAGATTCTTCGGTTATTTTAACACTTGTAAAAGTTCCCACAAGTGCTTTTCTGTTGTTCGATTGAGTTTTCGAACACACCTGTTCAAATGGTTCCACAGCAATTCGATGGGGTTCAAGTCGGGTGATTGTGGAGGCCAAGTCATCACTTTCAGGACATCATCGGATTTCCATTGGTCCAAAAGTTCTCTAATTTGTTTAGCAGAATGTTTAGGGTCGTTGTCATGCTGAAAAATTTCCCCTGAAATTTCGAATTTAGATTCGTCGCTCCAAAAGACGGAATTCCATTGTTCTGATGTACAATTTTCATAATTCGTCGGGGACATTCTAATCGTTAATACGTTTATTTACTTGCCTAAGAAGTGGTTTCCTCACTGCAACTCTCCCGTGTAGTCCACCTTCTGCTAACCTGTTCTTCACGGTTATCACGCTGATGGGGATGGGCCGCTCCAGGTCTACTTGAGCCGTGATTTCTGGTGCGGTCAGGCGGCGATTACGTCTGCTGGACATTGTTATAGCTGTGTGTTTAGCGGGAGCCGTTTTTCGAGGCCTTCCTGAACGTTTTTGGTTGGAATTCCATGTCCCACAGAAATTTTTTTTACGGTGTAGTCCACCGTCCTCCTTGGCATTTGCATATCACTCGCGATTTGTCGACTCGAGTGACCATTTTAGTGTCTCGCAGTTATCATAGCCCGATTTTCAACGGAAACTTCTTTCGTTTTTGGCATTTTCACAAAACAATTGAGCCTGTATTAATGACAAAGTACTGTTTGTGAATGGTTAATTTCCAAAAGGGCAACGGTATTTATAGCATAGTTTTTATCATCAAATGTCACTAGGAATTCGTAGAAACTTGAATTCTTACTTCAACTGGAATTCTTAGAAACCGCCTCAAAACGATTATCATACAAAACTTGGAAATTTGTTCTAATTGGTTTGTAACTTGTGATTTCACCAAAAGGGCTTATCTAAACAATTTTATGATGGACACTTAAATTTACCTAATATAATTAAAGGGTTTAATTAGGTATAAAATTTTGGCAGTTACATTAAAATTTCTAGGTGGGCAAATACTTTCTGACGGTAGTGTACGTTTATAATAACAAAGATACTCTCATTTTCCAATGTGTTTTGCTCTTGAATTAAAAGTTTTAACTCTGAAGTTTGTCGGCTTCTGGCATCTTTGTGTATATGCTACTTAAATTGCTACTGCCGTTTTTTGAGTTTGCGATTTGCCTCTTCTCCTAGGCTGGATGACGAGCTCTAATATGGAGCAAAACATGCATGTATGCATGTACTCAAACTATTATCATCATTATATGAATCACCAAACTAAGATTTCGTGCATGGTGCATGGTGGTCCATAATTTAGGACGCACGTATTTTGGACGGATGGATTATTAGACGGCCTTGGTCGGCCAAGTCGATACACAAAATTTTATAATTTTCATTATTTTCTCAAAATTCTATTGTGGTTATAGATTCCTATATTAATATTAAAATACTAATAAACTCTAGTTTGCTAATACCAAATGTTAAATAAATTCTGTCAAAAATAAGTTACGAGAATAATTAAGATTTAAGATAAAAATAACCGGTCAAGTGCAAGATGAACTTGCGCAATTCGTGTTCCGTACGTTGATTGCTTTTAAAATAAAAAATTTTGTTACAGAGATATAAAAATGATCAGTGACTTCACAAAACACACCCCAAATGAGTTTTCAACAAAGATTGTTTTCAATTTTTACTGAAAACTGATGACCTTGAATTTTTTTTTTTTTTTTTTAATATTCCAGATAAATTATTAAAGGTGATAATTTTTCTTCGATTTAAACCCCGTGAAGAATATTCCAGAATTTTTTCCAAATTTTTTGATCAGTACTTTTCAAGATAAGGTAGGGGGACAGCGATTTTTCGCGAATTTTTAAAAATAATACAAAGAAAAGTGTGCGCAAATATTATATTATATATATATTTTTTACTCGTGTTTTCACAAGCTCTCATTTGATACCACACTCGATCACCTAGTAAAAAAATTTTTTTTTCACTTTCGATTTCGCCCCTCAAAACTAACCCCGTAAGTCAAAATTTAACTTTCAAAACTACACGGCTCTGATGAGGCCACCAATTCCTATATTACTACCAAATTTCAACTTTCTATGTCAAATAGTTTCGCAGAAAATCGGGTGTGACAGACAGACAGACAGACAGACACCGAAGTGATCTTATAAGTGTTCCGTACGGAACACTAAAAAAAAACTATTTAAGTTAGTTTAAAAATTGAGCTTACCACTCTTTCCAACTGAGCACAGTCAAAACTGGCTTCATCAATCCCAAAAGTAGCAACATCAATTTGTTGTGTTTGATTTGTACTCGGATTGGACGTTGATGTACTGTACTCGGACGAATTAGGTGGGGTCTGGTAGTCACTACCACTAAGTGGTGTACTGGATTGTATACTTGAAATGGGCGACGTCTCTGGATAGGCGTTACTAGTGAGCGTGGTGTACCGAGTACTTTGGTTCGGGGAAGCATTACTTATAGGTGAATAGAAATGAGTATTGTGAATTGGCGACGGCGTGTAACCAGAATTTCCGTCTGGAGATGGATTCTCTACGGAGGAGATATTTTGTGTACACTGCTGGTAACTAGAATTATCGTACGGTGATTGATTCGTCACAGGGGAACAGTTCTGCGCCGGTTGTTGGCATTCAGTATTTCCATACGATGATTGATTGTGCAGTGGGCTGTCATTTTGGGTAGGTGGATCGCTTGGAGGTTGTGATGAAAGTTGTGACGTTGTCGACGAAGATAGAGCTGTTGGGTCACATGAAGGACTGTAGGCGGTAGGATCGAAAGGACTAACAGGGTCAAAAAATGGAGAATTTGAAAACTGAAAAAAAAAAAATTAAATAATATATATAATAAATAAAGCTTACATCGACAATATTGATTTTAATTAAGAAAATATCTCTAGGCCGAATTCTACTAAAATATACTTGGAATGTCGATATTCCACATTCTCAACATAGTTAAAACCCTTCAGCTGGCACATTCATCATGGAAAAATATTTACAATAAAGTCCGTACGATTTGTAATGGCATAGTCGGCAATAAAATGCTAGACAGAATAAAAGATATTGTGCATCTTGCTTCCACTTATACTTCAACAGATGTTGTTCCGCCTTAAATATCGATCTGATCAATGTAAGACAGCAGTCATTAACGATCTCGATTATATTATTTGGGAGTAAAAGAGATATACTCAATTGTACGTGTCATTTATTAATTTAACATACTCAGAGATGGATTCAGATAAATCTATATTATAAGTATTAGGAAGTATTATGATTATGAGTTTTGGACATACGAAGTTTGTCTTTTTATAATGGACTATAAGAAGCGGAAAATAGGAGAGGATATTAAACATTCACGCATATTTCTAATAATTGCAAGGCTTTATTGGATATAAAGATGAAGTTATAGCATATTTCTATCAAAAGATATTTATATAAATAATCACAGTTCTAAAATAAGACAGAATTATAAACTACTTTAGGTGAAACTTTCAGAATGTTTATTTAATATAATATTTTCAATGTAATAAAGGAATTAAAGCTAACCTAAATGTTGTAGGTGCAAATTTAACAATGGAAAATTGACATAGGTAAAGTCCCTAAAATAACAGGTAGGTAAATATGTTGGTATGATATAATTTGCCAAGAAGTAGGTACCTGCGTTTTGGCAACATATTTTTTTTGAAAAATAAATATACAAATAAACCATATTTAAACTGTATAAGGATGAAATATCATTATCAGAGTCAAAATTGGAACTGCTACTATCAGAAAATGATCCTTCGTCTACATTAATAACAATTGGTGGCACCGTTAAATCAAGTATGTTCTCTTTTTGCCAGTATTATTTGATTATATTTTCTGTATGTGTGATACAACTGATCCAGTTTTCTGTGGTAACTGTCTGGAGAGCTGCCTTCCAAACAGATATTACTGCATTAACATCGTGCCTCGCCCCACTTACAATATTTTTATTTAAAAAATCCTTTGCACTGAGCTCACACCAATTCTATGGCATTAAATATACAGTGGTAGGGAGGCAATCTTAAAACTTGATGACCCATTTCAGCAATTAGTTCGTCTGTAGCATACGGAAAGTTTGTTTTGTAATTTTTGATAATTTTTAACAACTCACATTTTAGACCATTTTCTGGGAAATTAATCTGCTTACTTCGCAACCAATTGATGATTTTGTCCCTTTCTTGTCGATTCATTTGGTACACTTTCATTAAGTCTAGAATGATATCGTGCATTATCCATAATGATTAAAGACGGCCTTCGAGCTTCGGCAGCAGTTTTTCTCTCAGTCATTTTTCAAAGAGTTCTGCGTTCATATTATCGTGGTAGTCATAACTCTTGTTTTTTGCGGAAAAGACAAGCTCACTCCCATCTATAAATCCGTTGCTATTGCCAGCGTGAACGATGATGTATCTTTTTCCAGCGGCAGCTTTTTTGTTCCATACAGATCGAGGATTTTCATCGTGCCAAAATCGTATGCTGCTTCCATGTTGTTGAATCCATGTTTCGACTAAAAACGTCTAGGGGAGCGTCAGAAGTCATATTGTGGCAACATACTTTCTCAAAAACTTAACTCGTTTTGATGATATTTCTGGTTTCTCCACGATGTATCTTCTTCCACTGTTAATTTTGCATTTGAATCCTAATTGCTTCATAATTAAACCAAGTGTCGATCTGCTGCAGCTTAAAATTTGTTTTGATTCTAGCTGTTTACGTATCATGTCCAAAGTAACATGTTTTCCTTCTACAATTAGGTCATGAATAACTTTTCGGATCTCACTTTTCTCGGACTCTCTCAAGCCTCTGGTCTTTGGAGCTCTTCTTATCCGCGTATGCTCTTTTTTAGCACCATCAATGCCTTCTTGTTTTATTCTGGCTACCGTTCTCAAACTTAGTTTTAGTGCTTCGGATGCACACTTAATCACAGACAAACTTGTCAATGTGTTTTCTTCTTTATTTTGGAAATAATCAAGAACATTTAGTACTAACTTCCGACTTTGACCATTCAATACTTCTCGTGGCATTTCGAATTTTTATTTGTAATATCTCTATCGACAAATAATCACAAATAACAAACAAATTCAAATGCGACCCTGTTTTATAGTGGAAACTCCCGTCATTAGCGGCTAATTGGTGCTATCTCTGTCGAGTGTACGATTCCAGGGCGTAACAGACAAAGGTAGAACACTGGCAGATAATCGGGTGGGACTTGCCGTTCTTAGCATACGAGTAAAAGCAGGTACAATAGTTAGGCACCTTCTCTCTCGGTTTTATGGCCGACTATTCCATTACAAATCGTACGGACGTATCTATAATAATTTTAGCAACACGTTTTTGTTGTTTTTGACGTAACGGTTGTGACCGGAAAATTTTTTTTACTAAAGATGATGTTACGAGAAAAACACATTGTCAGAACAGGCGTCACAAAAGGGCCGCTAAATGAGACATTTCCAAAATTTAAAAAATGACCAAAGTAAGAAAAAAAGTACTTGATGGCCCTTTACTGACCCATTCGCCTATGTTAATATAATCAACTATTCGTGTAATATACATCCTGGCACGTTATTTTCTCTACACCCTATATAAGTACCTGTAGGCCATCCAAATTTTCGATATTAGCATGGTACAAGTCACCATTAGTATCGGGGTTCGAAGAGCTATCCTTACTGGCGGAAGTTATTGGTTTGATCTGCGGTTCGGCCGGAATAACCGGAGGGATTGGATTTGGTTGTATCATAGGGCTTGGCGGTTGACTTAAGTCTACGTTATCCTTAGGAACCTAAAAGAGAAGAAATATAATAAAATCAGAGTTATCATCTACAGAACAATTAGGTAAAAATACTGAAACAACAGCACAGATAACAGAATCTACAATCTAATACATACATGGCTAGTTAAGCATTTTTGCTATATTTTTTATGTGTTCATCAAAATTTAACTATTTATTTATTTTTATTTATACAAATTTTACGGGAAACCCCATTGTAGTACAATTTTAAAACAGGTACAAATGCGGATACAAAAATATCAAAATATATAAAATACGAGGGTTGTGTAAAAAATAAGGTTCCCACATTTTTTTCAGGTGTAAGGCATTTTTTATTTGAACTGAAAAATACATCATCGGAAAGCTTAATTTCTTAGCTATTTTTCAACATAATCTCCAGATTTTTCCACGCATTTTTGTTGACGACTAATCCACTTTTGGAATCCCGCTTCAAAGAAGTCCGCCGCCGGTCCGTGGAGGAATTTGGTGACCGCTTCCTGCACTTCTTCATCAGTCTCGAAACGTTGTCCACCCAAGTGTTGCTTTAATTCTGGAAACAAGTGGAAGTCACTCGGTGCAAGATCAGGGCTGTAGGGAGCATGTTCAACGAGATCCCAGCTAAAATTGTCGATTAAATCCTCGGTTTGGCGAGAGACGTGCGGGCGCGCATTGTCGTGGTGCAATCTAACGCCTTTTGTCAGTCTTCCTCTCCGGCGATTTTGGATGGCTCTTTTTCTCAAGGTCTCACAATAATTTTCCGAATTTATTGTGATCCCTCGAGGCATAAACTCAACAAGCAGGACACCCTTACGGTCCCAAAAGACCGTAACCATCACTTTCCCTGCGGACAGCGTCTGCTTGAACTTCTTCGGTTTAGGCGATCCGGTATGGCGCCATTGTCGCGATTGTTGTTTTGTTTCCGGGGTGACGTAATGACACCACGTTTCATCCCCGGTAACAATGGAGTCTAAGAAATCTTTGGTATTCTCGGCGCATTCTCGAAGAAACTCCTGGGCACACTTGACGCGATCGGCTTTGTGGGTTTTTGAAAGCATGTGTGGGACCCACCGCGCGCACACCTTGTGATAACGTAACCTTTCAGTCAAAATCGTGTGGATTGTTTTTTCACAAACCTCAGGAACCCGGGCAGCCAGTTCCCGAATCGTTATCCTCCTATCCTCGAGCAGAATTCGCTCAATCTTCGACACAACTTCGTCGGAGATCGATGGCTTTCCGCTTCTTTGCTGATCGTGGATGTCTGTGCGTCCTTCGGAGAACTCCCTACACCATTTGCGGACGTGTTGAACGCTGATACAAGCTTCCCCATAAACTTCACACAACTGCCTATGAAATATCAACCGGTGGTAACTTTTTAGCGTGCAAAAATAGGATAACCGCACGAACTTCGCACCTGGCGGTGACGGCGATCTAGGGTTCCATCGCGGATGGCTGTCAGGCCGGCACTGAACGTCGCAGCGAGTTCTACCAAGGCGGGATCTAGAGTGGGGGAATCAGCGCACACGGCGGTGTTGCCGGATTTCGCCTAGCATCTCGCGCGGAGAGTTTACAGCGTTGGGAACCTTATTTCTTACACAACCCTCGTAGATACAGGTAATAAAAGAACTAACCGCAGAAATATAAAAACAATAATAGTATTAATAATAGTAAACACTGATCAAGTAGAACCTCTACAGAGCCCTCAACAGCTGAGACCTAAATCCAGAGATAGAGCTTTTAAACATATCGAGCCGGCCATCGAATGAATTCCAAGTCCTCAAAGCTCTATGAATGAGAGAGTGCATCCCATAATTCGTGCGATGGAAGGGGATGCAAAAGAGATCATGATGGCGAAGATTGCCTCTGGGTATATTAAAATTTATTTTAGCGAGTAGCTGAGGACAGTCAGTGATTCCATTAATAAGTTTGAAGATCAAACATGCATCATAAAGGGATCTTCTCATTTCCAAAGTATGTAACCCTAAGGTCCTCCGCATGACAGTCTTATGATAATTCACAAGTGTACCGTTGCACTTGAGTACGGAAAATCTCAAAAATTTATTTTGCACTCTTTCGATTGTTCCCTTACGCAACTCATAAAATGGAGACCAAATTACCGTCGCAACACTCTCAAAACAGTCATAGAGAGCTGCCCGCAATTTCTCAAAACAAAACCCAGCATGCTAGCCCTTTCTGGCTAAGGACAGATATATACCTTGTAAAAGTAAGTCTTTCATCGAAAACAACCCCAAGGTCCTTTGCTGAACTCCTGTAAGGAAGTTGAACACCTTCAATCGAGTATGAGGATGGGATTCTATGTTTCCCTCTATAGAAGCTAATGGTAAAACATTTATTTACATTTAAAAATAGATGATTGTACCGGGTTCACTGCCAAACCAGATCAAGGTCATCTTGAAGCGCTACAACGTCCTCAACACTACCAATCCGCCGATAGATTTTCAAATCATCCGCAAACATAAGCCCCGTTGCGCGATGCAATGCCGATAACAGATCATTTACAAACAAAATAAAGAGCAAAGGAGCGCAGTGCGAACCCTGGGGTACGCCCGATGTAACATGAATAATACTGGATGACAAACTATTCATTCTCACAGTCTGGGTACGGCCCAAGAGAAAACTCTTTAACCAAGCTATGATCTGCTCAGAGAATCCCAGGGAAAGAAGCTTACTCAATAAGATTTTAAAGTTAACTCTGTCAAAGCTTTGGAGAAGTCAGTGTAGATAACATCGACCTGATCACCCCTCTCCAACGCCTCCAGCAGAGCAACTTCATATAGTGCCAAATTTTCTGTGGTTGATTTCCCAGGACAGAAGCCAAACTGGTAGGGATTGATCATTCCCCTACAGGACCAGTTTAACTGGTCGCACACTAAACTATCGAATAGTTTGGGCATGGCAGACTGTATACACACTCCTCTATAGTTGCCGATATCCTCCCTATCACCCAATTTGAAGATTGGAGATATGAAGCTGTGCTTCCACCTAGATGGAAAAGTACAAGAGTCCAGAGACCTACTGAAAATAATTTGCAGAGGTACAGTGATTGAATAAATGCACTGCTTTATAAACAGATTGGGAATATTATCTGGACCACATTTAGTTTCATCTGGCAGCCTCTCAACTTTGGAAAAAATCTCAGATAGACTGAACTTCCTTAACAATATGTCATTAAAACAGTGCTGATCGAAGTCAGGCACCCGATAGTCATTGTCAATATAAACACTGGAGAAGTGCTTTGCAAATAAGTTGACAATGTCAACACGGGAGTGCGCCATAATTCCATCCAGGTGCATGCTATTCGGGAGATTAACCGCATTTCTTTTACTATTGACAAACCTCCAGAAGTATTTAGGGTTGTCAATAAGAGAATTTTCCACTCGAATATGATGTGCCTCATGACACTTTCTAGACTCAACCTTACAGAGAGAACGGAAGTGCCTGAAAGCTACATAATCATCATACACTCTGGTTGACATGTATTTTTTGTGGGAAGCCTTCTTTTTACAAATTAGATCCTTTAATGCTGGGGTGAACCATTTAGGAAAGCTTGAGTTCTTTACCCGTCTGACCGGAACAAGGCAGTCAATGCAGTAATACAGACTCATAGAATTTATCCACTGCTATTGATCAACAATTACGCCAAGATTTTTACCAGATTATATTAACGACCAGTAAGCATTGATATTGTCAAACGAACTGCAAAGCTGAAACAACACTGATCAACGGATGTTCTCCCGGACTGACAAGGAAACTCATGTATCGGATTGCAAAAGAATAACATATTATCCTTTTAATAATGAACGTTAATCATTCTATATACTGGAATTTGAAATCTTTTTTAAACTAAACTTACTTCATAACCTTTAAACATCCTAAGCATGATAAACGTAAATTCCGTAGCTTTCTTAGACACTTCAAAATCGCAATCGTCTTTAACGGCGCATTTCATCACATGAAGACAACCAATGTGAGCCAGCTGGTTCAACACTTTGATAATACGTTTCTTTACCTCGTTTGGGGTTAAGGCTACTATTTTTTTAAGTTGTTTTGAAAAGGTGTGACTTGGGAAAGCTCGGTCAATCATACCTGAAAGATAAATGATAACACTGGTCAACAAAAAAAAGAAAATTGCTTGTTTCCTGTGATTTTTTTTTTGTTTCTATCTCAAATTGACGCGTATTTTTAAATATGGCAACGATTTTTCTCTAACAGGTTTTGTTTTTGAGTTATAGCTAACTACCCTCATTTACTATTTTTACTTAGATTTTCGTTTTTTATTGGACACTAAAATATATTTTGTTGTTGTTTTAGATATGGCTTCGTCAAGAAGATGTTGTGTGCTTAATCCCGATTGTTTTGCTATATTTGTGGTGAATATATATTTGTAAAATATCGAAAACCTATATCGGACTTTGTGAAAACTGCGTATCATCAATACTTTAAAATAAAATTGTGTAATCAGGACAAGCCATAGGTTCCTCATATTGTATGCCAGAAATGTGTGGTATGTCTACGGTTATGGTCCAGTGGAAAAAGAGATGCAATAATGTTCGTAACACCCATGATTTGGCGAGAACCTCGAAACCATCATGACGATTGCTACTTCTGCGTTGTGAAAATAAACGGAATTAACCCTGTAAATCGAAGTAAGTGGTCATATCCTAACTTATCTTCTGCTCAACGACCTCAATTAAAATCATAAGAGGTACAACCCAGCACATCTAAATCTTCTGATGATCCAAATTTCTGTGAACCCGAAGGAAATACATCAAGTGAAGACTCTGATTCAGACTACAAATGTAGCCTTTCAGAACCTCAACCATTTAATCAGAAAGAACTAAATGACTTAGTAAGAGATCTGAACTTACCAAAAGAAGCTTCTGAAATTTTAGCATCTCGTTTAAAAGAAAAAAAATTGCTTACTCCGGAAACCAACATTACATTTTATCGTACCCGAGAAAAAAAATGTGTTACCGTATTTTTCTCAAGAGAAGAATTTAGTTTTTTGTAACGATGTTGGTGGTATTTTGCAGCAGATGGGATTAAAACAGTACCAACCTAGTGATTGGCGTCTTTTCATAGACAGCAGCAAAAGAAGTTTAAAGTGTGTTTTGCTTCATAACGGTAACAAGTACGGATCTATACCTATTGCACATTCGACGATTTGAAAAGAAGAATACGTAAATGTTTCTAAGGTTATGGAAAAAATTAAGTATCAAGACCACAAATGGGTCATTTGTGTTGATCTGAAAATGGTTAACTTTCTTTTAGGTCAACAAGGGGGGTACACAAAGTTCCCTTGTTTCATGTGTCTCTGGGATAGTCGTGACAAACAACACCATTGGTCACAAAAAGTTTGGCCAGTGCGGGAAGAGCTAAAAGTTGGTACAAAAAATGTTATAAACGTGCCTTTAGTTAGCCGAGACCGCATCATACTTCCACCACTTCATATTAAACTCGGCATAATGAAACAGTTTGTGAAGGCGCTTGACAAAAGTGGCGAATGTTTTAATTTTCCTTCACGCAAGTTTCCAAGATTAAGTTCAGAAAAATTGAAAGCTGGTATTTTTGATGGGCTACAGATTAGGCAACTCGTGAAAGATCCTAATTTTGTCAAATCAATGACTGAAGTCGAATCCAAAGCTTGGATTTCATTTGTGTTGGTTATGAGTAGCTTCCTAGGCAAAAAAGAAATTGACGACCATGTCGAGCTTGTTGAGTGCATGGTATCGAACTTGCAAAAGCTAGGGTGCAACATGAGCATAAAAATCCACTTCCTGCACTCGCATTTAGACCGATTTCCACAAAATCTGGGTGATTTTAGTGAGGAGCAGGGTGAAAGATTTCATCAGGATCTTCGGACAATGGAAGAGCGTTATCAGGGGCGGTGGGACTCACATATGATGGCAGACTACTGCTGGAGTTTGCAACGAGATCTACCTAAAGTCGTTCATTCAAGGAAATCTTATAAAAGATCATTTGCTAGTGTTCAATAGAAATTTTGTTAACATAATACATATATTATTTTTTTTGTATTTTTTTGGCAAAATAATAAAACTGTATATTTCAAAAGGTAAAGCTGTTAGCAATCTCCCAGTATTTTTTTCATAGTCAGGGCCATAGAAATACCTAATAACAGAAACAAAAATAAAGGAAACAAGACTTGTGTTGACCAGTGTAATTGCTCAATTAGGAGTTTTTAACTCTATTTCCTAGAACTTTTTTACCATATACCAGGTATACAAGTATGAAATGCGGATTTCAGACAACAGATGGTGCACCAATGCAGTTTGTGCTATAAAGATTTGACACTGCGCCATTTTGTTGTGTTATCAGCAAGTGTCAGACGCGCACGAATGATAAATTGGAAAAGTGTGTGCATAGTGTTGTGTTGTTGTGTTCAATATGTCGAAATTTATATCGAACAAAGAGCATTCGCGAACAGCATTAATTTTTTGTTTTCATTTGAAGAAAACTGCTGTTGAATCATACTGATTACTTCGAGAAGCTTATGGTGAACATTGTGAACGATGGTTTCGGCGTTTCAAAAGTGGTGACTTCGATGTTGCAGACAAGGAACGTGGAAAACCGCCAAAAAAATACGAAGATGTGGAATTGCAAGTATTATTGGACGAAGATGATTCGCAGACACAAAAACAACTCGCCGAGCAATTGGGCGTTAGTCAACAAGCTGTTTCCCAGCGGCTACGAGAGATGGGAAAGATTCAGAAGACCGGTAGATGGGTACCACATGAGTTGAACGACAGGCAAATGGAAGAGCTCAAAAACACGTGCGACATTTTGCTCGCTCGGTACAAAAGGAAGTCGTTTTTGCATCGTATAGTTACAGGGGATGAAAAGTGGATTTATTTTGAGAATCCCAAGCGCAAAAAATCATGGGTAGACCCAGGCGCACCATCCACATCGACCGCAAGACCGAATCGTTTTGGCAGAAAGACGATGCTCTGTGTTTGGTTGGGCAGGAGGGGAGTGGTCTATTATGAGCTGTTAAAACCTGGGGGGAAACGGTTAATACTAAACGTTACCAACAACAATTGACCGATTTGAACCGTTCGCTGCTTGAAAAAGGCCAGAATACCGAAAGAGACAACACAAAGTTATTTTTCTTCATGACAATGCTCCATCACATACGGCAAAACCAATTCGCGACACGTTGAGAGCACTCAGCTGGGAAGTTCTACCCCATGCGGCTTACTCACCAGACTTGGCTCCTTCCGATTACCACTTGTTTGCGCCGATGGGTCACGCACTTGCTGAGCAGAGCTTTGGTTCGTACGAAGATGTGAAAAAATGGCTCGATGAATGGTTCGCAGCAAAAGCGGAAGATTTTTACTGGCGTGGTATTCACAAATTGCCCGAAAGATGAGAAAAATGTATAACAAGCGATGGAGCATTCTTTGAATAAAACACTTTTTTATCATTCTTCCGAATTTAACATGTTTTTTTTAGAAAAGATGGATTCGTATCAACCTCCGGAATAGGGTGGATTTGGAAAGAGATTCAGTACAATAGACCACTTATAGAAACTACATACGCTCATTAAGAAGGCCACGGAATATAATATACCCTTACACTTGGCTTTCGTAGACTCCCAGAAAGCCTTTGTTTCTATAGAAATGGGGATAGTTTTAAGAGCCCTAGATAACGCTAGGATAGACACTAAATGCTCGATTCTTATTAAATATATGCGCATATCATACTTGTACACCTGGTATATATTCGAAAAAAAAATCGGTAAAATGACTATTCCAATTATACCCAGCTCTTTACTGCATATTTCAGTTTATAACGAAAAAAACATTACCACCATATATTCTAAATTATTCAGTCTTACTCACCCCCAAATCCCTTATATAATTGATTAAAGATACTTTCACTCAAAAATGACCTTTCTTCGACTCAAAAACAAGGAAAAAATGATAATACTGAACTTTTTTGAGAACACTCTGTTAATTACACTTTACGTCTAGTACTTCTTTCAGCCCCTTGTCCTAACATAATGAGGTTTAAAAACTATAGGTTCTTTTTTCCACGTCACGTACCACGTGTGTATCAAAATTTGAAATTGTTATCTCATTTCGTTTGGGAATTGTTACGGCAACATACCGACCAAAACTAAATGACGAAATGTAAAAAAAAAAACTCGGAAAATGATTTTTGCACGACCTTACCTTGCTCCACTAAATGTTCGTCCCATTTATTAAGCCAAAAATCTAAGGCGGTGTATTTAACTTCCCAGTGTAAGTCTCCAATAGCGGCATGGGTCATTACATCGTACAGCCTAAAATATGATAAATTTATTTTAATTTTCTTTCACTTTCAATCTGATATTAAAGTTATGAAACTTACTAATAATTGAACCCTTAGCAAAGCTTTAAAATACAGCCTGACAAGTAAGAACGTGACCGCTGGTATTTTGGAAGAAATATGTCTCGAAAACATTTTTTGACATCAAAGTGTTCTTTGGTGTGCTAACAATGGCGCAATTACCTTAATAAGTTGTCCACAGACGGTCACCGAAGTGATTCCGTAAGTGTTCTAAACGGAACATTAAAAATATCTGATTGTACATCAACGTACATTCTTATCTTATTGTTTAAATAAGATTTAAAAAATTCCATCATACCTTGGTAGTATTTCTTCGGGAAAGCTCTGATATTTGGCAATTTTATGAATCAACGATGCTGCTTCTTTTCGAACTATTGCTTCAGTTTCGTTTTCAAATACACCTAATACATGGTCCTGTAAATAAAAACAACAATTATATATATATATATATATATATATATATATATATATATATATATATAAATATATAGATATATACATATATATATATATATATATATATATATATATATATATATATATATATATATATATATATATATATATATATATATATATATACAGGGTTACAGGGAAAGTCGTCCTAGATAATTAAGGACGTTATAGTTTAAGTCGTTTCTGACCGACTTGATCCTATGACATGATGTCCTAAACTTAACCGTTTTCGAGATATTGAAATTTAAAGATTTTCTAAAAAAAAACATGTTTTTTTTTTGCTTTTATATCGATTTTTTTTATTAGAGGTTCTCGAGTGCGATTTTTTGGTTATTTTTAGTTAGTCTGTATGTCAAGTATCAAAAATCATCAAAAAAATTTGAACTAGTTACTAACAGTTTCAAATGGCGGCTTGTTAATGTTTCTAAATTACGAATTTTTACCAAGTGTTTCCTACTTTAAATCAATAAAGAGAAAAAAAAAATGTATGGAAGTTATTCTGCAAATTATTTTAAAAACCTTTACGTCTTTTTAGCTATCTAAAACGGTATAATATCTACTGGATCTATTGAAAATTCTAAGAAAATAAGATTTCAATAGGCCCAAATGTAGAGTAACCTAATAATAGAATTTAGATACTACCAATTACCGGTTTACTACCTGCACCTTCAAACAATAAAAAGGGTTGGGTAAGCATTTTTTCCGGTCGGGGTACTCTCTGTGCGAGTGACATTTTCTGTTCACTAAACATTACTGAATGATTTTTAGTCTGCTCATGCGATTCGTCCGCGGTAGATGTGCTATACCGTGCTTTTCAAAAATATCTGTGTTTCATTTTCTGACTGTGTGAATTGGCTCGTAACTGGATTTTGATCTCTGCTTGTGAATATGGCAACATATACCAACGAGGAATATGCTGACATCCTAATGTGTTACGGATTTTGCGAAGGAGTGTCGTCGCGTGTACCTGATGTTAGCGTATTTGATGGAACTTATCGAAGACTACGAGAAACTGGTTCCGTACAAAGACGGCGGACTGACATGGGACGACCACGTATCTTTGACGAAGACAAAGAAAACGAAATACGACGTCTCTTTGAGGTGGACCCAACCACATCTACAAATGTTGTCGCACAACAGCTTGGTATTTAGCAGTGGAAGGTATGGTTTGTAATGAATACTGTTGGGCAACACCCTTACCACTATACGCCCGTGCAAGTCATTGAAGAAGGGGATCCGTTGCGACGATTAGAATTCTGCAGATTTATGCTCAATACCGATGTCGAAGATGCATCTTTTTTTAAGAAAATACTATGGACTGACGAGTCGAAATTCGACAAAGACGGTCTTACAAACTACCACAATGCCCACTATTGGGCTTCTAAAGAGGAAGGCAACCCAAACAAAAAAAGAACGAAAGGATCACAAACAAGATTCAGCTTAAATGTGTGGATGGGTATAATTTCAAATTATTTGGTTGGGCCATTCTTCCTGCCAGATAATTTGAATGGCGAGGAATACGACAATTTTTTGCGGAACGATTTACCTAATTTGATGGAAGACCTACCTATTGGTTTGAGACAAAACATGTACTTTCAACACGATGGCTGCCCAGCTCACTACAGAGGAAGTGTTCGTGCATGGCTCAATGACAATTATCCCAACAAATGGATTGGAAGAGGTGGACCCATAGCTTGGCCGGCGAGAAGCCCAGACCTAACACCGATGGATTTTTATGTGTGGGGTCACATGAAAAGTCTCGTATACGACCAGATGACTCCTATCGAAAACGTGGATGTCCTAAGACAAAAAATAATTGATGCGGCTGACGAAATGAGGCGGCATCTCACAACCAGCGTTGTGAAAAGTAATTTAAGAAAAAGAATGAGAATTTGTGTTAGAAATAGGGGCGACCATATAGAATATGAATTATAATTAATAAAAAATATTAAATTGCAAGGTTTTTTGTTTTATTTGTGTATTTTTCGTATTTTCACCTAGAACTAAAAATTTACCTTTTGCTACCAGAGCCCGCTTTAGGTGTCATTTTGTGTACAGTTTTCCTATTAAACTCCTAGTATTATACCTTTTTTGATAGCTAAAAAGACGTAAAAGTTTTTAAAATAATTTGCAGAATAACTTCCATACATTTTTTTTTCTCTTTATTCATTTAAAGTAGGAAACACTTGGTAAAAATTCCTAATTTAGAAACATTAACAAGCCGCCATTTGAAACTGTTAGTAACTAGTTCAAATTTTTTTGATGATTTTTTGATACTTGACATACAGACTAACTAAAAATAACCAAAAAATCGCACTCGAGAAACTCTAATAAAAAAAAAAAATCGATATAAAAAGCAAAAAAACATGTTTTTTTTAGAAAATCTTTAAACTTCAATATCTCGAAAACGGTTAAGTTTAGGACATCATGTCATAGAGTCAAATCGGTCAGAAACGACCTAAACTATAACGTCCTTAATTATCTAGGACGACTTTCCCTGTAACCCTGTGTATATAACATATATATATATATATATATATATATATATATATATATATATATATATATATATATATATATATATATATATATATATATATATATATATACGTTACAATCCCGATTACCGAATCGCAATTATCTGAAATCTGACTTATCCGAAACAAACTGTTAAAAAGCAAATTGTTTTCCCATTAAACGAAAAAATCCCCTTTATTCGAAACAAACAATGAATAGTTTCCTTAACGCGACGTCTAGAATTTCACCGCTGCCTATGTTTTGGTTAGTCGACGAGTGTTATAAGTTACTCATTACGTCTATTACACAGGTCTGCAACAAAAATGCTGTCTGGATGTTTTCAACTGATTTGATTATGTATTTAGGTGTTCTGAAAACTAAAAACATACTCAAAAAATTCCAGAACGTCAGGTTATTTTGCACAACGCAAAATTTTATTATAAAAAAAGGGTTTTTTTGGGCTAACTTGAAGTTATAAATAAATAGGTACAATTTTATTTTGATTACTGTTTTTAAATGTATACAGGCCATAACTATCATTACTTTCTAAATAAAGAACGCCCTGTGTGAGCTAAATTAACAAACATAAATGCTGTAACCAGAACGTGCGCGCTCCGATAGTGTAGAAAGTGGCGCGTTACAATTACCTGTTAACTCGTCATTGTTTTATAGATCTTGGTTCAATATAGTGCAATGTCATCTGTGCGGAAGTGTGTGAATTCGTCTGACAGTTTCTGTTATATTTGTGGCGAATATATGGTATTAAAGCAACAACTTAATATTACGGACTGTGTAAAAAAAAGTATACTTCACGTATTTTGGCTTAAAACTTGGAGATCAGGATAAAGTTTGGGCACCTCATAAAGTCTGCAAACGATGTGTTGAAGACCTTCGAAATTGGTTTAAGGGCAAGAAAAAAGCTTTCCGATATGCGATTCCTATGGTATGGCGCGAGCAAAAGAACCATAGTGATGATTGTTACTTTTGTTCGTGTAATGTGAAAGGGTATAATTCAAAATGGAAGCAGTCCATTTCATACCCCAATCTGCAATCAGTTATTCGTGCCATCCCTCACGGGACCGAAATACCAGTGCCCAAGGCTCCTGCTACCTTGAAAGAGATTCCAAGTTCTGACGAAGATGGTGCTGTACCTGAACCCGATGACAAGTCAAGTTTTCAATTTGAAGGTGACAGCAGTCCGAAATTGTTTTCCCAGGGCGGGCTAAATGATTTGGTAGAGACTTGAATCTTCCCAAAAACGCTGCTGAGTTGTTTGGATCAAGGCTCAAAAGCAGGAGCTTACTTTTGCCGGGAGTGTCTTCCTCCTGGTTTAGATATCGTGAGAAGCAGTTCACTTCCTACTTTGCCCAAGAGGACGAGTTGGTTTATTGTACCAATATTGAAGGTTTGATGGATACATTTAAGATCTCATACGACCCAGCACAGGGGCGTATTTTCATAGATTCTTCAAAAAGAAGCCTTAAAGCAGTTCTGCTTCACAATGGCGGTTTCTATGCTTCCATTCCTGTCGGTCATTCCGTACACCTCAAGGAAACCTACAAGAACTTGGAATTGGTTCTTTGCAAATTAAAATATAAAGACCACGGTTGGCAAGTGTGCGGTGATTTAAAAATCTTGGGCATGTTGCTCGGACAACAATCTGGGTTTACCAAATTCCCTTGCTTTTTGTGTTTATGGGATAGTAGAGACCCAGCAAATCACTGGACCAAAAAGTGTTGGCCTCCGAGGGAGCTTAAAGTTGACGAAAAGAACGTCCTGCATGAAACTTTGGTGCCTCCTCATAAAGTTCTTCTACCACCGCTTCACATAAAGCTGGGATTGATGAAGCAATTTGTAAAGTCACTTCCAAGAGATGGAAATTGCGTCAAATACTTAATATCAAAGTTTCCAGGCCTCTCGGAGGCAAAGTTGAAGGAATGTGTTTTCGTTGGACCAGATATTAGACGGCTTATGGCTGATCCACAATTCATCACAACCATGACGGATCCTCAAAGAGAAGGGTGGATTGCCTTTAAAGAGGTCGTAGAGAAATTTTTAGGCAATAACAAAGACCCTAACTACAAACAAATCGTCAAAAGAATGTTAAAATCATTTCAAGCTTTAGGTTGCCTAATGAGTTTAAAAGTACATTTTCTTCATTCCGACCTCGACTACTTTCTAGAAAATTTAGGAGATCTGAGTGAAGAGCAAGGTGAACGATTTCACCAAGATATTAAGGAGATGGAAAAAAGATACCAGGGAAGATGGAGCGTCTCAATGATGGCAGACTACTGTTGGACGCTTCAGAGAGACCTTCCAGATACTTCCTACAAGCGAAAATGTACCAAAAGGAGTCTCACTGGGAAAAAGAAATGTGTTTAGTGCTTACTAATGAATGTATTTTAGATAAAAAAATAAGTTTTGTTACGCAATTATAAATTAAAAAAAAAAATTTTAATCTTTTATCTGTTATTTTAAGATGATAACTTGTTTAACATAGATACCTACATTGTCAGAAAACGTAACGTTCTATGACAAAATCAAGGGCATTTTCGGATTCAGTACACCCAAAAACATAAGAATTACGCAAAAAAAAACCAAAACAGCTCTCAATTTTTTTTGCAGACTTGTGTTATTATCGCAGAGGTAATAGTTTCGTTTTAATAGATATTTTACAAAATGGAGCGTCATAATAATAAGCGTAAACGTGTTGTTATTACCTTAAAAGAGAAACTTGAAGCAATTCAACGTTTAGATAATGGTGAACTTCTTATAAATATAGCGAAAGATTTAAGTGTAGCCGGGAGTACTGTTTCAGAGTGGAGAAAAAATCGCGAAAAAAAAACTTGAAAAATGGTGTAGTGTTTTGTCATCGTCCACACAGGCACAGACTATAATTCATTTCAACTTGCACTTAGTTATCAGCAACGTAAAAGCAATTTTTCAATTCTAAATTTGATGCTTGTCTTACCAAAAATGTGTTATCCTCTGAAATTATACTCCAAACTTCTTGGATTTGAATTAGTTCCTGTAAACACTTAAAAGCTGTGGCTCTAACATAGTACTCGCCATCTTTGAAAGCCATTTCTACCATTAACTGAGGCAACTTTGCGTTTAGTAGAACGTTAGTGTATGCAGGAAATTCTGAAAAGATATATGAAACAGTACTTAATCATATTAAAAATCAAAATATATAAATAGATGTATAGATACACGACAAGGCATTTAGCCTTTAGTAGCACTTAAGTCTCTTAAGGGTTGTAGATCGTCAACATTATTTAAAAAGGAGAGCGAACTTTCCTTAATTCACTCCTGGTCCAAAATTATTGAACACTTTCTGTTAGGTGGTTAAGCGTTCGTGATTACTGGGCTAGTCCCAATTAGATGAAAAGCAATTTCTCCCTCTTCCAAGTATCATCTGTAGTTTGAGTTATCTTAAACCTCAATACAAGTGAGGTACTAACTAAACTCGTAGTGCCCTGTAAGGATCCCAATCAGTAGTCCTGTAAGCATTCCGATCATCATCTCCAGGTCTTTCTTGGTTAATATCAGCCCAGACCTAGCTGGGCTCAGATGTTAAGCAGTGATTGACGCAAAAGGATATCCCACTAAATATTAAATATTTTCGATATCTTAGTCGTCTTAGTGGAAATTTCATTTTACAAAAATGTTTCCATACTTTTGTTTGTGCATAATTTTGTTCCGTTAAAAACTAAGCACATTTCTAATAAACAATAACTCTTTTGGTCTTCAAAATGTTTGTTAGCATGTACACGATTAATAAATAAATATTGTAATTGTAAATCGTTTAAATTAAATTGACTAGAGATGGAAATTTAAATGTACAATTAAAAATAAATATTTTTGTTCGCCACTATATATATACAGTCGACACCGTTTATAGTGAAACTCTATATAGTGAAAAACTCTTTATAGTGCAATTTTTTCAAGACCTAGAATATTTATTATACATAGCAATATATACGGATTTTTTCTTTATATAGTGAAAAACGTTCTATAGTGAAATTTCGGTCAACATTTTGGTCTTTCACTATCTAGAGAGTCGACTGTATATATATATATATATATATATATATATATATATATATATATATATATATATATATATATATATATATATATATATATATATATATACTGGTCAACAAAAAACAGAAAATTGCTTGTTTCCTGTGATTTTTTTATTGTTTCTATCTCAAATTGACGCGTATTTTTTAAATATGGCAACAATTTTTCTCTAACAGCTTTTGTTTTTGAGTTATAGCTAACTACCCTCATTTACTATTTTTACTTAGATTTTCGTTTTTTATTGGACACTAAAATATATTTTGTTGTTGTTTTAGATATGGCTTCGTCAAGAAGATGTTGTGTGCTTAATCCCGATTGTTTTTGCTATATTTGTGGTGAATATATATTTGCACAATATCGAAAACCTATATAGGACTTTGTGAAAACTGCGTATCATCAATAAATAAAATAAAATTGTGTAATCAGGACAAGCCATGGGTTCCTCATATTGTATGCCAGAAATGGGTGGTATGTCTACGGTTATGGTCCAGTGGAAAAAGAGATGCAATAATGTTCGTAACACCTATGATTTGACGAGAACCTCGAAACCATCATGACGATTGCTACTTCTGCGTTGTGAAAATAAACGGAATTAACCCTGGAAATCGAAGTAAGTGGTCATATCCTAACTTATCTTCTGCTTAACAACCTCAATTAAAATCACAAGAGGTACAACCCAGCACATCTAAATCTTCCGATGATCCAAATCTCTGTGAACCCGAACGAAATACATCAAGTGAAGACTCTGATTCAGACTACAAATGTAGCCTTTCAGAACCTCAACTATTTAATCAGAAAGAACTAAATGATTTAGTAAGAGATCTGAACTTACCAAAAGCTTCTGAAATTTTAGCATCTCGTTTAAAAGAAAAAAATTAGCTTACTCCGGAAACCAACATTACATTTTACCGTACCCGAGAAAAAAAAATCTGTTACCGTATTTTTCTCAAGAGAAGGATTTAGTTTTTTGTAACGATGTTGGTGGTATTTTGCAGCAGATGGGATTAAAACAGTACCAACCTAGTGATTGGTGTCTTTTCATAGACAGCAGCAAAAGAAGTTTAAAGTGTGTTTTGCTTCATAACGGTAACAAGTACGGATCTATACCTATTGCACATTCGACGACTTTAAAAGAAGAATACGTAAATGTTTCTAAGGTTATGGAAAAAATTAAGTATCAAGACCACAAATGGGTCATTTGTGTTGATCTGAAAATGGTTAACTTTCTTTTAGGTCAACAAGGGGGGTACACAAAGTTCCCTTGTTTCATGTGTCTCTGGGATAGTCGTGACAAACAGTTTGGCAAGTGCGGGAAGAGCTAAAAGTTGGTACAAAAAATGTTATAAACGTGCCTTTAGTTAGCCGAGACCGCATCATACTTCCACCACTTCATATTAAACTCAGCATAATGAAACAGTTTGTGAAGGTGCTTGACAAAAGTGGCGAATGTTTTAATGTTCTTTCACGCAAGTTTCCAGGATTAAGTTCAGAAAAATTGAAAGCTGGTATTTTTGATGGGCCACAGATTAGGCAACTCGTGAAAGATCCTAATTTTGTCAAATCAATGACTGAAGTCGAATCCAAAGCTTGGAATTCATTTGTTTTGGTTATGAGTAGCTTCCTAGGCAAAAAGAAATCTGACGACCATGTCGAGCTTGTTGAGTACATGCTATCGAACTTGCAAGAGCTAGGGTGCAACATGAGCATAAAAATCCACTTCCTGCACTCGCATTTAGACCGATTTCCCACAAAATCTGGGTGATTTTAGTGAGTAGCAGGGTGAAAGATTTCATCAGGATCTTCGGACAATGGAAGAGCGTTATCAGGGGCGGTGGGACTCACATATGAGGGCAGACTACTGCTGGAGTTTGCAACGAGATCTACCTAAAGTCGTTCATTCAAGGAAATCTTATAAAAGATCATTTGCTAGTGTTCAATAGAAATTTTGTTAACATAATGTATTATTTTTTTGTATTTTTTTGGCAAAATAACAAAACTGTATATTTCAAAAGGTAAAGCTGTTAGCAATCTCCCAGTATTTTTTTTCATAGTCAGGGCCATAGAAATACCCAATAACAGAAAAAAAAATAAAGGAAACAAGACATGTGTTGACCAGTGTAATCAATGTTTTACTTTTAAACTAAATAAACTAATTCTTTAGTCTATGGTTTTACGCTAATGAAATAACTTTTTTCTTGGGTACTATGGTTGCCTTAAATTCCTATACTTACTGGTATTAGCATTAAATGACAACGTATGGACCACTTCAAGGGCACTATCCCTGATTTCCCAGCAACTGTCGTGGCATTTGGCATATACGAGACTTCCAATTTGGGATATCTTTGAATCTTCTTTATTATAAATTAATAATGCCATATCGGGTGACATGTACTTGGAAACTGTTGTGTTCAATAGCTTCAAACCTTTTTGTATTATTATCTAAAATAGTTATTTTATTCATTTTTTAAACTCTGTCAGCATTAAGGCCCAAATTTTTATATTGAAGTAGGTTATTATTAAGCATATATACACTGGTGAGAAAAAAATTGACTCAAACGATCCTTGAATTTAATTTTCAAATAGTGGTATTATTTTTGGTATCATTAGAATGCTGATTTTCTACTCTTTCCAATAATACCAAAAACATTTGATTTCCAAAAAGTTTTGTAGCAATATACTCGTTGCGCGCTATTCATCCCTATTAAAACAGATGCAACTGTATCTTCCTATCATTCCTTTATCGGAATTAGAACCGTCAACATCTCTGCTATACCTGCTCACTAATTATGACATCAGAAAATGGATACCACCCTGAAAGAAACGGCACAAGTCATTGCCCTACTGCAAGAAGCGCATAGCCAGATGATGGTTTGTTACAAAATGAGGATAAAATTACTATAATAAATGGTTGGTTCACAATTTATGGCAGGTAATAAAATAATTTAAATAAAATAGATTTAGTAATGGTGAATTATTTAAGTCTAATTGCTCATTTATTACGGAATTTGAGTTTTACAATTTGTTTATTTCTAAAGAATTTAGGTAATTAAGTTTCAGGTCCTTTGTGCAAGTATGTAATATTTCAAAGTTTGCGTTAAATTGGTGATTATTTTCAATGAAATGATTTGCGTAATTCGAGTTATTTTTTCTATTGATGTATGATAAAGCATGTTCTTTTATTCTTTTTGAAAAACTTCTTCCTGCTTGACCTATATATGTTTTTGAGCAATTTTCACAATTTAAGTTTTTCAATTCGAAGTTTCGCTCCCATTAACACAACAGAAGTTCCTCGAGAAGACGTCCCAGCACCCCAACCCGTGCATCAGAGACGCCTTCCGACTCCCACCTCAAGTCAACCGCCAGTTCCCTAGACCGTCGGACCCGCTGCTGCTCTCGGACGAAGACGATGACCCCCACGCCCACCGTGACAAGAAAAATGTCATTCTAGGTTAAGTTTTAATTTAGTCCTAATTTAAGTCTTGATGTCCTAGCTTAAGTTAGTATAAGTCTTAGTTTAAGGTAGTTTTTAGTCTTAGTTCTAAGACCTAGCTTTAAGAAACTCCATGTATACATAAAAACGCATTTCCTAGGTTAAGTTAGTATAGGACCCCCTATTGTAAGAACTTAGGTTAAGAAGAAGTTAACATTTATGATTAGAATAAGTATACTTTTACAATTATAAGAAAGAGGCAATAAAGACAATGGCAAATCGCTCCCATTAATTTGTGGGCCTTATAGTCTATAGTAAACTATATATTTCAACAAAAAAAATTATTTAGAGTTGTAATCTTAGTAAACTATACGAGGCTGGTTTGAAAAGTCCATGCAAAGTCCGAGAGATGGCACCACCGGCGCGTATCGAGGTCATGTTTAGTTAGTAGCATCTCTTGAATGAACGCACACCAAGTTTCAGCCATATTGATCTATTTCTTTGTGTTTGGCATTCGTGTGAATCAAGGAAGTCGAGTGATTTTCAAGAAATCGACGAAAAAGAATTTCGTGTGGTGATTAAACATTACTTTATGAAAGGCAAAACGCCTCAGGAGACTAAAGAGAAGCTTGATAAACATTATGGTGACTCTGCACCTTCGATTAGAACAATTTATAAGTGGTTTCAAAATTTTCGGACTGGCCATATGGGCACAAGTGACGCTGAACTTTCTGGACGGCCTGTGGAGGTTACGACTCCAGAAATCATTGATCAAATCCATGATATGGTGATGGATGACAGAAGAGTTAAGGTGCGTGAGATTGCTAGTGCTGTGGGCATCTCGACTGAACGGGTACATAATATTTTGCATAAACATTTGGACATGAGAAACCTATCCGCAAGATGGGTGCCGCGATTGCTCACGCTTGACCAAAAACTGAATCGTGTGAAGTGTTGCAAGGATGGTTTGCAGCTGTTCCAGAAGAATCCGGAGGACTTTAAGCGTCGTTTCGTCACTGTGGATGAAACATGGATACATACTATACTCCTGAGACCAAACAACAATCTAAACAATGGGTTACCAAGGGGGAATCTGCACCAAAAAAGGCGAAGACCGTTCCTTCGGCCGGAAAGGTTATGGCGACTGTCTTTTGGGATTCGCAAGGGATAATCCTCATCGACTATCTGGAAAAGGGTAAAACTATTACAGGTGAATATTATTCATCGTTATTGGACCGTTTGAAAACCGAGCTGCAAGAAAAACGCCCGCGATTGGCCGACAAGAAAGTCCTTTTCCATCACGACAACGCACCAGCACACACCTCAGCAGTTGTGGTCGCAAAATTAATGGAAATAGGATTCCAACTCGTTTCACATCCCCCCTATTCTCCAGACCTGACTCCCTCGGACTACTATTTGTTCCCTAATTTGAAGAAATGGCTGGCGGGACAAAGATTTTATTCAAACGAGGAGGTGATTGCAGACACTAATGGATATTTTGCAGATTTGGACAAATCCTATTATTCGGAAGGGATCAACAAACTAGAACATCGTTGGACGAAGTGTATAAGCCTAAAAGGAGACCATGTCGAAAAATAAAAAAGGTTTACCCCAAACACATAAGTAGTTTTTATATTTGCACGGACTTTTCAAACCAGCCTCGTAAGTCACACAAATTGATGTGAGCTAAATTTGGAATTTTTTCTTTTGCATAGGAATATTCTAAAAAAATATAATTTTTATATCCTCAAAGCATGCAAGTCGTCAAATGAACAGTGGTTTACAGAATTTTTTACTGAAGACAGTAGCCATTTCGTGTTTCGTCTTTTAATTTTCTCCAAAATAACTTCGTAGATGCCATCTTCCAATTATAGGACCAAGAAAAACTGTATAAAAAGAGCAGGTTAACATAATTTATTAAAAAAAAGGATCAAAATAGCGCAGCGATATTGTTAAATAAATAAAATCCTTGCTGTATCAGGCATAAATTTAGTAGATCGTCGTAATATCGATCTGTCTATAACATAGGATACAAAAAAGATCCTTTCACGTCACGCAAAATTGGGCTAATGATAATGAGATTTAAATTGCCGGCAACTACTTCAAAAAATCAAGAGGGTTGTTTCGAATTGATGTTGCCAAATTTTGCGAAACTTACGCAGAAACATAAATTCGAAACTTTATTACGTAAAGGTAGATCACATTTTTAAATCACAATCATAACCAGTCAATACAAACTAGATAATAATGTATATAATACTAATTCTATAGCAAACGTGCGAAGGCCTAAAATCCGTGATTGGCCCATCTATAATAATAACAATAATATAAATAAAGCATTATTAGAGAGATATTGCAACGCTTATTTTGGTAGGCCACTGTTTTTAACTTTATTTCAAGCATGCGTCCACCGTTTGGAGCTTACGCAGCAGTAACACCTTTGTTCGTGCCAGGAAAAGATGCAAAGAAATTATCGACGAAACCAAGGAGGTACACAATCAACGGATTAGAAACAAACTTCTCGCTTGTCCCAACAATTCCAGGTCCTTTTGGTCAGTCGCTAAGGCAGTTAGTCAAAATTTCACTAAATCCATCATACCACCACTCACACGGCCAGATAATTCTATTGCAACGACACCTGTTGAGAAAGCGAACTTGTTGGCTGAACTCTTTGCTTCACATTCTACTGTCGATGTCCAAGGAAAAACACCACCTACTATTCCTATAGTGCAGTCAAGAATGCCCGATATTGTCTTCAGACAGCGTATCATAAAACGTATTTTGATGAAGCTAGACGCCAAAAAGGCTTCTGGCGCTGACGGAATACCTGCCATAGTTCTCAAAAACTGTGCGAGGGAACTAACACCAGTTTTCTGTAGACTTTTTAACCTATCCCACAGAAAGGGAATATTTCCTTCCTGCTGGAAATGTGCCACAGTTCACCCGATACGTAAAAAAAGCAAGAAGACCTTGCCAAATAACTATCAACCAATCGCACTGCTTCCAATAATATCGAAAGTCATGGAAAAGGCTATCAATCAGCATCTTCTAAAATATCTTGAAGGATTCAACATTATTAGCGCCTTCGTAAAAATAGATCAACAGGAGATCTGACTTATGTAACACATGTTTGGAACAACGCAATTGAACATTTTGGAGAATCTCGAGCGGTTGCTCTTGACATATCCAAGGCATTCGACCGTGTTTGGCACAATGAGCTGTTGGCTAAGCTTTGTTCTTATGGTATGTCTGAAAAGATCTGTTTGTGGCCCTCAAGTTTCCTCAGAGAGCGTTCTTTACGAGTGGCCTTCACTATCAACGCCGGTGTACCCCAAGGATCCGTACTGTCTCCTACTCTCTTTCTCATTTATATTAACGATCTGCTGGAAAAGACCGAGAATCCAATCTACAGCTTTGCAGATGACAGTACACTTATCTCTTCATTCACTTTGAACGCTCGGACATCGGCTACTCGGACGAATATACGCAGAGAGCAGGAAGTCGTTCAACTTAACAAAGACCTGGAAGAAATTCTATCTTGGGGGTGACAGTAACCAAGTGGAATTTAATGCTACAAAAACCTAGGCGGCAGTTTTTTCTAAAAAAGTTACCGTTGCTGAACCCAACATAGTTATGTCGGGGCACTCCGTTCCTCTAACATCGTCACTTAATTTGTTGGGCGTTAATTTGGGAGCAAATATGTCCTGGCATGAACATGTTGCAGGCATAGCAAGGAGAGCTTCTCAAAAGTTGGGAATATTATTTCGAACCAAAAAGCTTTACACTCCACAACTGTTAATTCTTTACAACGCTCAAATTCGACCAACTATGGAATACTGCTCACATGTTTGGAGCTCCGCTCCCAAACATATACTGCATTTGTTGGATTCTATCCAGAGAAGAGCTGTTCGTCTGATTGGAGACCCGGAACTTACCGGCGGCCTTGATTCGCTGGAACATCGAAGAACGGTTGGCGACTTGAGCCTATTCTACAAGTATTTTCATGGAAAGTGTTCGAAGGATGTGGTCCGCTTAATTCCTCCTAAAGCGGTGCATGTTAGAAGTACACGTCGCGCTAATACTTCACAACCGTATGAGGTTCAGCTTGTTACTTCACGTACAACGCTTTTCAAGCAGTCTTTTATATGGAGAACATATGGAGTGACATATGGAGTGGAACTTATATGGAGTGACAGAGAGATTTGGCACTACAAATCTGCTAAATGGGAAGATCTCATGGAATACTTTCGAACTTTCCCTTGGATGGACATTTGTTTTCGATCCGATAACCCATCTGACTGCGCCAGGGAGATCTCCGATGTTATTTTGGCTGGAATGGAAGCTTACATCCCTTTTTCGAAGAAATGCTCCTCCAACGGCAAGCCTTGGTTCGACCGAAAATGCAAAGAAGCTGTTGCTTCTAAACATATTGCCTACCGACAATGGCGTGAAAATCCTAACACCGTAAATCGTAACATCTTTGTTTATGCCAGGAACAGATGCAAGGGAATTATCGACGAAACCAAGGAGGCACACAATCAACGAATTAGAAACAAACTTCTCGCTTGTCCCCACAATTCCAGGTCCTTTTGGGCAGTCGCGAAGGCAGTTAGTCAAAATTTTACCAAATCCACCATACCACCACTCACACGGCCAGGTAATTCTATTGCAACCACACCTGTTGAGAGAGCGAACTTGTTGGCTGAACTCTTTGCTTCACATTCTACTGTCGATTTCCAAGGAAAAACACTACCTACTATTCCCATATTGCAGTCAAGGATGCCCGATGTTGTCTTCAGACAGCGCATCATAAAGCGTATTTTAATGAAGCTAGACACCAAGAAGGCTTCTGGCGCTGACGGAATACCTGCCATAGTTCTCAAAAACTGTGCAAGGGAACTAACACCAGTTTTCTGTAGACTTTTTAACCTATCCTTCAGAAAGGGAATATTTCCGTCCTGCTGGAAATGTGCGACGGTTCAGCCGATACCTAAAAAAGGTAAGAAGACCTTGCCAAATAACTACCGACCAGTTGCACTGCTTTCAATAATATCGAAAGTCATGGAAAAGGTTATCAATGAGCATCTTCTAAAATATCTTGAACGATTCAATATTATTAGCGATCACCAATATGGTTTTCGTAAACATAGATCAACAGGAGATTTTCTGACTTATGTAACACATGTTTGGAACAACGCAATTGAACACTTTGGAGAATCTCTCTTGACATATCCAAGGCATCGACCGTGTTTGGCACGATGGACTGTTGGCTAAGTTACGCTCTTATGGTATGTCTGAAAGGTTCTGTTTGTGGCTTCTGTGGGTTCTGAGTGGCGGTCGACGGATTTCTTTCTAACACCCTCACTATCAACGTCGGTGTGCCCCAGGGCTCCATACTGTCTCCTACTCTCTTTCTCATTTACATTAACGATCTGCTGGAAAAGACCGGGAATCCAATCTATAGCTTTGCAGATGACAGTACGCTTGTCTCTTCATTCACCTTGAACGCTCGGACATCGGCTGCTCAGGCGAATATCCGCAGACAGCAGGAGGTCGTTCAACTTAACAAAGACCTGGAAGAAATTCTATCTTGGGGTGACAGTAACCAAGTGGAATTTAACGCTACAAAAACCCAAGCGGCAGTTTTTTCTAAAAAAGTTAACGTTGCTGAACCCGACATAGTTATGTCGGGGCACTCCATTCCCCTAGCATCGTCGCTCAATTTGTTGGGCGTTAGTTTGGGAGCAAATATGTCTTGGCATGAACATGTTGCAGGCATAGCAAGGAGAGCTTCTCAAAAGTTGGGAATATTATTTAGAACCAGAAAGCTTTACACCCCACAGCAACTGTTAATTCTTTACAAAGCCCAAATTCGACCAACTATGGAATACTGCTCCCACGTTTGGGGCTCCGCTCCCAAACATACACTGCATTTGTTGGATTCTGTTCAGAGAAGAGCGGTCCGTCTGATTGGGGACCCGGAATTGACCGGCGGCCTTGATTCGCTGGAGCATCGAAGAACGGTTGGCGACTTGAGTCTGTTCTACAAGTATTTTCATGGAAAGTGTTCGAAGGATGTAGCCCGCTTAATTCCTCCCAAAGCGGTGCATGTTAGAAATACACGTCGCGCTGGTGTTTCGCATCCGTATGAGGTTCAGCTTGTTACTCCGCGTACAATGCTTTTCAGGCAATCTTTTATATGGAGAACGTCATCCCTTTGGAATAATTTGCCCAGCGCTGTGTTTCCCACCGAGTACAACTTACAGCGATTCAAGAACAACGTGAATCGCTTTTTCCGCACTCGTGCCGCTCCTGGAGCGCTTTAGGGACTTTCCTGCAGCACGTGAGCTAGACCCATAAAAAAAAAATCATCCCTTTGGAATAATTTGCACAGTATTGAAACAAAGTAAGAGAAACCGTTATTAAAGATAACGATTTCCCTTATTTAAGAACTTATAAGAGAGGTTATTTGAAGTTCGTTATTCTATCGCTATGTTCGGGCCTGCTTTTTTTTCTACTTAGGTTTACCATTAAGAAAATACAGTCAAATTGAAACGACAATACTTAATTAGTGTTCAGATTATGTTGGAATTTTGCAATCTTTGTCACAATAACATTACAGTGTGTGTAGTGCTAATTTCAAATGAAATTTTATTTAGCGCATATTCGTATTACCTTGAGAGTATTGAAGAAAGTGATAGAAACCTGCTAGACACAATTTTAATTTAGAAACTTGCGTCGATCCATCAAATACTAATAACCGGTGTGCTTGACCATGAAATGAATGAAAAAAAAACCTTTAAGTTTAGAAGATGATTACTAACCTAACCTTGCCATTCCTTCGCGTTAATCATGCGCATGCTTGAGATAACGATAAGGACAAAGACATGTGAAAAATAACCGTTGCAAAATCTCCTTATTGCTTCTTGTTCTTTGTGCTTATCTTTTTTTACGTCAATTTGTTTTAATCCTCAGTATAATAAGTAAGTGTAACTCACATTTTCGTTAGTCCAATAAGGTAATTCCAAAAAATCATATGCGTAGTCCATCACGCATATGGTTTCAATACTATCTTTCCAAGTCAGGTCGAAACTCTCCACTAAATCGACTATAGTTTCCACGAGAGCCTTGAAGTACTGTTTGCAGCTGAAATAATAAAACAGCCTGATCTATTGGTGAGATATAAACTTATAATTTGAGCTCATTCTCAGAGAACCTAAATTTTTTACCATCAAAATTCTAAAAAATTACACTTTTGCTGAAATACACGATATAATTTAGTTCTACAAAATTAGCTAAGTATATGCAGAAACTGATTACTAAAATGTCTTACAAATTATATTTTATATACACATACGAAAATAAAAGCTTATTGGTGGATCTAGCTCTGTGGCATAGTTTGGCTTACAGTACCGAGGGTCTCGGATCAAATCCCGGCAAGTAAGTGAACATAGTTATTAATTTATTTAATTATATTTGGAATTATATAAAAACAACACTATGTTTTAATTTCCAATATATTTAAAGTCACTTGACAATTGTTTCACCATACAATGGCTTCTTCAGAAGTAAATAAGAAAGAAAAATATTTGGTGGTTAAATAAACTATCCTTATTACCTAAGATTATGCTAATCATTTTATTATATTATTTACAGACAATTATTTTAAAAATGTAAATCTATGGTACTATTTCCGAGAACTAATAAAGATTAAGTAAGGGTGAATGGTTTAAGTCTACCTGTTCGTTTAATAACACTGTGTGTAATTTTTTAAGTTATGGAAAAATAACCATATACGGACACCACTACGTGATAGTAGACCAAAAAAAAAAGACCCGTGTCCTCTCCCAGTTTTTCCGAAAGTCATGTACTTTTTTTTTATGGGCCCCCAAAGATTTGAAGCCTGGGTGTAATTTTTGCAAAAAACTCATCATATTCTGAGGCTCATATCTTGCAAACCGTTCGGAATTTTAATTTACTTTCTGTGGCAAAGTTGTAGCCCTTGTCATAAGGAACAAAAATTGTGAACATTTAAAGTAAAAAAAACTTCATCTTCAAGATCAAAATAGCTAAAAACTGTAAAAAATTCGATTTTTTTAACCTTTTTTCCCTGTTTAGGCCCATAGCTAGCAAACCGTTCAAAATTCAACACACAATCAACTACAAAAATGTAGCTAAGATCTTAGTAAACAACTTTCTAGAATATATGAACTTCCTAGGAATGATTCTTAACACTGTTTAGGTAGCCGCAAAAGTTAAAATTTTCCCGAAAAATCTACTTTTTTAAAGTTTTTTGTGATTTTGATCTGGAAGATGAAATTTTTTGGATTTTATATGTTCACAATTTTTGTTCTTTATGACAAGAGCTACAACTTTGCTTCAAAAAGTAAATCAAAATTCCGAACGGTTTGCAAGATATGAGCCTGAGAATATGATCAGTTTTTTTGCAAAAATGACACCGAGGCCCCAAATCCTTGGGGCCTCATAAAAAAAAAGTACATGAATTGGGCCAAAACTGGGAGCCTCGGGTAAAAAAAGACCCGTGTCTCCCAGTTTTGCCCCAAGTAATGCATTTTTTTTTATGAGGCCCCAAAGATTTGGGGCCTCGGTGTCATTTTTGCAAAAAAAACTGATCATTTTCTCAGGCTCATATCTTGCAAACCATTTGGAATTTTGATTTACTTTCTGAAGCAAAGTTGTAGCTCTTGTCATAAAGAACAAAAATTGTGAACATATAAATCCAAAAAATTTCATCTTCCAAATCAAAATCGCAAAAAACTTTAAAAAAGTAGATTTTTCGGGAAAATTTTCACGTTTGCGGCTACCTAAACAGTGTTAAGAAGCATTCCTAGGAAGTTCATATATTCTAGAAAGTTGTTTACTAAGATCTTAGCTACATTTTTGTAGTTGATTGTTTCCTTGAATTTTGAACGGTTTGCTAGCTATGGGCCTAAACAGGGGAAAAAAAAAAAAAAAAAGGTAAAAAAAATCGAATTTTTTACAGTTTTTTGCTATTTTGATCTTGAAGATGAAGTTTTTTTTTTTACTTTAAATGTTCACAATTTTTGTTCCTTATGACAAGGGCTACAACTTTGCCACAGAAAGTAAATTAAAATTCCGAACGATTTGCAAGATATGAGCCTCAGAATATGATGAGTTTTTTGCAAAAATTACACCCAGGCCTCAAATCTTTGGGGGCCCATAAAAAAAAAAAGTACATGACTTTCGGAAAAAAAAACTGGGAGACACGGGTCTTTTTTTTTTTTTGGTCTATTATAACGTGGTGGTGTCCGTATATGGTTATTTTTTTTCGTGTTGCACTGTGTAATTGATTGGAGTTTTTCCGTTTGTTAATTTCAAGACATTCAAGCAAATTTAATTTTTTTAGATTTATTTTCTACATGTAGGATTTTTAACGTATCATCAAAATTATGAGATTCGTTTATTATATGAGTTGCGTAATGTGAATTGTTCTTATTTTTTAAATAACTATGTTCATGTTCTTTAATGCGAGTTTCAAAAGATCTGCCAGTTTGTCCTACGTAGGTTTTAGTACAAGATCCACAATTCAATAAGTAAACTCCTGATTTTAAGGAATTCTTAGATTTGGTTTTGTTATTCAAAATTATACTCCCTAAGGAATTACTGGTTTTGAATGCTATTTTATTGTTCTTTTTTATTAAATATTTGGAAATTGTTCTAGTTATTTTCCCTGTGTATGTAAGTGTACTAAATTTTCCTTTTTTGTCATTAATTGTGGGATAAATTAGAGAGATTGCTTGTTTAAAGGATTTTTTATTCAAAATAATATCTATAATGTTGGGGTCATATCCATTATTAATTGCTATTTGTTTGATTATCTTGAATTCTTTGTTAAAATTAGTTTTAGTCATAGGGATATGTAACAATCTATGTATGAAAGAGTTAAAAGCTGCCATTTTGTGAGGATACCGGTGGGATGAGCTATTGTGTATGAAGGTGAAGGTTTGTGAAAAATCGAGAAATCGTGTTTATTGTTCACTTTTGATATAGATATGTCTAAGAAATTTATTGAGTTATTGGTTTCTAATTCTATGGTAAATTTAATATTAGGATGCAAATTATTTAGGAAGTTAAGGAGGATTGTTAGTTGTCTATCTGTTCCCGTGAAACAGGAAATGATATCGTCAACATATCTATACCAGTAAACCATATTTTTGCTTATCGCGTTTTGATGAATTTTTAGTTCTAGATGATCCATGAAAATTTCCGCTAGTAACGGACTTAAAGGATTACCCATTATTAGACCGTCTTTAGATGTATAAAAGTTGTCGTTGAATTCAAAATAGTTTTGATCCAAGCACGTCGTAAGTAAATCTAAAATATCCCGTTTAATAATTTCGTTTACTTTATTCTTGATTAAGAGCTTATCTACTAATTCTATGACTTCATATGGTGGGATGCTAGGAAATAAGTTTTGTACATCAAATGAGATAATTCTAGAATTTTCCGGTAAGTTAATATTTTTAATTTTATCGATTAGTTCGTACGTATTGGCTATACTATATTTCGGTTTAAATTTGCAATGTTGTCGTAGTAAAGGGATGAGTTTTTGTGATAGTTTGATTGATGGTGCAGTAACAAACGATACAACTGGTCTAATACTACTCCTACTCTCTTTCTCATTTACATTAACAATCTGCTGGAAAAGACCGGGAATCCAATCTATAGCTTTGCAGATGACAGTACGCTTGTCTCTTCATTCACCTTGAACGCTCGGATATCGGCTGCTCAGGCGAATATCCGCAGACAGCAGGAGGTCGTTCAACTTAACAAAGACCTGGAAGAAATTCTATCTTGGGGTGACAGTAACCAAGTGGAATTTAACGCTACAAAAACCCAAGCGGCAGTTTTTTCTAAAAAAGTTAACGTTGTTGAACCCGACATAGTTATGTCGGGGCACTCCATTCCCCTAGCATCATCGCTCAATTTGTTGGGCGTTAGTTTGGGAGCAAATATGTCTTGGCATGAACATGTTGCAGGCATAGCAAGGAGAGCTTCTCAAAAGTTGGGAATATTATTTAGAACCAGAAAGCTTTACACCCCACAGCAACTGTTAATTCTTTACAAAGCCCAAATTCGACCAACTATGGAATACTGCTCCCACGTTTGGGGCTCCGCTCCCAAACATACACTGCATTTGTTGGATTCTGTTCAGAGAAGAGCGGTCCGTCTGATTGGGGACCCGGAATTGACCGGCGGCCTTGATTCGCTGGAACATCGAAGAACGGTTGGCGACTTGAGTCTGTTCTACAAGTATTTTCATGGAAAGTGTTCGAAGGATGTAGCCCGCTTAATTCCTCCCAAAGCGGTGCATGTTAGAAATACACGTCGCGCTGGTGCTTCGCATCCGTATGAGGTTCAGCTTGTTACTCCGCGTACGACGCTTTTCAAGCAATCTTTTATATGGAGAACGTCATCCCTTTGGAATGATTTGCCCAGCGCTGTGTTTCCCACCGAGTACAATTTACAGCGATTCAAGAACAACGGGAATCGGTTTTTTTTTCCGCACTCGTGCCGCTCCTGGAGCGCTTTAGGGACTTCCCTGCAGCACGTGTGCTAGACCAATAAAAAAAAAAAAAAAAAAAAAAAAATAGGGAAATCCTTTTTATGTAATTTAATTAGGGAATATAATTTTGGAGCCTGTGGGTTCATTACTGTTAAAGTGCTTTTTTCAAAATCATTGAAAATTGTGAGATCTTTTAAAGTAGATTTTATTAGTTTTTGGTAGACTTTGGAAATTTTCATGGATCATCTAGAACTAAAAATTCATCAAAACGCGATAAGCAAAAATATGGTTTACTGGTATAGATATGTTGACGATGTCGTTTCCTGTTTCACGGGAACAGATAGACAACTAACAATCCTCCTTAACTTCCTAAATAATTTGCATCCTAATATTAATTTACCATAGAATTAGAAACCAATAAGTCTATAAATTTCTTAGACATATCTATATCAAAAGTGAACAATAAACACGATTTCTCAATTTTTCACAAACCTTCACATACTGACACAGCCATACACAATAGCTCATCCCACCCGTATCCTCACAAAATGGCAGCTTTTAATTCTTTCATACATAGATTGTTACATATCCCTATGACTAAAACTAATTTTAACAAAGAATTCAACATAATCAAACAAATAGCAATTAATAATGGATATGACCCCAACATTATAGATAATATTTTGAATAAAAAATCCTTTAAACAAGCAATCTCTCTAATTTATCCTACAATTAATGACAAAAAAAAGGAAAATTTAGTACACTCACATACACAGGGAAAATAACTAGAACAATTTCCAAACATTTAATAAAAAAGAACAATAAAATAGCATTCAAAACCAGTAATTCCTTAGGGAGTATAATTTTGAATAACAAAACCAAATCTAAGAATTCCTTAAAATCAGGAGTTTACTTATTGAATTGTGGATCTTGTACTAAAACCTACGTAGGACAAACTGGTAGATCTTTTGAAACTCGCATTAAAGAACATAAACATAGTTATTTAAAAAATATAAGAACAATTCACATTACGCAACTCATATAATAAACGAATCTCATAATTTTGATGATACGTTAAAAATCCTACATGTAGAAAATAAATCTAAAAAATTAAATTTGCTTGAATGTCTTGAAATTAACAAACGGAAAAACTCCAATCAATTATTAAACGAACAGGTAGACTTAAACCATTCACCCTTACTTAATCTTTATTAGTTCTCGGAAATAGTACCATAGATTTACATTCTTAAAATAATTCTGTCTGTAAATAATATAATAAAATGATTAGCATAATCTTAGGTAATAAGGATAGTTTATTTAACCACCAAATATTTTTCTTTCTTATTTACTTCTGAAGAAGCCATTGTATGGTGAAACAATTGTCAAGTGACTTTAAATATATTGGAAATTAAAACATAGTGTTGTTTTTATATAATTTTATTATGAATTTCCAACAAGTATCGGCTAACACAATCAAAGATAATTATATTTGGCTTGACCACATAAGTAGGTAGTATAGGTCAGCCAATAAGTTTTGAAAACGGAAATGAAACAAGATGAATTAATGAGAGTGATGATACATTTTTTCCAGCGATTTTTCAATTCATTTACCCCATCTCTGAAGTGGTTTTCCGGAAGACCTTCAAAATATCCATCTACGGATGCTATCATCTCATCATGAGGTTTGAGAATAGATGGAAGTCAAACGGAGTCAGATCTGGCGAATAGAGTGGATGTTCCAACACCTCGTACTTTAATTCGACCAGTTTTGCCGTTGCCAAAGCACCTCTGTGAGCAAGTGCATTACCATGATGAAATTCTATCGTAAGTATAAAGTCTAAATTGGAGAAAGGAGTACTTTCTATACTAATCCAAAGGTATTAACGTAAAAGACCTTTCGTATTTAAGCGAATATGGATGTCAGATGCTTGCGACACTCATGGAAAAAGATTTCTACTTACCTTGATGACATTTCTACACGAGGTCCCTCCTTTATAGTGGTTAAGGCGTCGCAGAAGGAATAAACCAAAGCGGGAAAAATGATAGATGCCCGTTCTTTATTTAAGAGTTTTTTCATTTTTCCAATGTAATGAAAGCAAAACACAACGTCGTCTATGAGGTCCGGTTTGTCCTTGAGTTTCTCTGCCCATCTATAACCTGAAAAAAAATACACTTACGGTATTGCTGTTGTATATCTGAATGATCCTGACAATTTTTTTTGTAAAATATTAGGTCTTATGCGACGATTAAAAATTTCACAATATTTCTCCATACGTTATAAGCGACGATTAAAAACCTCAAAATATTCCCCAATACATTTAAAAGAAGCGGTTATAATGTGCAGGTTCCTAAATTTTCTATCATAGTATGTTATAGATACTTAATGTATACATATGTGTACAAATTACAGTTAATGAACAAAAATTATTAAAACATGAAAAACATCAAATTTAGTCTTAAACGACATTTCTGAACTCCCGAAAGTTGATTTTACAAAAAAGTATATATATGTATATATGTATATATATATATATATATATATATATATATATATATATATATATATATATATATATATATATATGTATATATATATATATATATATATATATATATATATATATATATATATATATATATATATATATATATATATATGGGTTACAGGGAAAGTCGTCCTAGATAATTAAGGACGATTGAGTACTAGGTGTGCGTATTTGGTACAATTTGTTGTATCTTACCGAAGGACGTTATAGTTTAGGTCGTTTGTGACCGATTTGACTCTATGACATGATGTCCTAAACTTAACCGTTTTCGAGATATTGAAGTTTAAAGATTTTCTAAAAAAACATATTTTTTTTGCTTTTATATCGATTTTTTTTTATTAGAGGTTCTCGAGTGCGATTTTTTGGTTATTTTTAGTTAGTCTGTATGTCAAGTATCAAAAATCATCAAAAAAATTTGAACTAGTTACTAACAGTTTCAAATGGCGGCTTGTTAATGTTTCTAAATTACGAATTTTTACCAAGTGTTTCCTACTTTAAATCAATAAGGAGAAAAAAAAATGTATGGAAGTTATTCTGCAAATTATTTTAAGAACTTTTACGTCTTTTTAGCTATCAAAAAAGGTATAATACTAGGAGTTTAATAGGAAAACTGTACACAGAATGACACCTAAAGCGGGCTCGGGTAGCAAAAGGTAAATTTTTAGTTCTAGGTGAAAATACGAAAAATACACAAATCAAACAAAAAACCTTGCAATTTAATATTTTTTATTAATTATAATTCATGTTCTATATGGTCGCCCCTATTTCTAACACAAATTCTCATTCTTTTTCTTAAATTACTTTTCACAATGCTGGTTGTGAGGTGCCGCCTCATTTCGTCAGCCGCATCAATTATTTTTTGTCTTAGGACATCCACGTTTTCGATAGGAGTCATCTGGTCGTATACGAGACTTTTCATGTGACCCCACACATAAAAATCCATCGGTGTTAGGTCTGGGCTTCTCGCCGGCCAAGGTATGGGTCCGCCTCTTCCAATCCATTTGTTGCGATAATTGTCATTGAGCCATGCACGAACACTTCCTCTGTAGTGAGCTGGGCAGCCATCGTGTTGAAAGTACATGTTTTGTCTCAAACCAATAGGTAGGTCTTCCATCAAATTAGGTAAATCGTTCCGCAAAAAATTGTCGTATTTCTCGCCATTCAAATTATCTGGCAGGAAGAATGGCCCAACCAAATCATTTGAAATTATACGCATCCACACATTTAAGCTGAATCTTGTTTGTGATCCTTTCGTTCTTTTTTTGTTTGGGTTGCCTTCCTCTTTAGAAGCCCAATAGTGGGCATTGTGGTAGTTTGTAAGACCGTCTCTGTCGAATTTCGACTCGTCAGTCCATAGTATTTTCTTAAAAAAAGATGCATCTTCGACATCGGTATTGAGCATAAATCTGCAGAATTCTAATCGTCGCAACGGATCCCCTTCTTCAATGACTTGCACGGGCGTATAGTGGTAAGGGTGTTGCCCAACAGTATGCATTACAAACCATACCTTCCACTGCGAAATACCAAGCTGTTGTGCGACAACATTTGTAGATGTGGTTGAGTTCACCTCAAAGAGACGTCGTATTTCCTTTTCTTCATCTTCGTCAACGATACGTGGTCGTCCCATGTCAGTCCGCCGTCTTTGTACGGAACCAGTTTCTGGTAGTCTTCGATAAGTTCCACCAAATACGCTAACATCAGGTACACGACGAGTAGGATATCAGCATATTCCTCGTTGGTATACGTTGCCATATATTTTTGAAAAGCACGGTATAGCACATCTACCACGGACGAATCGCATGAGCAGACTAAAAATCATTTAATAATGTTTAGTGAACAGAAAATGTCACTCGCACAGAGTACCCCGACCGGAAAAAATGCTTACCCAACCCTTTTTATTGTTTGAAGGTGCAGGTAGTAAACCGGTAATTGGTAGTATCTAAATTCGATTATTATGTTACTCTACATTTGGGCCTATTGAAATCTCATTTTCTTAGAATTTTCAATAGATCCAGTAGATATTATACCGTTTTAGATAACTAAAAAGACGTAAAAGTTTTTAAAATAATTTGCAGAATAACTTCCATACATTTTTTTTCCTCTTTATTGATTTAAAGTAGGAAACACTTGGTAAAAATTCGTAATTCAGAAACATTAACAAGCCGCCATTTGAAACTGTTAGTAACTAGTTCAAATTTTTTTTGATGATTTTTAATACTTGACATACAGACTAACTAAAAATAACCAAAAAATCGCACTCGAGAACCTCTAATAAAAAAAAATCGATAATAGCAAAAAAACATGTTTTTTTTAGAAAATCTTTAAACTTCAATATCTCGAAAACGGTTAAGTTTAGGACATCATGTCATAGAGTCAAATCGGTCAGAAACGACCTAAGCTATAACGTCCTTAATTATCTAGGACGACTTTCCCTGTAACCCTGTATATATATATATATATATATATATATATATATATATATATATATGTATATATAAACATATATATATATATATATATATATATATATATATATATATATTTATATATATATATATATATATATATATATATATATATATATATATATATATGTATATATATAAACATATATATATATATATATATATATATATATATATATATATATATATATATATATATATATATATATATATATATATATATATATATATATATATATATATATATATATATATTTTTATATATATATATATTTATATATATATATATTTATATATATATATATATATATATATATATATATATATATATATATATATATATATATATATATATACATACAGTCCCTGGCCAAATTATTAGACGCACTGCAAGATTTCATGTAAAATATTAATTACCGAGTGATATTGTACCGTTTTATTATTTTAAATTGATTTGTTTTTTTATTTTTATATTATCCAATCAATTACCTATTTATTTGACATAAATAAAACAGCATTAATTTAGAAAAGCATAAGTTTATTAAGTTTTAAAGAAAAGTGAAAATAATGTTAGTAAAAGTCAATATTTAGTTGAGCCACCTTTAGCCGCTATCAAAGCTTTAATTCTGCGCGGCATGCTATCAATGCAAGATTGTACTGTCTCCTGCATTTGAGGATGATGATTCCACACATGAATAATCTTTTCTAGGAGCTGGGTTTTGTTGGTAATCACATCTTTAGCCACTTCTCTTTTCATCAGCTCCCACACATTTTCAATGGGGTTCATACCCGGCCAATCCAACAGAGGGATATTTTTTTCTGCCAAAAAAGCTTTAACAGACCGAGCAGTGTGGCAGGGAGCTCCATCTTGCATGAAAGTGAATGGTTCCCCATTTGAAAACCATTCTCTGAGCTGCGGAATCAACCGATTTTGTAATACTTCTTTGTACTGATCTTGCCTCATTATTCCTTTGACGACGTACAGACGTCCAGTGCCCTTGCCGCTGATGACTGACCAAATCATCACTTTGGTGGGATGTTTAACCGTCGGGACGACACAATCAGGATGAAACTTTTCTCCATGACGACGACGCATATACTGAGCTTTATTCTGCAAAATTTCGAATGTGCTTTCGTCACTGAAGCAGACCTGTCAAAAATAGGAAAAATATATAAACTTCCATGTTTATTTGCTTTATTTAACTGAAAATGATAATAATGTATCAATTATTGATTAAATTGCTGTATCTTACCGATCTCCAGAAGTCCACATCTTTGTCTTGCCATTGTTTGGCCCACTTCAGGCGCTTTGCTTTCATTGCAGCTGTTAACTTGGGCTTCCTGGCGGGGCGACAGGCCTTAAAATCTAATTCTTTCAATTTTCTTCGAACAGTGCGCTCAGAAGCATTTACGCTAGCATCCTGGAGTTGTGATTTTATTACCTTTGTGGTAGCAAATCTGTTTTCTACACAAATTTTGGAGTGAAAATTGGTTTTCTACGGCATCTTTTCTTTCTTTTCGGGCTTAATTCCTTCCCTGACTCAATTTTCTTTTTTATGCGTCGTACACTAGCTTCAGAAACCTCCAATCTTCGTGATATTTCTCGGTTTGTAAATGTTTTCGCAATCACAAGGGCCTTCACTTCAGCTTTTTTACGTGGTGAAAGATCCCCTTTTCTACCCATAATGAAAATAGTCCAATTACTTTTTTAAAACACTGCATACAAAATAAACTAGTAACTGAGTAGTATAAAACTGTTAAACAAACAATCACAGTCCATAAAGCCACAGAAACACGTCCGTACCTGACTCGATTCCGATCGCGACTGATACAGGTTTGTACTTCTTTACGTTCATGTATCACATTGTCAACACAGTGTTGCCATATGTTAAAAATAAATACAAATATGTAGTCTACAACAATTCTTTCAAATAAAAATCAATAATATTGTAGTTTAAATATACCATTATTGCATAAAAACTCTTAAGAAACATAAAATTACTAAAAAAAATACAGTGCGTCTAATAATTTGGCCAGGGACTGTATTATATATACATACATAAAAAAACTATCAACAATATTTTTACTTGTCTAAAAGACAAAGATGAAGTCACAAAAGTTTCAGAAGTAGTTTACAGCATCCCTTGCTCTCAGTGTGAGAAAATCTATATAGGACAAACATCAAGGACAGAATCACTTCCCACAAAAGTGATTACAGATTAAAGAAAAACTCTTGTGCGCTTGCCCAACATAGTAGCCAATTTTCACATGAATTTAGTTTTGCTGAAACCAAAATCCTATGTAAAGAGAGAAATCTCGGCAGAAGAATCTTTAGGGAGATGGTGGAAATCCACCTTCAACCGAACTCGATCAATAAAAAAACTGACATTGAGGATCTGAGTCTAATTTTCTCCAATCTATTACAAACAGGCAGTCAGAGTGAAAACTCTTACAATATATCTGATATATCTCTTTGATAATAATTCCACTAATTTTCACTAACTTTTCAACTTTAAAACGATCAACTAAAATGTCAACGTCATTCTATTTTCAAATATAAATTAACCACAACTTAACTAAGAGGTAGAAACACACTGCCCTTAGCAAAACGAGAAGATAACATAACAAAAAAAATCCTTTAAAAATTAAAATCATTTTGCGACCACAAATTCTCTGTACTCTTCCAACAAAAATGAAGTAAAATTTTATTTTATTTCCCAGAGATGAATATGTCGAGTTTTCTTGTGTTTTTTTCTGTTTTTTTCTGATGAATAAGTGCAATAAAAGTGCCCCTACAAACAACAATTTTTGAACACACCACTTAGCAGTAAGTACTTTAATGTTACATATAAAATAGGGTTGATCTTTACTTTTAATATCAAAAATACTGATATTCTACTGTAATTGTAGCCCTAATGAAGAAAATGAAATATTTTCGAAAGCTTGGCGTAGCTAAAAAGGTGTCCAAAACTTTTTAGTTCTTTTCCAAAGACCGCTTACCCCAAGAAACACAATACTGCTGTTTAACTAGTCAGTCAAGACTACCCTTCTCCTCTATATATATATATATATATATATATATATATATATATATATATATATATATTATATATATATATATATATATATATATATATATATATATATATATATATATATATATATATATATATAAATAATATATATACATATAAATAATATATATACATATAAATAATATATATATATATATATATATATATATATATATATATATATATATATATATATATATATATATAGAGGAGAAGGGTAGTCTTGACTGACTAGTTAAACAGCAGTATGGTGTTCTTGGGGTAAGCGGTCTTTGTATATATATATATATATATATATATATATATATATATATATATATATATATATATATATATATATATATATATATACACATACATAGATACATACATACCATATATATATATTTATTTATTTATACATTCAATTCCAACAGGCTAGGGCCCAATTACAGGAATAACGTTTATACTAATGAGCTACATATAAAAGAAGAACATGATACAATTAAAATAAAATTAAAATGATTTAACAATCTCCAAATTAAAAAAAAAATAAAAATAGTAATAATAAAAAACTACAAATTTGAGCAACCTCTAAACACTGAGCAGAGAACCAATAAGTACCGACAGCCTACTGCAATGGAAATCACCGGAGTTCCCAATGACATTGCCGTTCTTGCACATTATATAAATAGGGCTGTGGAATAATATATTTGACCTAGCCCAGCCGAGGCTAAAAATAGGTGAGCGCCTTGCCCCAAGGCGTGGTACATGGAAAGATACATTGCTTAATAGGAAAGGGCAATCAATATGGTGATTTAACAGCTTATATAAGAATTTGATGGAGTGAATGTCCCTTCTCTTTGCAAGAAGCAACTCATTAAACCTTGACAAGATTAGTCCGTGATCAACATTGCGGTCCGGATAGGCACCATCCCTCTTGAAAATAAGATATTTAATGAAGCGCCTCTGTATCGATTCGATTGAGTTGTTATGGCAATTGTATATTGGATACTAAACAATAGAAGCATAGTCAAACTTAGACCTAACGAAGGAATAATAGAAAAGCTTGATAGCTTGCAGATATGTTAGTAAAGTCTCTACAATTTCTAATCAGGAAACCCAGCATCCTTGATGCACCAGCAACCATTTGTTCAATATGGTCAACAAAAGAGAATTTCTCGTCAAAGATGATACCCAAACCTCTAACTGAATGAAGATTCTGTAGAACAGTATCACCTACGGAATAATTGAAAAATATAGGGTTGTTACGATAGGAATATCGGACGACATTGCATTTAGAAAACTTTTAAGGTGAGCCTGTTAGTAGAGCACCAGTTAGTGAGAGCATTAATGCTCCTCTGTAATTCGTGGCAATCAGAAACCGAGTCTATGCGTTTAAAAATCTTAAGGTCATCGGCATAAGCAAGCTTCTGGCAACCTATCTCACTCAGCAAGTCGTCAACAAACATATTGAAAAGAAGAGGTCCCAGATTGGAACCCTGAAGTGGGGATATATATATATATATATATATATATATTATATATATATATATATATATATATATATATATATATATATATATATATATATAGTCGACACTGTTTATAGTGCAATTTTTTCAAGACCTACATACATAGCAATATATACGGATTTTCTCTTTATACAGTGAAAAACTTTCTATAGTGAAATTTCGGTCAACATTTTGGTCTTTCACTATATAGAGAGTCGACTGTATATTAATTTAGGCAAAAAAAACTGATTTCAGTAAAATTATATTTTCCGTCAATTTGGTGTCGGTTTATTATCATAAACGTTTCGACCATTCAGTAATATTTGCTTATCGTACGAACAATTACATTCTATAAATTATTTTATTCCATTACATTAAGTTACATTTTCACTTGTGATAGTTATTTCTTAAACACTAACCTAATTTTTTTTACTTTTAATTACGATGAAACCCTCTTTTTAGGCAAGTTTTTAAGAAATAACTATCACAAACGAAAATGTAACTTAGTAATAGCATTCTTAATGGAATAAAATAGTTTATAGAATGTAATTGTTCGTAGAATAAGTAAATAATAATGATGAAGACCAAATGTGGTGTTTATGATAATAAACCGACACCAAATTGACGGAAAATATAATATTACCAAAATCAATTTTTGCCTAAATTAGTCAAAAACCACATCCCCAAGAAGAAGTACATATATATATACACAGTAGAATCTCGATTATCCGAAATAATATGGACCAAAGTGATTTAAGATAATTGAAATTTCAGTTAATCCGAATTGTTTTATAAAATAGAAGTTTAGAATGAATACAACATTGCAGATTTACTTAAAAGCATTTATACGATATGCGATTACGTACATAGGTATTTATTAAAACAAAGAATAGAATAATTAGTTTACTTATTTTATGTATAATGCACGGAAAATCGAAAATAAAAAACAGTTTCATTCTTAACTTTACTGTCTTAAAACTGAGGTAATTTTTAACTCTGCTCGTTTTGCGTTAGTTCTGTTTTTGGCTGCAATGTCTCTCCAACGTTTGATAAACAAAACGTCCGCGGCGGTTGCATTTTCTTGTTGTTCTACATAAGTTAACGCTTTTTCTAGGGTCTCTAGTCCTTCTGAATGTGACATTTTTACTGAAATAATGTCAGTGACTTTTACTTCGTTATCATCATCGTCATCACTGTTTATTTTATTAGTATTTGTGCATACACTTTTAATTAATACTTGGTTAGTCATTTCATCTTCTACACTATCACTGTTTAACCATTCACAAACATCGGTTTCCGTAACACTTTCACGTCCTGATATTCTTGTAATAATTTGATGTAAACTTTCATTATCTTCTGTTTCTGCCTCTGAGTAATGTCTCTCCTCTTGTGGAATCAATTTTGACCAAGATTTTTCCAGAGTACTACTCATTACTTGATTCCAGGCTGAAGCTATCCAATATATAACATTTTTCAAATTTATCTTTTTTAGACAATCAGCAAAATTGCCACCCATCTACTTCTTCTAAAATATGCTCCAATAACAAACGCCTGAAACTGCGTTTTAAATTTTCCAGTACACCCTGATCCATAGGCTGAATGAGAGAAGTTACAGCACGAGGCAAAAACATTGCTTTTATTTTCTCACTTTCAAGTTGCTCCGCACTTGGGTGAGTGGGGGCGTTAATCTAGTAACAGAATACATTTTCTAGGATATCCACGTTCTTTTAAAAAAAGTTTCACTTTGGGAACAAAATCTCCAGTCTTTAAATAGAGTCGCGTTTATCCAGGCATTGTTTTGATTTTTATACAAAACAGGAAAGGCATTGTGACGTATATTCTTAAAGGTGTTGACTTACCAATACATAATAATGGGAGTTTGTGTCTTCCAGAAGCATTACTGCATGCAAGAACAGTAATACGTTCTTTGCTACGTTTGTAACCAGGTGCTCCAGCTTTTGTCTTGGAAGTTAAGGTATTTGACGGCAAAAGTTTGTAGTTCAAGCCTGTTTCATCACAATTATAGATTTGGTCTGGTTGTAAATCATGTTCTTTCATAAGCTGCTCAAAATTCTCTGCAAATTTTTTTGCAGCAGATACATCAGCCGACAATCTTTCTCCACAAACTTTCAGTTGACGTACACTATGTCTTTTTTCCACCTGTCTAGCCATCCATCACTTGCAGAAAAATTTTACAGGCGCTTCAATAACCGGCAACTCTTGGCTTAAACTCTCTGCTTTATGTTTTAAAATTGTTCCTGAAATTGATATTCCACGTTCTCGATTCTATGTAAACGAAAAAAATAAAGAATCATCCACTTTTTGGTATTCACCGCTTTTCATACCTTTTCGTGCCTGTGTGGGCGATGACAAAAAAACACCACACCATTTTTCAAGTTTTTTGCGATTTTTTCTCCACTCTGAAACAGTATTCACGGCTAGACCTAAATCCTTCCCTATATTTTTAAGAAGTTTACCATTATCTAAACGTTGAATTGCTTCAAGTTTCTCTTTTAAGGTAATACCAACACGTTTACGCTTATTAATATGACGCTCCATTTTGTAAAATATCTATTAAAACGAAACTATTACCTCTGCGATAATAATAGACGTAATGAGTAACTTATAACACTCGTCGACCCGTTAAGGAAACCACTCATCGTCTGTTTCGAATAATGGGGATTTTTTCGTTTAATGGGAATACAATTTGCTTCTTAACAGTTTGTTTCGGATAAGCAGGATTTCAGATAATCGCGATTCGGATAATCGGGATTGTACTGTATATATGTATATATGTATATATAAACTCAGCGCTGTGTAGTATTGAGAATACCTAAAAATAGAGTGAGATAAATCAAACGGAAGTAAGATTTGATGTAAATAGAAAATGAGTATGTTTATGACTAATTTGGTAGACATCATAATGTAAAATATTATATTTATTTTACGATAATAAAACCCTTTTTCATTTTGTATTTTGAGTTTTAATTAAAAATTCGAAGGTTATTCATTGCGGGAATTAATGCTTAACAACGGTGTTTAGTCAAATTATAAATAAAATTTACTTAACTCATTGCAAGAAATGAAATAAATTCTACAGTAATGTTTAATAAATTACTGACGCAATGGTCTCTGATATGTTTCCAAAATCGCCGCGGTTTTCGCAACATATTTTTGTCTCACTCTTGGACACTTAGCTTTACATCGGTTCGAAATATCTATCGAGAAATTTATTATAGCACTGGAGGAAATCAAACCGAAAAATAGTATTGGTGACTGAACTTTACTTACACATTCCAGCGATTTCATCGCGACTCTTCTTTACGCATCTCAGATTGTAATTGTTTCTTAAAACATCTTTTATTGCTACATAACCTATTTTCTCTAAGGCCATTCGTAAAGTATGAGCCTAAAAATAGATATAAAACTATTTCTCCTTTTATTGCTTAGTTGATGCGAGTTTTTTACACAGAATGTACTACATGGGGTGAAAAATCCCGAGATTTAAGAGACAATTAAGTTGGGAATGTGGAATCTTTGGCACAATGATACTACTCAGTATATATCACCACTACACCAAACACTTTATTTTTGCACTCGACGCGGGTTTCACTAATCATGTTAGCTTCATCAGGAGCAATGATTGACTAAAGCTAAACTACAAATCTACCCTATTTATACTCAGCCTAACCCTTGAAATACTCAAGCGGAACTAATGACATAGGCAAGGCCATCAGTTCCGGTCAAGTAACCAGTAGAGGGGACTATAAGGAATAGGCCCTCTGTCTTTATTTAAACTACTTTTACATTTTATGATTTCCATACTTTCGTATGCGTTCAACAATCTCCTATCAGATACATTTTTTATTAATCTTAGATTATCTAATATTACAGTATGATCAGCTTCAAGAGCATGTTCGACAATGCTAGACTTTTCTGTTCTATTGTATTTTAAGTGTGCTAAGTGTTCTTTAAATCTTGTTTTAATTGCCCTTTTAGTTTGCCCAACACACTTTTTGTCACAATCATTACAACTAATTTCATAAATTCTACTTTTCTCACGATTAGGAAGCTTATCTTTGAGATTTCCTAAGATATTCCTCAGATTGTCTGATGACTTATAGACTAAGCTGAGGCCTACCTTATTAAATACCTTATTGAGTCCCTTGCTATATTTCGGATTATATGGTATGGAGACATACTTGGTGTTATTTTCTTCGCGTGTAAAAAAGGTGGAATTCTGAATATTAAACCTAAACTTATGCCTATTTATTAGCTTATTTACTAAGTCATCGTCATAACCATTAACTCTAGTTATATTTCTAATACGATTCCTTTCTTTATTAAAGTTTACTCTATTCAGAGGGAAAGTGACCAAACGATGAACTAAAAAATGTAATGAGGCTAATTTATGTTGTTTGCAATGAAATGAATCATTAGGAATATATCTATCTGTTACTGTGTCCTTCCTATAGATATCAAATTCTAATCTATTATTATTTTTAATAATTAAAATATCTAGAAAAGGCAATTGTCCTTTGTTCTGAACTTCGTAAGTGAATTTAATGGAATCATACCGGCTATTTAATTTAGAAATAAAATCATCAATATTTGATTTCTTTGTATCAAAAATCGCGAAAATATCATCCACATACCTATACCATACCCTTGGGAAATATTCGAATTCTTGACAGTCAAGAATTTGAATATTTCCCAAGGGTATGGTATAGGTATGTGGATGATATTTTCGCGATTTTTGATACAAAGAAAGCAAATATTGATGATTTTATTTCTAAATTAATTTTTTACACGCGAAGAAAATAACACCAAGTATGTCTCCATACCATATAATCCGAAATATAGCAAGGGACTCAATAAGGTATTTAATAAGGTAGGCCTCACCTTAGTCTATAAGTCATCAGACAATCTGAGGAATATCTTAGGAAATCCCAAAGATAAGATTCCTAATTGAGAGAAAAGTGGAATTTATGAAATTAGTTGTAATGATTGTGACAAAAAGTATGTTGGGCAAACTAAAAGGTCAATTAAAACAAGATTTAAAGAACACTTAGCACACTTAGAACAACAATAGAATAGAAAAGTCTAGCATTGCCGAACATGCCCTTGAAGCTGATCATACTGTAATATTAGATAATCTAAGATTAATAAAAAATGTATCTGATAGGAGATTGTTGAACGCATACGAAAGTATGGAAATCATAAAATGTAAAAGTAGTTTAAATAAAGACAGAGGGCCTATTCCTTATAGTCCCCTCTACTGGTTACTTGACCGGAACTGATGGCCTTGCCTATGTCATTAGTTCTGCTTGAGTATTTCAAGGGTTAGGCTGAGTATAAATAGGGTAGATTTGTAGTTTAGCTTTGATCAATCATCGCTCCTGATGAAGCTAACATGGTTAGCGAAACGCGCGTCGAGTGCAAAAATAAAGTGTTTGGTGTAGTGGTGATATATACTGACTAGAAAAAACAATGTTCTTGCCAAAAATCGATTTTATTCTTCAACATAGTTTCCTTCAAGAGTGATACACTTATTCCAGAGATCTTTCAATATTTGGATAACTTTCATATAGTACGATTCGCGAGCTCTCTAAAATAAGCCCACTTGATTTCTTCATTTGAGCTAAACCTCTTTCCTTGGAGACACCTTTTTAAATTTGAAAAGTTGTAATAATCGCTGTAACTTCCATCACAGATGTTAGAGCGAAACCCAGTGCTGATTGGACATCTCATTATAAAATACTAAGAGCGGAATGCAAAATCAAACTACTTATTAATAACCAAAATACCTCGGAAATTACCAACTGACCCGGAGAAATACCGAGCAGCTCTCACCAATAGTGAAATAACACACCCAACAGGAGACCCCTATCAGACATGGATTAACATGAAAAATTTTGATCACAAAAGCCACATACAACACAAATCAAACAAAAACAATCTTATTGAAACAGAAACACTGGATGACGGAAGAAACGATACAACTAGTAGAACAAAGAAGGAAAGTCAGATGTGAACTGAATGATCAAAATGAGAAACAAACAAAATTATCCATTTTGAATAGACAGATTATACAACGCAGCAGGAGAGACAAGAACAAACACACTAATGATATATGTTCGGAATTACGACAACATGCGAATCGTCACGAATCCCGAGAGCTGTATGCCAAGGTCAAGTATCTAACCAAAGAATTCAAGCCAAAAACCCAGATCGTAAAGGATACACAGCGACGAATTACCAGCATCCCTGAAGGTATTGCAGAAGTATGGAAATCTTATTGTCAATCATTATATAGTAGCAGGGATAAGAAGAATACTACCAATCCGATATCATTTGAAAAAGAACAGGATTTACTTAAAACTGAAATCACCACCGAGCTGAGAAAATTAAAAACTGGGAAAGTTAGTGATATAGATGGCATAACAGCAGAAGCGCTAAAAGATTTAGATGGCAACGTAACAGATCTGATGTACACAATATGTTAAGAAATTCGGAGAACTGGAATATGGCCAACAGACTGAAGCAAATCTATCTTCGTTCCAATATATAAAAAAGGTTCTCCTATGGAATGTGGAAATTATCGAACGGTCTCTCGAATATCCCATGCCAGCAAGGTCTCCTGATTATCAATGAGCGGTTAAAACCATTCCCACTTCCTCAAATCTCAAGGGTACAGTCGGGCTTCATGCCTCGAAGAGGCACCCGCGAACAGATCCTCAACCTTTGTCAAGTCGTGGAAAAATCCAGAGAATTCAATTTAGAGACATACCTTTGTTTTATGGATTACTCAAAGGCATTTGACACGGTAAAGTGGAGCGTTACCTGGGAAGTTTTAGCACTGATTGGGACACCCTATCACTTAATTTGGCTTCTTCAAAATCTATACAAATTAAATACAGTCATCATTCAGGTGAATAATACTTTCTCGCAATACTTCAAATTCGAAGCGGGGGTTCGTCAGGGATGCATCGTAACAGCTGTATTGTTTAATATATATATATATATATATATATATATATATATATATATATATATATATATATATATATATATATATATATTGAACACATCATGATAGAGGTGTCCGACGACTGGCAGGGCGGCATAACAATAGGTAGTTTTAAAATAAATAATCTACGATATCATCTACGTTACATCATGGATAAACTTAACATCGTCAGCCATAAATACTGGCTACAGTTGAATAAAACTAAGACGAAAGTGACGATTATTGACAGAGTCCGAAACAATCAGCCATACGTTAGAAACAATGTAGGATATGAAACAGTCAGTCACTTCAATTATCTCGGTTCTGTAATAACAAACAACGGCGGATGTGAGAATGAAATACGCAGACGTCTTGCTATGGCCAGAACAGCGACCGCCAAGCTAACAAAAATATGGAGATACAGTGACTTGACGCAGAATACTAAATTACGACTCATCAACACAGTAAGATTCCCAATTGCTACATACGCAGACGAAATCTGGATCATTAAGAAAAATGACAAGAAACAAATCAGCACATTTGAAATGTGGATATATAGAAAAATGCTCCGGATGCCCTTGACAGCGCATCGCACAAATGCTTCCCTAGACGAGCTTAACATCAAAACAAGACTGAGATATTTTGGTCACATAGCAAGAGGGAGAGACACAGTAAAGTGGTTGATTGTGGATGGTAATGTCGACGGCAAAAGATCGAGAGGATGGTCTCCCACACGGTGGTCGGATCATATTAAAAAAACAACTGGCCTCACATTCTCGGAAACATCACATCAAGCCCAAGACCGAGAAACATGGGCAAAAATAGTGGCATAAATACCATGATATCACCATGTCTGGATGGCGAATAGAGGAGGAGGAATAATCGCCGAGGCCCAGATCTGATGAATACGGCAGATGAAGAAACAATTCATAACCCAACTGGTCCAATTTCACCATCGATTTTACAGAGTTGTGAGCTGGTGCATTATCTTGGTGGCACAACACCTTTTTCTTCGCTATATGCAGATTTCCCCATGCTTTCGGCCCAATAAACTGACGTAATAGTCTCCGGTAATTGGCGGCCTCTTTTCAATACAGACGATCAGTATTATTTGTTTGCGTATTCTGTTAATATCTTCACAATGTCTCTCCCACTTTCATTTTACTGTCATTCAGGATAATGTAGTGGATTTTTTAAATGTTTTTTGAATGACTGCTTCATTTGGACGTCTGGAACGGTGTTTATATGACTGCATTTCAGTGCACTAAACCATCGACATATACAGTAGAACCCCGTTTAACCGAGTCGCGATTATCCGAGCTCCGGATTAACCGAGCCAATCTAAGAACCTGATTATCCGAGGTATTGCTATGCTGCGTATTAACCGAGCTTCTAAAATATGTATAGACATATTTCCATTTAAAATCGTCAGGGCCTTCGGGAAATCCCCCTGGCCCGTGTGAGGGGTTCCCCTATTTACGTTTTTGGACTCTTTCAGCAAGTAAATTTGCGTGAATGCAGTGCGTTTTAGCGTTTACTACAGAGAAGTACGAGTATACTCACATAATTTATTTGGTTGGAGTTCTGGTAGTTAAGTGTAATTAATACGAACTGCTTTGTTTGAATTTTTGTTTGTCGTATTATAATGGAGCAAAACAAACGCAAAAGAATCGTCGTTCCTATTGAAGAAAAATTAAAAGCCATCAGAAGAACTGAAGCAGGAGAGACAATTAAAGTTGTTGCACCAGATTATGGAGTAGGTGAGGTGAGATTGGAAAAGAAACCCCACAAAAATAGAAGAATGGTGTATAAATCATGCCTCCTCGTCCTCAGGAAGAAAATCAATGAAAACCGGCGACTATGAAAAGGTTAACGAAGCTTTATTCATGTGGTTTAACCAACAGAGATCAAAAGGTGTGCCTCTGTCAAATCCAATTTTACAACGGAAACCAATAATGATTAGTAGGCAATTCCCAGAGATAGATCAGTTTACCGCCAGTTCTGGATGGCTTGACTTCTGGAAAAAAACGGTACGGTGTATGACAACTGACTGTATGTGGTGAAAAACTTTCAGCTGCTGTGTCATCAATTTAGAAGTTTAAGCAGAACTTTAAAAAGCAAATCGAAGATTGTGGATACACATGTGATCAAATTTACAACTGTGACGAAACTGGTCTGAATTATAAAATGCTTCCGTCAAAAACATTAGCATCTCGACAGGAAAAATCAGCTCCGAGGCATAAACGAAGGAAGGAAAGATTAACTATAATGGTATGTTCTAATGCATCTGGCAAGAACAAAATCTCACTGATGGTGCTTGGCAAGTCTGCACGTCCAAGAGCTTTAAACGACATCTCACCTAAAGCCCTACCAGTCTATTACAAAAGTCAGAAGAGCGCATGGATGGATGTGACTTTATTTACTAACTGGTTTGAAGAAGAGTTTGTGCCATCTGTGACTAAATTTTTGAACAGAAACCGTCTTCCTATGAAAGCAATTTTGTTAATGGATAATGCCTCCTCTCACCCTGGAGAAGAACGTCATGTGGGTGAAATTATTGTAAATTTTTTTCCTCCAAATGTAACCAGCATAATGCAACCAAGGCATCCTCGAAAACATTAAAAAAAAATTATAGGCGTTGAACGTTGCTTGAACATCTGTTAGAATACACAGAAAAGGAGGATATTATTAATGGGATGAGAAAGATTACATTGAAAAATGTTATTTACTGGGTAAGTCAAGCTTGGGATTCTGTGCGTACTACCACTATTCAAAAATCTTGGTCAAAAGTTATTGATTTTGAGGACTATAATGACAGTATACTCCATTAAATGAATTAGCTTTGAAATTGAGAAGCCATGGAGAAATGTCCTGTTCAAATTTTGACAGCGAGATAGAAGAAAAAGAAAAAAGTTTATTTGAATTAATGCAAAAATTAAAAGGTTGCGAAAAATGTGACAAAAGAAGATGTTGTTGAGTGGACTACAGCAGGTGATTTAGAAGAAGAAATGAGTATTGAAGAAATAACGAATGCCTTTCAGGAAACCGAAAAATCAGATGACGATGACGATGACGAAGCGGCGGTGGATGAACAGTCTTCCACTAAGATCTCTCAAAAAGGTTTTGCTTCTTTGGAAAAAGCTTTGAGGTATATCGAACAACAACCAGAGGCAAATCCAGCGGGTTTGCTCTTCTTAATAGATGGAGAAACATTGCAGCGAAAAAAAGAAGATGCAATATGAAACAGAAGCGCATAGATACCTATTTCACTGTTTTATAATGTATGTACCTATTTATATGTTAAAAACGTTAATATATTGGTTTAAAGTATTGGTGTGTATTTTTTGTTTGAATAAAAAACAAATCCGGATTATCCGAGTTTTCAGTTATCCGAGGAGGGTGCCCTCCACGTTACCTCGGATAACCGGGGTTCTACTGTAGTTGCTTTCGATGAAGCAGATGTGCCATAACACTTCTCAAGCCATTCTTGGGTTCTGGTTGCATTTTTTCCCCTCAAAAAGCAATGTTTAATAAACACACGAAATTCTTTTTGTTCCACCGTTCTGCAAAAATGAAAAGTAGCGTCACTCAACTAGCTGTAACTCGCAAACTAATGGACAAAATGTCATAAAAACTTTACACGAATCTTCTGAGAGTTGACACTAACTGAAAATAATGTTTTTTTTTGTGTGTGCTGCTATCTCTCAGAAAGTCTGGAGACTTTTCATCCCATGTTAGTAGATATCTATACGTATGAGAAGTTATACATCACTAAAAGCTAACTTGTATTCCATTTCATTTTAACGATTTTACGAAATTATTTATAGTTGAAATAAGTAATATATCATTTCAAAGGCTTACTGTGAGGCAACGATCAGATACAAAAGTATAATTTCGAGAAACAAGGTTTTTTTGATGTCAAACATTTTTGTTTTGGTTGGTATGGTTGGATTTTTGCATTCAGTGGATAATCAGTCAGCCAAACAGGATCTATGGTTGCACAAGGAATCCCAACAATATAATTGGCTTATAATATTTAGTCCAGTTAGAATACGACTAAAACGGGCCAAAAACAGAAATCCACGGATACAGTTACTTTAAAAAAAAAACAAAAACTCGTCTCGACGAGTACATTAACGAAAAAAATATTGCGACCGTTGAAAAACTGGGGCAACACTCTCAAAAATGGGAGAATTGGCCCGCTAATTTTTTTAGTTAACTCTACAAATATGTTCCATGAATTACATCCTGATAAAATACTTAAAGTATACATAAATGTGCAACATAAGATTTCCTTTATCTAACCACACCATTCTGCAATATCAGCAAAAAAAGTTTATAAATATATGTAACGAACAATAGCAGAGTGAGTGTGTCTGTTGTATCAAGTGTCTCAAAACGTTTTCTGTTGAGAACCGAAAAAAATAAAAGTTTTTAGAATTCAATTCAAGTTGTTTTTTAAAAACGTTATAGTCGCTCCCACGATTATAACTGGCGCAGTGCGGAAGGAAAATTTTCGACAGAGTCTTCAACTGACCAGAACGAAAAGAAATTTCGACAGAGTCAACGGCGCAAAGCAGAAAGTTTTTTCAACAGAGTCAAAAAAATTGCATCGCGCAAAAAAACAAGATTCTGGTTCGTTTCAACGATCAGCGAAAAAACAGCGGAAAACAAAAAAGAGACAGATCTCAGCCCTCCAGACCAGAGTACGAAAAGTTCCTATTGATTGGTTTCAACGAGACAAGCATCGCTCGAGAGACAAAAATCAGGGCAACGAAAAGTTCTTATTGGTGCGGCTCAACGAGACAAGCATCGCTCAAGAGTCATAGTGGTATCCAGGGACGAACAGCGTTCATCCTTTTGGAAGAAGAAACAAAGAAATCACAAAGAAACAAAGAAACAAGAAGTCACAAAGAAACAAGAAATCACAAAGAAGAAAGAAACAAGAAAAATCACAACAGCAAGGCATGAACCCGCAGATTCTCCTTCTGTAAGTGAAAATTCAATTGACATTTTTCAGAATCAACCAGTGAATCCACGCAGTGGAAAAAAGCAAAAATTTTTCTCTTTTCAAACAATTTTCAGCAGTTTTGCTCACGCAGTGAGTTTCTTTTTCAAAACAAGCTCACGCAGTGAGAAAGACAACAGACCAAGTTTTCTTTTCTTTTTAAGAAAAACCACGCAGTGGGAAATTTGACAAACTCACGCAGTGAGATTTCAAACAGAAAAAGCAGAGAAAATTTCGACTGAAAGCAAGAAATTTTTGAATATTACGCAGTAAAATTCAAAGGATTCGAGCAACTTAGTTGTAAGAAAATATAGTTTTAAGGCAATTTAATTTTAAGGTGTAACTTTTTACATATTTTTATATTTTTACCATATTTTTGAATTTTTTTTTGAAATTTTGAAATTTTATTTTGAAAATAATGGCAAACCCTAATTATAATTTAATCCGTTACCAAGCCGATAACATCCCCTCATTTGACGGAAGTACCAAATTGATTACCAGATTCATAAATGCCTGTGACAATTTCTTAACCAACCATATAGATAGAGAAGATCAAATGCCCCAATAAATGTGTGTCTATTCGATACCATTTTGTCAAAATTAAACGGAAGAGCAGCAGATTTGATTGCTTCCCGTGTCGAATTAAATAACTGGGATTTAGTAAAGAACGCGATAATTGAAACATTCTCAGATAGACGTTCGATTGATTGTATAATACAGGATATCATAACTTTTAAAATCGAAAAAAATGAATCTATTAAACAATTCGGAATAAGATTACAGGATGCACGTAGCTTACTATTTGCAAAAATCAACATGGAAAACATAGCCCGTAATATAAAAATTCTAAAAATTCAAGAATATAGCAGCTTAATTCTGAAAGCTTATGTAAATAACCTACCATATAATATGCAACTAGTAGTAAGATTAAAAAATCCCTTATCACTTGAACAAGCAATGAGCTTCTCTCAAGAAGAAGAAAACTTTATCCAATATAAAAATCGAGGTAACTTAATAAATAAAATCAATCAAAATACCTCAACGAGTCAAAATATCCCAATAAGTCAAAATCCTCCGACAAATCACAATCCAAGACCCCAGAACATTCCATATATAAACAGACCAAATAATAACCCCTATCAATTTCTAGGATACGGTCAATTCCGATATAACCCCCAGAGAAATGTTCAAACCCCAAATATTCAAAGACCACAAAATTTCCAAAATCCACAAAATCGCATGATAAGGCCGAATTTACCTTTATATCCTACTAGACAGAATAATTTCTCGCAGAGAAATAATAATTTTCAACAACCATTCTACCGTGGAATAAAAAGACAAGCAACATCTTCCATAGTTAGGTCAAATCAACCCCAACCGATGGATATGTCATCAGGAAATGCAGTCTTACATCGAAGTCAACCCCAAAGAAAATTCCTTGCAGAGGAATTGTACAATCAAATGATTGAACGAACAAATAGTACGGAACCCACAAATTTTGACCCAAATAGTATAGAACCCATAGATTTTGACATAAATAATACGGAACCTATCGATTTCGACCCGAAAGAATATAATCACGATTATAGCAACGATTATAACGAAATGCAATACGAGTATGAAAACGAATTTCTTAAAACCCCCCGCCCCATCTGATGAAAATTTTCATTTAAGCCAGGAATCAATACAAACGAGTTGATAATACTAAATACAAATTCGGATAACCAATTACCAGTGATTTACCTACCAGAATTAAACGCATACTTTTTAATTGATACAGGAAGTGGCAAAAGTTTCATTAAACCAGAATTAGCTTACGAAATATTTCCCCGATTTTATTGAAAATGAATTTTTTACTGTAAAGACAGCTCACGCAATTTCTAGTCATAACGAAATCATGAATATTCCAATATTTCCCTCTTTTAATTGTCCAAATTATCATAAATTTTACTTATTCGATTTTTCCCCAAATTATGATGGATTATTAGGCATAGACTTTTTAACCCATATAAATGCACAAATAAATTTAAGAGAATCCAGATTAGAATCTATAAATGCAAATCTACCCTTGTATTTTAATAAAAATCCAAAAAGAACAAAACCGTGTGAATTTATTATTCCCCCGAGAACGCAACAAATAATAAAAATTCCAGTAAATAAAAAGAATGGAATAGGAATTTTAAATTACGAAAAATTAGGAAAAGCAGAAATACCTGAAGCTATTGTAAAGATAGAGAACCATCATGCTCTAACAACAATTATTAATCCTAGCGAAAACCCTATGAAGATCACAATATTCGAACCCTTCGAGATAGAAAAATTTGAGGAAACAGAATAAAATTTTGTAGAAGAAAACTACGAGGAAGATCAAAAAATTGATATTTTGAGAAAACAAAATCTGAAAAATTTGAGATTAGACCATTGTAATCAGGAAGAGTACGACGCAATGAGAAAATTATGTTACGAGTATAGAGACATATTTTATTGCAAAAATACACCCTTAACCTTTACCAACAAAGTTAAACATCAAATTAAGTTGAAAGATGAAACACCTCTTTTCACTAAGACATATAGATATCCCCATATACATAAAACAGAAGTAAAAAGGCAAATTTCTGAAATGCTAAGAAATGGAATTATCCAAGAGTCAACTTCACCTTGGAGTAGCCCAATATGGATAGTGCCGAAGCAAATGGATGCATCAGGCGTGCGCAAATGGAGAATTGTGATAGATTACAGAAAATTAAATGAAAAAACCATAAATCAACAATTTCCCATTCCCCAGATCAATGACATATTAGATAAACTCGGAAAAGCACAATATTTCACTACATTGGACTTAGCTAATGGCTATCACCAAGTAGAAATGGATCCTAACGATACACCAAAAACAGCATTTTCTACAGATATAGGACATTACGAGTTTAAGCGAATGCCCTTTGGACTTAAAAATGCCCCCGCAACATTCCAAAAAATTATGAACAACGTATTACGAGGATTACAGAATGAAGTATGTTTTGTTTTATCTTGACGACATAATTATATTTTCGACATCTTTACAAGAACACACAGATAGATTAAAAAGAATATTTGAAAGACTAAGAGAAGCAAATTTAAAGGTACAACTAGATAAAAGTGAATTCCTACATAGAGAAATCGCATATTTAGGACATCAAGTTACGAATAAAGGTATAAAACCAAATCCAGAGAAAATAGAGGCAGTTAAAAAGTTCCCAATTCCAAGAACTCAAAAAGAGATCAAATCATTTTTAGGCTTAGCAGGATACTATAGAAAATTTATCAAGGACTTTGCTAAAATTTCTAAAACCCCTTACGAAATGTTTAAAAAAAGGATCTAAAGTTAATCACTCCCCAGAATTCATTAAAGCCTTCGAACATTTGAAAAAGTTATTAATAAACTCACCAATATTAAAATACCCCGATTTCGAAAAGCCATTCGTATTAACGACGGACGCATCAAATATAGCCCTTGGAGCAGTTTTATCTCAAGGCAACCCTCCAAACGACAATCCTATAGCTTATGCTTCTAGAACATTAAATGATACAGAACAGAAATATTCGACAATAGAGAAAGAACTTTTAAGTATAGTATGGGCATGTAAATATTTTAGGCCATACCTATACGGAAGGAAATTCAAAATATATACAGATCATAGACCCTTAGTGTGGTTATTCAATTTGAAAGAACCAAATAGCAAATTAGTGAGATGGAGATTAAAACTAGAAGAGTATGACTATGAGATTATTTATAAAAAAGGAAAACAAAATACTAACGCAGACGCATTGTCAAGAATTCCAATAAACGCAATAGAAAATGAATCTTTAATTAATTATCCAGGAAATATAGACCAAGAGATTTCAGAATTCTTATCAGATAATTACGACCCAACTAAAATTTCTGAAGAAGAAGTACAAAAAGTAATCGCAGAACTTGAGAACCCAAAAGAAGCCAAAATCATGACTAGCAAAAAATCAAAAGACACGACTATTACTGATACGAAAACAATTATAACTGGTATAGAAAAGAAGAAAGGCAAAATAAACATAATTTCGGATATACAAATTTTACCCCCGTATAAAGATCGAAAACCTATTAATACAGTTCATACTACAAACGCGGAAAATAACGACAGCAGTCTAACACTCTTAGACGAAATAATTAACAATAAGAAGAATCAAATAATTTTGAAAAAATCACCATATACCGACTATAGTAAAATTGACAGAGAAACATTTGATGGCAACAAAATCATAAGAGCAATCTTACCAATGTCCCTAGAAAAAATAATTCAATTTTTAAAAGAGTATTTAAACGACAAAACAACTCATGTATACTTCTTATCAAAAGAGTTAAGACCCTTAATCAATAAGGCTATGATTAACAACTTTCGAAACTACAAACTAATAGAATGCACAAAACTCATTAATAATGTAGAAGAAAACGAAAGAAAACTACTTATACAATATAAGCACGAAGGAAAAACAAATCATCGAGGTATAGAAGAAACTATAAAATTCCTAAAAACCAATTATTATTGGAAATCATTAAAAACGGATGTCACCGAATACATCAATAATTGTGAAACTTGTCAACGCACAAAATATAATAGGAAACCAATTAAACAACCTCTTATAATAACAGAAACACCGAGTAAACCATTTGAAATTATTCATATTGATACCTTAAAGATTGGAAAAAGACAAATTCTTAACAATTATGGACAAATTTTCAAAATTTGGACAAGCTTTACCTTATTTAGGAGACGCAATATCGTGCAGTGACCAATTAGTACGTTTCTTTTTATTTATGGGAATCCCCAAGAAAGTAATAGCAGACAACGGGACCGAATTTAAAAACGAAGTCGTAGAAAACCTACTTAAGACGCACGACATCGATATACATTTTACAACCCCCTATCACCACGAATCCAATTCACCCGTAGAACGCTTGCATAGCACTATAATTGAACACATTAGAATCTTAAGAGAGAAAGACACTCAAACGGACATTACAAATTTAATGCCATATGCTATAGTGGCGTATAACAACACCATCCATTCAGATACGAACTTTACCCCGCAAGAATTAGTATTAGGACATACAAATTCAAGAGACCCTATGAATTTAATACACTCTCACGTATATACGGAATATTTGCACAACCATAAAAATAACACCCAAATATTATTCGAAAAAATAAAAGAAAAATCTCAATCAAAGAAAGAGAAAGCAATTACCAAGCAGAACGATAAGAAAACTGAGACAAAACCAAAAAATTGGAATGCAAATTTACAAAAAGATAGACCAACGGTCTAGTAAAGTAAAAAACAAATTTTCAGGACCATATATAATAACCAAAATTCTAGAAAGGAATAAACTCGAAATAGAAAACCCAAAAACGAAAATAAAGGAAACCATTCACATCAATGAAACTAAAATGAAACCCATTGTTGTAGATATTGGTACACCCTCACAACCCTCTACACCAGAGCCAACGATGTAAAACTTTATGAACTAAATAACTACCCAGGAATCTTACCATATAAAATGGGAATAGCAAGAATAATGACAAATTATTGGACCTTTGTACAGGAATACAATATACAACCCTTAATTACAGAGTTTGAATCTCTTCAAGAACAATCCAAATATATGCTGGCAGCACTGAAAAACAGAAGTGAATACCAAAAGGAATATTATAATTCCCTAGTTACGGTAAATGTTATTGAGAACCAAATTAGAAAATTAATAACTCAAATATTACCCTACAACAGAGTTCAAAAAGTTAAACGAGGAATTTTCAACCCTCTCGGTACATTTATAAAAAGCATAACCGGTAACATGGACCAGTATGATGCCGAATCAATAAACAAAAGAATTGAAACCCTACAGGTACAGGGTAATGAACTTAAAATAGATGCGATAAATCGAATATCTATCTTAGATAAAGCGATCGATAACTTTCAAAAAATGATATCAAATCTAACGCACAATCAATTAATTTTGAAATCACGCATAATACAGGTAGAACAAACATTAAAGGAAATGTCACTTGAGAAAATTAATGATCGACAGTATAACAGAATAATTACTTGTTTAAATCAATTATTCACACTCTTTCAAGTGATTTACGACATTCTTAATAAGATAGAGATTGCCATAACGTTTTCAAAATTGAATACTTTACATAACTCTATAGTAGACCCTAATGAATTACTAATAGAGATAAATAACTTAAAAAACTCAATTAACAACTGAGAAACTACCTTTCGAAAACTCTCTCCAAAATATTTTATTTTTAGAAAAAATTATAAAAATAAAGAGTTACGCTAACAAAAATAAAATAATATTTCTATTAGAGATACCACTGGTGGATGATGAAATGTATCAATATTTTCATTTATATCCAGTACCAATCCCTATCAACCATACTTATATGATTAACATCCCTCTAAAACCCTACCTTGCTTTGAGTACTAATAATTACCAATATCAAGAAAGAAAATGTGAAGAAATGCAGCCAAATGAATACCTCTGTGAAAAAAGCGAAAGTCAAGCCACCAACGAAGAGCTACCCTGTACAGTGCAACTTTTAAGATATAAAGACAATATAACGCAGTGTCACCCCTTTCAAATTAAAATAATTAAAAATCAAATAACTCAAATTTCAAATAACAAATGGTTAGTTACTACTGCTAAAGAAGAACTTATTAGAATAAATTGTCAAAAACTAGAAAAAAATAAACCAATAAACGGTTCTTATTTAATTGAATTACCTAGTAACTGTCAAATTCAAATAAATAATATAATTTTAAAATCTTATAATGAAGTAAAAACTGAATTATGAAGAGATCCCTCTACCGAAGATCCAATGGAACCAAGAAGCGACACATCAACCCTATTTCAACCCCACGATATAGACTTAAATAATATAAACCTAAAAGTGAACGATGAAATCAAGAAAGAATTGATTGACCAAAAAAGACATTTAGAAAATATATCTTCTGATGTAGCTATAAGATATAATAGTGTATGGATAACCATTACCTATATATTAATTGTATCGATTTTAATAATAATCATTTCTAGATATATTGTAAAAAGATTGAGGAAATCTAAAAGAAATAATAATTAAAAATAATAATACAAATTCCGATGATGCAATCGAGTTTGACTTTATGAAAAAGTAACCTACAGGTTAAATTTTCAACTAGGTCGGGAGGAATTACATCCTGATAAAAATACTTAAAGTATACATAAATGTGCAACATAAGATTTCCTTTATCTAACCACACCATTCTGCAATATCAGCAAATAAAGTTTATAAATATATGTAACGAACAATAGCAGAGTGAGTGTGTCTGTTGTATCAAGTGTCTCAAAACGTTTTTTCTGTTGAGAACCGAAAAAAAATAAAAGTTTTTAGAATTCAATTCAAGTTGTTTTTTAAAAACGTTATAGTCGCTCCCACGATTATAACTCATGGACATTATTTTAATTGATCCAAACATAATTTTAGCCATTTGTACATATTAGATATATTTTACATTCCTCATAATATTGATAAATTTTACCGATTCACTTTTTTCTTCTGACGATTTTTTAAACAAGTTTTTTTCAGTATACTACTATCATACCTAAAATGTCAGATAATGTTCCTTAGTTCGTAAACTTTCATTTGAGGTACTTAAGAACTCATTTAAACAATTTAGGCCTGTTTTAGTCTCAAATTTAATTCTTTTTTAAAGTAAATTTACGATTTCTGTTTTAAAAAATATTTTTTCTTTAACTTTATAATATTTTTCAGTAAACAAAGTTATTTTAAAGTATTATACACAGGATACTGTTGAGTGGCTGAATTAAATTGTTAAATTGGCGATCCAAATCCTCATTCCTGCCCTTGTTAGCATAAGTCTCAGCAAGTAATTTGAACCTTTACGAGGAAGTAAATCATAATTTATTACCGATTTATGAGCATAAACTAATTTTTAATTATTATTAAATAATTTCTTGTATAATTTGTAAATATTTTATTAATATATTTGTTTAATTTCTATTATTTAATAATTACTACATTTAAAATCATATTTATTCCCCCGTTTTATTTTGATCAATCTAGTTTTTATATCTTGAAAGTAAAGTAACTAGTATAATGTTGCTTTATAAATAGATTTTTTTAATGTTATTGCTTCTACTTTACTTATACGTCTAGTTTGTAATGGATCGTGGATTTGGCGGGAAAAAAGATTATGAATGGCATACTTTGTCTATCCTTTTTTAGTGTCTACAAATATTCTACTCACGAAATGAACAAATTGGAAATTAACTGAAATAGGCAATATATATATTCAATTTCTTGGACTTTATGGCTCTTCTGTTTTAAGGATAGAGAAATTACATCACGTTCTAGTTAGAAGTTTATTGAAAACGTTTCGCTTAATTTTTAGGCTTTTTCAGTTCATCTAAAAATTGAAATTTTCTGTTTTGGATATTCAATAGGACGCACAATTTTTTTTTTTTTTTAATTATAAATATATAAAATTCTTAAACTTATAATACAATGTAGAAGGTGAAAATAATAAAACTACACACAAAAATATATATAAAAATAACTAGAACGTGATGTAATTTCTCTATCCTTAAAACAAAAGAACCATAAAGCCCAAGAAATTGAACAAATATATATTCATTATTCCAAGGTTCAAGAAAGAATTCAACCAACTATATATATATATATATATATATATATATATATATATATATATATATATATATATATATATATATACATATATATATATATATATATATATATATATATATATATATATATATACATATATATATATATATATATATATATATATATATATATATATATATATATATATATATATATATATATATATATATATATACAGTCCCTGGCCAAATTATTAGACGCACTGTATTTTTTTTAGTAATTTTATGTTTCTTAAGAGTTTTTATGCAATAATGATATATTTAAACTACAATATTATTGATTTTTATTGTTGTAGACTACATATTTGTATTTATTTTTAACATATGGCAACACTGTGTTGACAAAGTGATACATGAACGTAAAGAAGTACAAACCTGTATCAGTCGCGATCGGAATCGAGTCAGGTACGGACGTGTTTCTGTGGCTTTATGGACTGTGATTGTTTGTTTAACAGTTTTATACTACTCAGTTATTAGTTTATTTTGTATGCAGTGTTTTAAAAAAGTAATTGGACTATTTTCGTTATGGGTAGAAAAGGCGATCTTTCACCACGTAAAAAAGCTGAAGTGAAGGCCCTTGTGATTGCGAAAACATTTACAAACCGAGAAATATCACGAAGATTGGAGGTTTCTGAAGCTAGTGTACGACGCATACAAAAGAAAATTGAGTCAGGGAAGGAATTAAGCCCGAAAAGAAAGAAAAGATGCGGTAGAAAACCAATTTTCACTCCACGGTCAGAGAGATGTTTGAAGAAAATTTGTGTAGAAAAACAGATTTGCTACCACAAAGGTAATAAAATCACAACTCCAGGATGCTATCGTAAATGCTTCTGAGCGCACTGTTGGAAGAAAATTGAAAGAATTAGATTTTAAGGCCTGTCGCCCCGCCAGGAAGCCCAAGTTAACAGCTGCAATGAAAGCAAAGCGCCTGAAGTGGGCCAAACAATGGCAAGACAAAGATGTGGACTTCTGGAGATCGGTAAGATACAGCAATTTAATCAATAATTGATACATTATTATCATTTTCAGTTAAATAAAGCAAATAAACATGGAAGTTTATATATTTTTCCTATTTTTGACAGGTCTGCTTCAGTGACGAAAGCACATTCGAAATTTTGCAGAATAAAGCTCAGTATGTGCGTCGTCGTCATGGAGAAAAGTTTCATCCTGATTGTGTCGTCCCGACGGTTAAAACATCCCACCAAAGTGATGATTTGGTCAGTCATCAGCGGCAAGGGCACTGGACGTCTGTACGTCGTCAAAGGAATAATGAGGCAACATCAGTACAAAGAAGTATTACAAAATCGGTTGATTCCGCAGCTCAGGGAATGGTTTCCAAATGGGGAACCATTCACTTTCATGCAAGATGGAGCTCCCTGCCACACTGCTCGGTCTGTTAAAGCTTTTTTGGCAGAAAAAATATCCCTCTGTTGGATTGGCCGGGTAATAGCTGATGAAAAGAGAAGTGGCTAAAGATGTGATTACCAACAAAACCCAGCTCCTAGAAAAGATTATTCATGTGTGGAATCATCATCCTCAAATGCAGGAGACAGTACAATCTTGCATTGATAGCATGCCGCGCAGAATTAAAGCTTTGATAGCGGCTAAAGGTGGCTCAACTAAATATTGACTTTTACTAACATTAATTTCACTTTTCTTTAAAACTTAATAAACTTATGCTTTTCTAAATTAATGCTGTTTTATTTATGTCAAATAAATAGGTAATTGATTGGATAATATAAAAATAAAAAACAAATCAATTTAAAATAATAAAACGGTACAATATCACTCGGTAATTAATATTTTACATGAAATCTTGCAGTGCGTCTAATAATTTGGCCAGGGACTGTATATATATATATATATATATATATATATATATATATATATATATATATATATATATATATATATATATATATATTATACTTCAGAACAGTAATACTCACATACAATTTGAATCTTATTTTTAAACCAAAAATTATAAACAAAATTTACTTAATTTATCCTTGAAAATATAAAAAAAAAAACCGATCAAGTGCAAGATGGACTTGCGCTATTAGTGTTCCGTACCGTGATTGCCTTGAAAATAAAACATTTTTTAGACTTTATAAAACACACCCCAAATGAGTTTTCAACAAACTGATGACCTTGAAATTTTTTTTTTATATACCAGATAAATTATCAAAGGTAATGCACTCGTGATAATTTTCGTTCAATCTACACCTTATGGAGAATATTCCAGAACTTTTCCAAAAAATTTTTGATTAGTACTTTGCGAGATAAAATGGGGGATGGCGATTTTTAGCAATTTTTAAAAATAATAAAAAGAAAATTGTGCGCAAGTATTACATTATATATATTTTTGAACTCGTGTTTTTACAAGCTTTTATTTGACACTCCACTCGATGACCTGGTAAAATTTTTTTTTATCACTTCCGATTTCACTCCCCAAAACTAACCCCGTAAGTGAAAATTTAACTTTCACAACTACACGGCTCTGATGGGGCCATCAATTCCTATATTAGTGCCAAATTTCAACTTTCTGTGGCAAATAGTTTCGGAGAAAATTGGGTGTGACAGACACCGAAGTAATCTTGTAAGTGTACCGCACGAAACACTAAAAAACTCTAAAACGATATTAACACATAGGCCGAAAACTTTTTGGTCTAGCTACTTAAAACACATTTTTTTTGCAAAATTCGACCTTTTTCATCAACATAGTCTCCTTCAAGAGTGATACAATCAGTCCAACGCTTTTCTTACATTTCTATACCATTTTTGTAGAAGGATTTGTCTTTGCCTTCAAAACAGGTCTCAGTTTTGGCGATAACTTCTTCATTAAAGCTAAATCTCTTTTCCGCGAAAATTTTTTAGTCGCTGGGGGCCAAATCTGGAGAACACGCTGGATGAAGAAGCAATTCGAATGCAATTTTGCCATCGTAACCATTGACTTGTGATATGGTGCATTGTCTTGATGAAAGAGCACTTTTTTCTTGTTCCTTTGTGGCCGTTTCTTTGCGATTTCTTCCTTCAAATGCACCAATAATTTTATATAATATTGGCTATTGATGGTTTTTCTCCTCTCAGCATAGTCGATGAAAATTATTCCAAGAGCATCCCAAAATACAGACGCTAAAACCGTCCCTGTCGACTGTTATGTCTTTGGTCGCTTTGGGCGGCTTTCACCGGCTGCTGTCTGCTCAGCTGACTGCCGATTTGATTCCGGTATGTAGTGGTAAATCCATGTTTCATTCATTTTTATTACGCTTAAACAGGTCCAAACAGCGCGCACAATCATCAACACGTTGTTGTTTTTGGTCCACTATGAGCAAACGGGGTACAGTAGATCCCAAAATATAAGAACCTGCCTTTTTGCTTTTTCAATGGGGCAATAAACGACCCTATCAAGGTTTTGTGCATAGTTGCCAGGTATTACGATAAACGTATTTTTATTTCACCTGCTTTGTATACTGCCCTCACTTGCACCTATTGCATCTATTTTTATCTATATATTTACTACCTGGCAACCCAGTTTGGAGCCCTTTAAGTATTTGATAATATAGGCTTAATGACCACAGGTCCCCTTTAGGATTCGAAAGATACTTTTTATTATTTTAATTTTTAGTTTTACTTACAATTCACATTCTAACGGTTCTATTTTAATTATGTGGCGTCCGAGGGAAAAGTGCAATAGTGGCTATCGCAAGACAAAACATTTATCACTTGACGCTAAACAAACAGTGAAAAAAGTTTGGTAAAAAGAAATTTGAATAAACAAAGTGCTTTGCAAGAACTAACAAAAACCCCAATTTCTACGATTAAGGGTATTGTAGGAAAACCATCGCTCAGGAACAGGAAAAAACAGAAAGATTTTCAAATGCATCATGTAGACGATTGTGAAAAAGACGTCATCAGGAGAAAAATATATTCTATGTATGAAGAGCAGTTGGTGTCGACACTAGACAAAATAAAATTAAGACTGGTGCAGGACGGGACCAATATACATTGTGGCCGATCAACCCTTCACAGAATTCTCTTAAGAATGGGATTCACGATCCGAAAAATCAACAAAAGGAAAGTAGTGATGGATTCACGAAAATTACGAATTTTGCAACATACTTATTTACCAGAAATTAAAAAGTATCGATTAGAGAATTGGCCAATAATTTACCTTGACGAAACATGGTTCGATACCCATGACACTGTGCAAAAAGGGTGGGTTGACAGCAATACAAAATGTCAGACTAACGCACCTTCAAATGAAGGTAAACGAATAAGATGTCAGACTAACGCACCTTCAAATGAAGGTAAACGAATAAGCTACTATTATCTGCAAAAAACATAAAAGATTCTAGTTTGGACTATCATGAAGATAAGACCGCAGAACTTTTTGAAAATTCCCTTTTGCCAAATGTTCCCGATTAGAGTGTTATAGTTATGGACAATGCAAGTTACCATAGTCGCCTACTAAATAAAGTTCCTAATGCAGTCAACACCACTTTATTTATAAAAAAGTGATCATTGGGAAGTTTTGAAAGACTACAAAATGGAAAAGAAATATGTTTGTGATAGTATGGCTGAAAAAATGAGACACACTGTTTATGCGGCTTCCTCCGTATTATTGTGTGTTTAATCCATTTGAACATCTTTGATTGTGTTAGCCGATACTTGTTGGAAATTCATAATAAAATTATATAAAAACATCACTATGTTTTAATTTCCAATATATTTAAAGTCACTTGACAATTGTTTCACCATACAATGGCTTCTTCAGAAGTAAATTGACTTAAAACTTATTTACTTCTGGAGAAGCCATTGTATGGTGAAACAATTGTCAAGTGACTTTAAATAAATTGGAAATTAAAACATAGTGTTGTTTTTATATATAATTTTAATCCAATTGGACATATTTGGCAACAAGTTAAATCAAAAATAAGAGCACAAAATGTTTCTCCTACTTTAAGCGTGTCAGTGGTTGAATTAGTAAAAAAAAGTTATAAATGATATACTTTGTGAAAGCTGGAAGAATTCCTTTCGGCACGTTGTTAAAGTTGAAGATTCATATATTTATGTAAATAATATACTGATAATTACCTCAACTGATGACAGTGATAGTGGAATCGAATTAGGCTTAAGTTAAAATATATTTTTATTTATACCATACTAGCAGTGCCCGCGGCTCCGCTCGCGTGGACTTGATTCACTACTATCATCACTGCTTATTCTTTATGTTACCTAACGTAATAAAATATCTGCCATTATTTTCTCCTATTTCCCATTATTTCTCCTTATCTCCCATTATCTCTATATAATTTCCATTATCTAGGCTTATCTCTGCTCATCTCCCATTATTTCTCCTTATCTCCCATTATTTCTCCTTATCTTCCACTATCTCACCATAACTCCAATTATCTAGACTTAACTCTGCTTATCTCCCATTATTTCTCCTTATCTCTCATTATTTATGCTTATCTCCCATTATCTCACCTTATCTCCCATTATCTAGGCTTATATCGAATTATATAGAACATATGTATAAATTTGTAAAAACCCGTAAATCGGATAAGTGGTTCTCGAATAATAAGCGCACTAACGGACGTTGCATTTTATATATATTATATTCTTTGCTACATGATATTGTTCCATATTTAATGCTTTAGGCAGTGTATTGCAAGAGAACGCGCTAACGGCAAACTTTTCTCCGACTAATTCCTTATGTCATCTAACGTAATAAAATATATCCTATAACCTGGCCAGAGAACATATGTATGTTTAAAAAAAAAGCACGTAAATCGGATAAGTGGTTCTCCAGTGATAAGCGCACTAACGGACAGACAGACAGAGAAATGCTGCATTTTATATATATTATAGATATTCTTTGTTACATCATATTGTTCCATATTTAATGGTTTAGCAAGTTTAAAAAAAAGCACGTAAATCGGATAAGTGGTTCTCCAGTGATAAGCGGACAAACGGACAAACAGAGAGACGTTGCATTTTATATATATTATAGATATCCTTTGCTACATGATATTGTTCCATATTTAGTGGTTTAGGCAGTTTATTGCAAGAAGGGGCTAGCGGCAAACTTTTTTCCGATATGATTCACTATTATCGTCACTGGTTATTCCTCATGTAACCTAACGTTATAAAATATAGCTTATAACCTGCCCAGAGAACATATGTATGTTTTAAAAAAAAAGCACCTAAATCGGATAAGTGGTTCTCCAGTGATAAGCGCACTAACGGACAGACAGACAGACAGACAGAGATACGTTACATTTTATATATATTATAGATGTAATAAAATATATATCTTTAACCTGGTCAGAGAACATATGTATGAATTTAAAAAATCATTTAAATCGGATAAGTGGTTCTCGGGGGATAAGCGCACTAATGGACAGACAAATAGACAGAGAGACGTTGCATTTTATATGTATTATAGATATAGAATATAATATATATATATATATATATATATATATATATATATATATATATATAGATATAGAATTTAAAAAAAAGACACGTAAATCGGATAAGTGATTCTCGCCTGATAGACGCACTAAAGGATAGACAGACAGACAGAGAGACATTGCATTATATATATATATATATATATATATATATATATATATATATATATATATATATATATATATATATATATATATATATTATAGATATTCTCTGTTACATAATATTGTTCCATATTTAATGGTTTAGGCTGTGTATTGCAAGGGAACGCGCTAGCGGCAAACTTTTTTCCGACTTCATTCACTATTATCGTCATTGCTCATTCCTTATGCTACCTATCGTAATAAAATATATCCTATAACCTGGCCAGAGAAGAACATATGTGTTTTAAAAAAAAAAGTACGTTAATCGGATAAGTGACTCTCCAGTGATAAGCGCACTAACGGACAGACAGACAGAGAGACGTTGCATTTTATATATTATAGATGTCCCCTCTTGTAAATCCCATTCATTCAAACTGTATATTTGTACCTAAGGTCAGAATTTTTATATTGCCCACTTGAAATGGTAAGAATCAAGATTTTATATTTTAGGACAGGCTATACCCATTTCGCACAGAGCTTTCTCACGCCCAAATGTTCATGTAAAATATGACCAACACACTCTTTGGATATCTTTAGGGTGTCAGCTATCTCACGCAATTTCATGTTACGGTCATCCAAGACAATTTTGTGGATTTTTTTATGTTCTCCGGTGTAACCAACTCATTTGGGCGTCCAGAGCATTCAGCATCATTCGTTATTTGTACGATCGCGTTTAAATTCAGCATACCAGTAAATGATGAGTAATTTTCCAGGGACGTAATCCTCGTAACACTTATCAAGCAACACACAACAGTGTTTAACCAACACACGAAATTCGATTTTTTCCATTGTTTTGAAAATATCAAAAATAGCGTCACTAAAACCACTGTAGTTTGTAAACTGATAGTCGAAATGTCATGAAATTTTGACACGTATCGTTTGAGCGTTGGTAGTTCCTAAAAATCATATGGATTTTTTGAAAAGGGCGACATCTATGTGTCAGACCAAAAACTTTTTAGTCTACGTGTTATGTAGTAAATTATTAACGCGTGGACACTAGCACGTCTTTAAAATCGCCGCAAATCTTCTTAAAAAATGCACTGAATTATTTTTCTATTGCAAAGTTTGTAATATCAGTTAGGAAAGCAAACCAAAGATGATTGAACACTACTACTTACACATTTCAATGCCTCTCACGGTGCTTATCTTTAACCATCTAAGCATGTAAGTGGTTCTGTAAACGTCATTTTTCAATAAATTATTTATAACATCCAAGGGCATCATTTTCATACTTAGAATCTAAAAATATATATAAAACTCGTTTTCCTTTACCCTGCCACTTTTTTATATAGAATGTTCAGTAAGGAGCTAAACATCATGATAAGCTAACCTTAATTTAGATGATTTTTCAGTTCTGAATATTTTCAACTCTGCGTTCACAAAGCTTTATATTTGAAATAATTTAAACCACAACTGAAAGTTTATTGTGAGGTAACGATAAACCACAAATGTAAAAGGGTTAAGCTGGATAAGGTACTAAAATCGACCTTAAAACAAATGCAATATAAGTATATACATCTTGCAAATATTGTTGAGAAAAGCCGATCCTGAAATTTTCAGACCATCAACTCACTCCTGTCTGCCATTTTTTTTTATTTCTCTCCTACTCCTACGGCTTTTGGCCGTTTAACTCGAAACTTGAGGAGATAGTAGATAATAGTTAGTACTCTAACTCGATTTTTTTTTCTTTTTTTTTGGCGTGAAATTCAAAAAAAAAAAATTTGATGGAAAAATTAAAAAATTTGATGGAAAAATCCATATACACTATCGTCAGAAAGTATTTGCCCACCTAGTTATTTCAGTCCCAAGACAACAAAAACCCAGATAATATATATATATATTTTTTTAATTTTAATGAATTATTATTTATTTTCACATTATTTACAGTCTAGAAAATCAGAAAAATATTCATGATTTTCCAGGATTTTTCTCATCTGTGTGACATCCTTTGTTTTTAATTACCGCTTTACAGAGTTTTTGCATTCTGTATAGTAGTTTCTTCAGAGTTTCTTCGGTTATTTTAACCCATTCTGCTTGTAAAAGTTCCCACAAGTGATTTTCTGATGTTGGATTGAGTTTTCGAACACACCTGTCCAAATCGTCCCACAGCAATTCGATGGGGCTCAAGTCGGGTGATTGTGGAGGCCAAGTCATGACTTCCAGGACATTATCGGATTTCCACTGGTCCAAAAGATCTCTAATTTGTTTAGCAGAATGTTTAAGGTCGTTGTTATGCTGAAAAATAAATTTCCCTGAAAAATACCTCTTCTAAGGATTTTTCCAACTTTACCGTTGCCAAACAACCCCAAATCATTGCTGAACCTCCACCATGTTTTACTGAAGGCAACTGACAGGCTTCCAACATCCTCTCTGAGCGCCGCACGTAAACTCGTCGATTTGAACCGAAAATTTCGAATTTAAATTCGTCGCTTCAAAGGACGGAATTCCATTGTTATGATATCTAATTTTCATGTTCTTGAGCCCATTCTAATCGTTTACGTTTATTCACTTGCCTAAGAAGTGGTTTCCTCAGTGCAACTCTCCCGTGTAGTCCACTTCTGCTAACCTGTTCTTCACGGTTGTCACGCTGATGGGGATGAGCCGCTTCAAGTTTACTTGAGCTGTGATTTCTGGTGCGGTTAGGCGGAGATTAGTTCTGCTGGACATTGTTATAGCTCTGTCTTCAGCGGTAGTCGTTTTTTCGAAGCCTTCATGAACATTTTTGATTGGAATTCCATGTCCCGCAGAAATTTTTTTTTAAGATATTGTCCACCGTTCTCCTTGGCATCCGAATATCACTCGCGATTTGTCGACTCAAGTGACCATTTTGATGTCTCGCAAATATCAGAGCCCGATTTTCAACGGAAACTTCTTTCGTTTTTAACATTTTCACAAACCAATTGAGCCTGTATCAAAAGTACTGTTTCCGAATGGTTAGTTTCCAAAGGGCAATGGTATTTATAGCATAGTTTTTATCATGAAATGTCACTAAGAACTTCCATAATCCCTAGAAACTTGAAATGAGCTCTTCCTTCAACTGGAATTGTCAAAAATCGCCTCAAAATGATTATCATGCAAAACTTGGAATTTTGTTCTAATTGGTTTTTAATTGGTGATTTCACCAAAAAGGCTTATCTAAACAATTTTATGATGGACCCTTGTTAAGAACAATTAAATTTACCTAATATATTAAAAGGGTTTAGTTAGGTATTAAATTTTGGCAGTTCCATTGAAATTTCTAGGTGGGCAAATACTTTCTGACGGTAGTGTATATCGAAATGTATATGCCATGTAGGTACGAAACTCACATAATTTGTGCAGATATATACCACAAACATGCCTGTCAAATTTCAGGACGAAGGGAGTACGGGTCGCAAAGTTATAATAATAAGAAGAAACGTAATATTTCAAAAGTAACTGTTGATGAAATATCGGACTTTCCTGAGATGACCGCAGAAGAATTAAAAATTTTCTTTTCCGGTAAGTATCAATTATGTTAGTTAGGATTTCTTACTTAGCTGAGATCTTAGATGGGGACAACATTCTTTATTTGCAATATATTAAAACTTAAACCCAACACCCTCAAATTCTTAGTACCATCAAGGTACATTTCAAGAAAAATTTACAAGTGTTTTATAGAGTACGAACCTGAATTATGGTAGCTATAATGCAATTATTTAATATTGCTAATGGTCTGCGAAGTATTGGCTGTTGTTTTCATATAGCAGCCATTGTTTATTATTTATCCCATGGAAGGTCCAAAGACAAAATAATCAGACCCCAGCAAATATTAACTGATATATTTCGACATGATGAGGTGGAAGTTGTGATAGATGATGACAGTGATGAAGATTACATAATTATTACTATATTTGTCACTGGTTATTCCTCATGTAACCTAACGTTATAAAATATAGCTTATAACCTGCCCAGAGAACATATGTATGTTTTAAAAAAAAAAAGCACCTAAATCGGATAAGTGGTTCTCCAGTGATAAGCGCACTAACGGACAGACAGACAGACAGACAGAGATACGTTACATTTTATATTATATTATAGATGTAATAAAATATATATCTTTAACCTGGTCAGAGAACATATGTATGAATTTAAAAAATCATTTAAATCGGATAAGTGGTTCTCGGGGGATAAGCGCACTAATGGACAGACAAATAGACAGAGAGACGTTGCATTTTATATGTATTATAGATATAGAATATAATATATATATATATATATATATATATATATATATATATATATATATATAGATATAGAATTTAAAAAAAGACACGTAATCGGATAAGTGATTCTCGCCTGATAGACGCACTAAAGGATAGACAGACAGACAGAGAGACATTGCATTATATATATATATATATATATATATATATATATATATATAATATATATATTATAGATATTCTCTGTTACATAATATTGTTCCATATTTAATGGTTTAGGCTGTGTATTGCAAGGGAACGCGCTAGCGGCAAACTTTTTTCCGACTTCATTCACTATTATCGTCATTGCTCATTCCTTATGCTACCTATCGTAATAAAATATATCCTATAACCTGGCCAGAGAACATATGTGTTTTAAAAAAAAAGTACGTTAATCGGATAAGTGACTCTCCAGTGATAAGCGCACTAACGGACAGACAGACAGAGAGACGTTGCATTTTATATATTATAGATGTCCCCTCTTGTAAATCCCATTCATTCAAACTGTATATTTGTACCTAAGGTCAGAATTTTTATATTGCCCACTTGAAATGGTAAGAATCAAGATTTTATATTTTAGGACAGGCTATACCCATTTCGCACAGAGCTTTCTCACGCCCAAATGTTCATGTAAAATATGACCAACACACTCTTTGGATATCTTTAGGGTGTCAGCTATCTCACGCAATTTCATGTTACGGTCATCCAAGACAATTTTGTGGATTTTTTTTATGTTCTCCGGTTGTAACCAACTCATTTGGGCGTCCAGAGCATTCAGCATCATTCGTATTTGTACGATCGCGTTTAAATTCAGCATACCAGTAAATGATGAGTAATTTTCCAGGGACGTAATCCTCGTAACACTTATCAAGCAACACACAACAGTGTTTAACCAACACACGAAATTCGATTTTTTCCATTGTTTTGAAAATATCAAAAATAGCGTCACTAAAACCACTGTAGTTTGTAAACTGATAGTCGAAATGTCATGAAATTTGACACGTATCGTTTGAGCGTTGGTAGTTCCTAAAAATCATATGGATTTTTTGAAAAGGGCGACATCTATGTGTCAGACCAAAAAAACTTTTTAGTCTACGTGTTATGTAGTAAAATTATTAACGCGTGGACACTAGCACGTCTTTAAAATCGCCGCAAATCTTCTTAAAAAATGCACTGAATTATTTTTCTATTGCAAAGTTTTTTTAATTTTAATGAATTATTATTTATTTTCACATTATTTACAGTCTAGAAAATCAGAAAAATATTCATGATTTTCCAGGATTTTTCTCATCTGTGTGACATCCTTTGTTTTTAATTACCGCTTTACAGAGTTTCGGCATTCTGTATAGTAGTTTCTTCAGAGTTTCTTCGGTTATTTTAAACCCATTCTGCTTGTAAAAGTTCCCACAAGTGATTTTTCTGATGTTGGATTGAGTTTTTCGAACACACCTGTCCAAATCGTCCCACAGCAATTCGATGGGGCTCAAGTCGGGTGATTGTGGAGGCCAAGTCATGACTTCCAGGACATTATCGGATTTCCACTGGTCCAAAAGATCTCTAATTTGTTTAGCAGAATGTTTAAGGTCGTTGTTATGCTGAAAAATAAATTTCCCCTGAAAATACCTCTTCTAAGGATTTTTTCCAACTTTACCGTTGCCAAACAACCCCAAATCATTGCTGAACCTCCACCATGTTTTACTGAAGGCAACTGACAGGCTTCCAACATCCTCTCTGAGCGCCGCACGTAAACTCGTCGATTTGAACCGAAAATTTCGAATTTAAATTCGTCGCTTCAAAGGACGGAATTCCATTGTTATGATATCTAATTTTCATGTTCTTGAGCCCATTCTAATCGTTTACGTTTATTCACTTGCCTAAGAAGTGGTTTCCTCAGTGCAAAACTCTCCCGTGTAGTCCACTTCTGCTAACCTGTTCTTCACGGTTGTCACGCTGATGGGGATGAGCCGCTTCAAGTTTACTTGAGCTGTGATTTCTGGTGCGGTTAGGCGGAGATTAGTTCTGCTGGACATTGTTATAGCTCTGTCTTCAGCGGTAGTCGTTTTTCGAAGCCTTCATGAACATTTTTGATTGGAATTCCATGTCCCGCAGAAATTTTTTTTTAAGATATTGTCCACCGTTCTCCTTGGCATCCGAATATCACTCGCGATTTGTCGACTCAAGTGACCATTTTGATGTCTCGCAAATATCAGAGCCCGATTTTCAACGGAAACTTCTTTCGTTTTTAACATTTTCACAAACCAATTGAGCCTGTATCAAAAGTACTGTTTCCGAATGGTTAGTTTCCAAAAGGGCAATGGTATTTATAGCATAGTTTTTATCATGAAATGTCACTAAGAACTTCCATAATCCCTAGAAACTTGAAATGAGCTCTTCCTTCAACTGGAATTGTCAAAAATCGCCTCAAAATGATTATCATGCAAAACTTGGAATTTTGTTCTAATTGGTTTTTAATTGGTGATTTCACCAAAAAGGCTTATCTAAACAATTTTATGATGGACCCTTGTTAAGAACAATTAAATTTACCTAATATATTAAAAGGGTTTAGTTAGGTATTTAAATTTTGGCAGTTCCATTGAAATTTCTAGGTGGGCAAAATACTTTCTGACGGTAGTGTATATCGAAATGTATATGCCATGTAGGTACGAAACTCACATAATTTGTGCAGATATATACCACAAACATGCCTGTCAAATTTCAGGACGAAGGGAGTACGGGTCGCAAAGTTATAATAATAAGAAGAAACGTAATATTTCAAAAAGTAACTGTTGATGAAATATCGGACTTTCCTGAGATGACCGCAGAAGAATTAAAAATTTTCTTTTCCGGTAAGTATCAATTATGTTAGTTAGGATTTCTTACTTAGCTGAGATCTTAGATGGGGGACAACATTCTTTATTTGCAATATATTAAAACTTAAACCCAACACCCTCAAATTCTTAGTACCATCAAGGTACATTTCAAGAAAAATTTACAAGTGTTTTATAGAGTACGAACCTGAATTATGGTAGCTATAATGCAATTATTTAATATTGCTAATGGTCTGCGAAGTATTGGCTGTTGTTTTCATATAGCAGCCATTGTTTATTATTTATCCCATGGAAGGTCCAAAGACAAAATAATCAGACCCCAGCAAATATTAACTGATATATTTCGACATGATGAGGTGGAAGTTGTGATAGATGATGACAGTGATGAAGATTACATAATTATTACTATATTTGTAAGAAAAAAGTTAAAAAATATTACTAAATATACTACTTTTATAAAAGCTTATTTTTTCAACTTTTTGAAGGTAAAAAAAATCTTCTTGATATTACAAACAATTAAAACTGATCCTGCGTTAATAAATGTTTTGAGTTGATATGACGAATCTTATTATTTTTGTTATTAAAATTTTATTTTTCCAATAATGAAGAAAGTATTTGCCCATCTAGTTATTTCAGTGCCAAGACAACAAAAAAAACCCACATAATATATATTTTTTTAAATTTTATTGAATTATTATTTATTTTCACATTATTTTCAGTCTAGGAAATCAGAAAAACATTCATGATATGTAGACACTAGATTTATCAATAGAACAAATTATAAAACCACTAGTTATACCATTAGGTACAAATGATGCTATGTCAGATTTTAGTTCGGATATGTCTGACATGTCGGATATAGAAGGTGTTTAAGATTAACATAGCACTAGGGCCATTAAATTTAAATTATAGTTTAAGGTGTTATTTTATAAATGGTAAACTTTTAATCGTTACCCTCTGTGTTAAATGGGCATGTCCCGTGGATAAATAAATAAATAATAATAAAAATAAAAAACCAGTCAACATACAGTTATTATGTCTTCCCTGTGTGACATTTGTATTTGTTTTCTTTTAGATTTTAGGCTATAAATAGTGTTTTGTAAAGGCACATACAGGAGCGTTTATATTTTAAAAAAACTTGTTTATATGTAATTAATCTCCTATTTGTTTGTAAATTTATATGTTTTGATAAATAAATTTGATTTGATCTGAACTATCATTGTTTTATATACATATACTAGCCGGGCCCGCGGCTCCGCTCGCGTGGACTTTAATCACCACTATCGTCACTGCTTATTCCTTATGTTACCCAACGTAATAAAATATCTCCCATTATTTCCCCTTATCTCCCATTATCTCTACATAATTTCCGTTAACTAGGCTTATCTCTGCTCATCTTCCATTATTTCTCCTTATCTCCCGTTTATTTCTCCTTATCTCCCATTAATTCTTCTTATCTCCCATTATCTTAACATAACTCCCATTATCTAGACTTATCTCTGCTTATCTCCCAGTATTTCTCCTTATCTACCATTATTTATCCTTATCTTCCATTATCTCACCTTATCTTCTATTATCTAGGCTTATATCGAATTATATAAAACCTATGTACAGTAATACCCCGCTTTACGCGAGGGATACGTTCCGAAAAAAATCGCGTTAACTGAAATTCGCGTATATCGAGGTTTATGATTAAACATAGTCAAAATTTAATACAAAAAAATACAAATCATTTTAATCAATCACTTTAATTCTAAGAACACTTTATGCAATACATACTCTTATTTTTTACGGAAAAATACATCTATTGTCTTTTGGGTAACGTTTTGTTTACGTTCTTGTAAAATACGTTCATAACACCCAACACTGTTTTTAATTGTTTGACACACGGTCAAGACACGGTCATCATTATTGTCTATACTCTGCAATATGTCCAAACCTGAATAAATTTTTGAAAGTGCATTTTGTATTTCCCCTGAAGATAAAACTTTCTCTTCTACTTGTTCTTCCTCATCGTAGATAGGATTATTCTGTAACTCGATCAGATCTTCATTGCTAATAGGATCGTCGTGCGTTGCTACAAGTTCTACGAGATCTTCTACCGTGACATCTTCAAGTTCAGACCCCTCAATCATTGCAGCAATGTCTTCAAGCACTTGTCTCTGCATCTGGACAATTCTTCTAGGTGCTTCCACTACATCTGGCCAAAGATTACGCCACACCCCATTCATACAACTCATTTTAACTTCCTTCCAAGCCTCTTCTATGTTTGTGAATAGACTTCATAATGTTGTATGACTTCCACCACTCTCGCATAGACTGTCTTCCTTCCCCGTCAGTTTCATGAATTAGTTGGCTAAAAGTGCGGCGATGGTAATAAGCTTTGAAGTTTGCTATTGCTCCCTGGTCCATAGGTTGTAATATTGACGTAGTGTTTGGTGGAAGGAACTTTACGTACACCTTTTAAGTCTCTGGGCGTATCAAGTGAGGTTGGATGTCCTGGGGCATTGTCTAAGAGTAATATAACTTTAGGTTCAAGCCCATTTCTGTCACAGTATGATTTGACTGATGGGGCAAAAACTATTAGAATACCATTCTTGAAAAAAATTTCCCGTGTAACCCACGCCTTTCTGTTTGATCGCCACACAACTGGTAGACTTGTCTTGTCTGTGCCTCGCATTGCACGGGGTGTTTCTGAATGGTACACTAGTAACGGTTTCAGTTTGAAATCACCAGTGGCATTACCACCCAGCAGAAGTGTTAGTCGATCTTTCGCAGCTTTGAAACACTGGCTTGACGTTCTTCCTTAGAAATGAATGTTCGAGATGGCATTTTTTTCCAGTAAAGTGCGGTCTCATCAACATTGAAAGATGAGGACAAGCAGGAATTTTCTCTCGTCTAACGAAGTCTTGAAACTTGTCTGGAAACTCAGCTGCAGCTTGAATGTCCGCGCTGGCCGCCTCGCCTGTTATGTGGATATTGTGAAGATTAGAACGCTGCTTGAACCGATGGAACCAGCCTCTGCTGGCAGCAAAAGTCGGAGTGGCACTCCCTTCTCCTTCTTTTGTTTTCAGCATCTCATAACAAAGATTTTGCTTTTGTGCATATGAGATCTTGACTTAGTGGTGTGTTCTTCTTATTCAAATCTTCGATCCAGACTGACAGTAATTTCTCCATTCTTTCTAAGATAGAAGATCTCGAACGAGAAAGTTTTGTTGCACTTATAGGTGTTGAACCTTCGCTGGAGATTTTAATTTTTTCCGATTTTTATAAATCGTTTCTCACAGTCGATTCTGAGAGTCCAAAATCTCTCCCAACAATTGTTGCTTTGCCTCCATTTTCCATTCTTCTTAACACTTTCATCTTCAATTCCAAAGTGACGCTTTTACGCTCTTTTTTCTTTACAGGCGGCATTTTTAACGTAGGGTTAAATTATGTATGTATGTATCTCCAATAAATATTAAAACAAAACTGCCCAGCCGACCGAACTAACATTACGGAACAAATGAACACACGAAAACGAACGAGGAAATCCCATAGAACAAAGTCGAAGGACAGGAATTCCCAATTCTTCAAAGAGAATATTCAGAGAAAGCGGGGATCCCCCCGCGACCATAGAGAAGTTAATGACTACATGAGCGCGAAATTGAAATTCGCGTTATAGTGAAAACCGCGCGTAACGGGTTGCGCGCTAAGCGGGGTATTTGAAATTCGCGTTATAGTGAAACCGCGCGTAACGGGGTCGCGCTAAGCGGGGTATTACTGTAT
>CM032455.1:1472272-1522119 GCA_019049505.1 Pachyrhynchus sulphureomaculatus | reverse complement strand
AATTAGAAAGAGAATATTAATACTGGACGTTATTTTATTATTTGTCATATTTAATTTTTTTTAATTATTTAATTTAACAAGAGACATTAGTAATAAACAGCAAAAATGACAGAAAGAGAAAAAGAAAACGTCAACTTTACTAGAAACTAATTTTTCATAAAAATCGTTCTTTTTTATTGGTTTGTATAGTTTTTGTGTTAGTAAATAAGTATACAAGGAGCTCAATCCTTCTATTCTGTCTCTTTTGTGAGTGAGATTATTTTTACAGGTTTTTATGTAACAACAATGCATTGACGGCAGCCCTGTGAATGTGGTTTGGTCTACGTTGGACAAACTTCACAAAAGCTCTCTAAAAAGATTAGCGTTACACAAAAGTGATAGTAAACACAAACTTAACGGAACTAGCTTGAGCTTACACGTAAATAATACAGATCACAGAGTACAATACAACAACAGCTTCATTCTGGATGTTGAGACTAATTACTTCAGAAGAAGTTTCTTGGAAATGTATTACATTAAAACCTGTAAAAATAATCTCAATCACAAAAAGAGACAGACATAGAAGGATTGAGCTCCATGTTGTACTTATTTACTAATACAAAACTATACCAAACCAATAAAAAAGAACGATTTTTATGAAAAAATTAGTTTCTAGTAAAGTTGACGTTTCTTTTCTCTTTCTGTCATATTTTGCTGTTTATTACCATTACTTTTCTATGTCTACTTGTTAAAATTAAATAATTAAAAAATTAAATATGACAAAAATAGATAAACGTCCTTAATATTCTCTTTCAAATTTTTAAATTAGCCTATGAATCTCTTTGGTTATAAAAATTAAAGAATTAATATAATTAATATAATTAATATAATTAATATAATTAATATAATTAATATAATTAATATAATTAATATAATTAATATAATTAAATATAATTAATATAATTAATATAATTAATATAATTAAATATAATTAATATAATTAATATAATTAATATAATTAATATAATTAATATAATTAATATTAATTAATATAATTAATATAATTAATATAATTATATAATTAATATAATTAATATAATTAATATAATTAATATAATTAATATAATTAATATAATTAATATAATTAATATAATTTAATATAATTAAATATAATTAATATAATTAATATAATTAATATAATTAATATAATTAATATAATTAATATAATTTGATATAATTAATATAATTAATATAATTAATATAAATTAATATTAATTAATATTAATTAATATAATTAATATAATTAATATAATTAATATAATTAATATAATTAATATAATTAATATAATTAATATAATTAATATAATTAATATAATTAAATATAATTAATATAACTAATATTAACTAATATAACTAATATAACTAAACTATAATTAATATAATTAATATAACTAATATAATTAATATAATTAATATAATTAATATAATTAATATAATTAATATAATTAATATAATTAATATAATTAATATAATTAAAATAATTAATATAATTAATATAATTAATATAATTAATATAATTAATATAATTAATATAATTAATATAATTAATATAATTAATATAATTAATATAATTAATATAATTAATATAATTAATATAATTAATATAATTAAATATAATTAATATAATTAAATATAATAATATAATTAATTATAATTAATATAATTAATATAATTAATATAATTAATATAATTAATATAATTAATATAATTAATATAATTAATATAATTAATATAATTAATATAATTAATATAATTAATATAATTAATATAATTAATATAATTAATATAATTACTATAATTAATATAATTAATATAATTAATATAATTATTATAATTAATATAATTAATATAATTTATTATAATTAATATAATTAATATAAATTAATATAATTAATTAATAATAAATAACTCGTCGAAGAGTAACATTCATCAAATTGGTATAAAAATTAAAATTGAAAAATAGATATCATTAATAATAAATAATTTAGAGTAGCATCCACCTAAAAAAAAATTACCACATCCCTAACTTTAATGCTTTTAATGTTTTTTATCGACCTGATGACGACATAGACTACCAACAATATCCGGTTCGGACTCAAATATCACTAAATAGTTACTAAACTCGATGTCAAAAAATTTTAAAATGGAGTACCATTTCAACATCATGGTGTTTCTTGCAGTTAGTTTCGGTCTTCAAGAAAGTGTTTTTTAACTGACAAAGTTTTTATTTTAATTATTTGTTTAACTGTCTAAGTGTCTTTTAATCATGTTTGTGTAATCATACATATCACCTGGCCAACAAAAATGCAAATTTCATTGTCTTCACCAGAGATGAATTAACTGCTAAATTTTTGTAAGTAATTTTACATACAGTCTTACAATTCATTTAATCACATTTTAAAAAAATGAACTCTTGCGCCGAGCGTTTTCAGCAACGGAAGCAACTGTGTTTTCTACTTACCCTAGATCAACCATTTATGACGTTGTAGCCAAATATACGACTTCAAAACATTTAATGAAGGTTCCAATATGCCCGTAAGGGAAGTGTCACTTAATAAAAATTACAGCGAGGACTCCTGCAGTCACCGAGAGTGCTCAGTCGCTGACCAGGTGTACAAGTATGAAATGCGGATTTCAGACAACAGATGGTGCACCAATGCAGTTTGTGCTATAAAGATTTGACACTGTGCCATTTTGTTGTGTCATCAACAAGTATCAGACGCGTACGAGTGATAAATTGGAAAATTGTGTGCATAGTGTTGTGTTGTTGTGTTCAATATTCGAAATTTATACCGAACAAAGAGCATTCGCAGACAGCATTAATTTTTTGTTTTTATGGTGAACATGCGCCATCGCAAGATACGTGTGAACGATGGTTTCGGGCGTTTTCAATAGTGTTGACTTCGATGGTGCAGATAAGGAACGTGGAAAACCGCCAAAAAAATACGAAGATATGGAATTGCAAGCATTGTTGGACGAAGATGATTCGCAAACACAAAAACAACTCGCCGAGCAATTGGGCGTTAGTCAACAAGCTGTTTCCAATCGGCTACAAGAGATGGGAAAGATTTCAGAAGACCGGTAGATGGGTACCACGAGTTGAACGACAGGCAAATGGAAAAGCGCAAAAACACGTGTGACATTTTGCTCGCTCGGTACAAAAGGAAGTCGTTTTTTGCATCGTATAGTTACAGGGGATGAAAAGTGGATTTATTTTGAGAATCCCAAGCGCAAAAATCATGGTAACCCAGGCGCACCATCCACATCGACCGCAAGACCGAATCGTTTTGGCAGAAAGACGATGCTCTGTGTTTGGTGGGACCAGAGGGGCGTGGTCTATTATGAGCTTTATAAACCTGGTGAAACGGCTAATACTAAACGTTACCAACAACAATTGACCGATTTGAACCGACAATGACAATGCTCCATTACATACGGCAAAACCATTCGCGACACGTTGGAAGCACTCAGCTGGGAAGTTCTACCTCATGCAGCTTACTCACCAGGCTTGGCTCCTTCCGATTACCACTTGTTTGCATCGATGGGTCACGCACTTGCTGAACAGCGCTTTGGTTCGTACGAAGATGTAAAAAATGGCTCGATGAATGGTTCGCAGCAAAAGAGGAAGATTTTTAACTGGCGTGTATTCACAAATTGCCCGAAAGATGGGAAAAATGTATAACAAGCGATGGAGCATACTTTGAATAAAGCACTTTTACCATTCTTCCGTATTTAACATGTTTTTTTAGAAAAAAAAATCCGCATTTCATACTTGTACACCTTCGGTGGTGGTGATCATTGCGAATATTGGCTTCAATTGTGTATAACATGAGCCAACAAGACGTAGAATTGCCGAGAAGAAGCTTCGGTACAAATCGTATACACTAAATATACGCAGATGCTTTCCGAGGCGTAAAGTACAAAGCGCGTTGCTCGAACTGTGTTCCTAACAGCCCAAATTTGAATCCGTTAGACTACTCAGTATGGGGCGTAGTTGAACGGGTTACTAATAATTCACGGCATCCTAATATATATAAACCGCCTGTATATGAACTTTTTCTTCACCCTAGACTTATTTTAACGATTTAAAATCATTTAAATTTAAATATGTTTAAGAAATTTAGTTTGATACGAATTAATTCATATTATATTTTTGTTTCAGTATCCAATTATCCCATTTTTCAATCCAGATAATCCTTTCAGTTTAATCTCCTATAGTCTGTCACTGGACGAAATAAATCTGCTTTCATCGGAAATGTTTCAAACTGCGTTACAAAGCGCTGAACTAACCAAAACGACTTTTCACTTCAGAACCAGTCCCCATACGCAAACGCCGATTACCAGCAACCAGCTGAGAACTGCCTGCCTGTGCAGAATCAAGCTCGATATGGAAATTCTAGTTACCTACCGTGGTCAACTGAAAATACCAAACGTAATTCACCCATATATGGTGCATCTCCTATAGAAAATACACAATACACGCCTCTTACTGGTTACAACTTCTCTCCCGACTTCGCCTAGTTCAAGTACACATTCCAGTACGACGCTTAGTGCTGTTGGTGATATCTGTGATATTGATGATACGGTTGGGTTTGTTGATGCCAATTTGGATTGATGCTCAATTGGAAAACGTTGTAAGCGTTGAAAGTTAATTTTTTTTAAAAATAGAATTCATTATAATTGAACGTCGAGAATTTTCAAATGCAAAATGACCAACAAATAAAGATCCCATGAATGCTATATTCCATGGCCTTTCCTCCTACGACTATAGTTTCTGAGCCTATACTCTTCATCAGGCAGGCTTTAGGCAACGGTATCGATCGTTAAGACCAGAGTACCGTGGAGAGTCAAGTTGGGATGACTCTCGCTGGCTTATAGCAATCATGGTGCTTTATGTAAACGAGGTACTACTCGTTGGGCAATATACAGACTCTTGCGCCATCTGTTTACATAAAGTACCATGATTGCATCACTAACGACAACGGAGAGAGACTAATAGAGCTGTGTGAACTAAACGGCCTCAAAATAACAAACGGATTCTACAAACACAAAGACATATACAAATATACTTGGATGCAAGAAACACGAAACTTAAAAGCAATAATAACTACATTATAATTAAAAACGATACCCCACTATCAAAATAAAAGACGTAAGAGTAAAGAAAGGGGCAGAATGTAGAACAGACCATAGACTATTAGTAGCAAAACATAAAATATCGTGGTGCAAGACAATAAAACAAACAGGAACAATAGATAAAGAAAACAGAAATACTAATGAGATAACAGAAAAAGCAGACAAAGAAATGAAATACAAAAATACACTTACTGCAAGACGAAACGATAAGAGACCTATATAGACGACGATTAGATCAAAAATGAAATTGAATTTAACTATGACAACCTCCAACAGATGTATGACCACATAAAAGAATGCAACAAACAGGCGGGCCCTAGAAGCATTAGGTAAAGAAGACAACGAAAATAAGAAACATAAAATTAGAATCTCTGAAAAAACCAAAGAATCTAATAAAGGAGAAAAAAAAGGCTATACGAAAAATGGCTGAATACAAAATCAGAAAAAGATCTACAGAAATATAAAGAAAAAATACAGAAACGAGGAGGATGATAAACAAAGAAAAGAACGAGAGATGGGAAAAATCGTTGCGAACATGTAGAACAGTATATAGGAGGAACTAGAAGCACAGAGTCATGAAGAATAATTAAAGCAGGGATGTCAAAGATACGGCCCGCGGGCCGCATCCGGCCCCCGAGACGTATCAATAAGGCCCGCGATCGCAATGTGTCACACAGAAAGAAGAATATTATATACTATATAATTAAATAAATAAAATGTTATAATAATTCAGTACATTTTTTTTATTTGAATCTGGCCCGCCTACACATTCTAAATTTAATATATGGCCCTCTGCAAAATTGAGTTTGACACCTCTGAATTAAAGCATTAAGGACCAACAATAGAGAGAAGACGTATATAGAGTATATCCCAGAAAGCGAGTGGGAGGAATATTATAAGAAGCTGCTAACAGAAGACAGACAAGAATTCCAAGAGGAGAACCCTGAAGAAGAACACAATAAGGAAAAAAAAGGAGATAAAACCAAGCTGTGAAGAAGTAAAGAAGACAATAAAAACACTCAAAAATAATAAATCTGCAGGGCCTCAAGGTGTGGTAAATGAAATGATTAAGTACGGGTCTAATAATATTACATCGAATGCTGAGAAACATGTTCCACAGAGCGATAAATGGAGAAAAAAAACCAGAGGAATGGTCAAAAGCCTATATAGTATCTATATTTAAAAAGGGAGACCGCAGAAAATGCACAAACTAACTAGAGGCCTAAGCATAATATCGAGTATGGGACGTTTGTATGGAAAAATTATTAAAAAATATCATAGAGGAAAATATAAAAGGAAAAATTGGAGAAGACCCAGCAGGCTTTACGACCGGAAAATCATGTATAGTACCACATATACACTATAAAACAAACAATGGAAAAAAAACTGGCAAAGAATAGAGAAGTTCACTTAGCCTTCATAGACATAAGAAAGGCCTATGACTCAGTACCAAAACAAAGATTATGGAACGCAATGAAAGAAATAGGCATTGACAAAGAAACTAATACACGCAATAAAAGCTCTCCCGAAAAACAACACGGTGAACATAAAAAATAGGACATAAAATAGGGAAGAGACTCCAAACATCAAAAGCCTATTACAAGGATGCTCTACATCCCCAACACTATTCAAAATATACCTCGAACAAACATAAAAAAAATGGAAGCAAGAATGAGGATGACCTCAGTTATATGGTAAGAAAACTGAAAGAAGAATACACTAAAGCAGGATTAGCAATAAACTTTGATAAAACGGAATATCTAACAACAAAGGAGGGACAACGTGGAGAATCTAGAAGTCGATAACAAAACAATAATCAAAGATTTAAATCAATCAATAGATTTAAATATTTAGGAACCATCATTTCAAAAACGCAACATCAGAAGGAGAGATTAAAGCTAGATTAGGATAAACGCGGACATGCATAAGACAATTAAATTCGATCCTGTGGGACAAACACATTACAAAAAGAAACAAAACACGCATATACAAAATCAATAATACAAAGCATAATGACATACGGGTCAGAAACATGGACGATCAACAAAAGAAATAAATCTAAAATTAACGCGGTAGAGATGGACTATTGGAGAAGATGTTGTAGAGTGACACGTATGGAGAGAATAACAAATGAAGAAATAAGAAGCAGAATGAACATCAAAGGGAACGCAGTAAACACCGTTGAAGAAAAACGACTAAAAATGGTATGGACACATAAGACGGAGCGAAGATAATAGGTGGATAAAGAAAATAACGGAGTGGAGCCCTATAAGGAGAAGAAAAAGAGGAAGACTCAGACGATCGTGGAGAGACGATGTGGACGAGGCTATGGAGGGACAGGGGTCTAACAGATGGAGACTGGGAAGATAGAAACGGATGGAATCAAAGGCTGAGAGAAGGAAGACAGCGTCAGCTGTAGAAAATCCTTGATATATTTATATATATATATATATATATATATATATATATATATATATATATATATATATATATATATATATACACCATGATTGCTATAAGCCAGCGAGAGTCATTCCAACTTGACTCTCCACGGTACTCTGATCTTAACGATCGACACCGTTGCCTAAAGCCTACCTGATGAAGAGTATAGGCCCAGAAACTATAGTCGTAGGAGGAAAGGCATGGAAAATAGCATTCATGGGATCTTTATTTGTTGGTCATTTTGCATTTGCAAATTCTCGACGTTCTGTTTATAGTGAGCAATCAAGTAACAAACCACATTTCGAAATTTTATTTCGGAATATCGATTTGATTCATTATAATTTCTGTTAGGTTAATAACCGGCTGTAAGTGGGTAAATATTTCGATATAGCTCAATATTGAGGGATCTGTAAAAAGTATTCTTGGAGGGGCTTAATGTAGCATATACAGTTAGAAATAGGAGGAAGACATCTCAACTTTTTAATTGATTCACAGTTCGGCTGGTCGTTACGCACCTTTCATATTGCTATAACGAGGTTATTTGTTAAAAATCAGTATTTCTTTCTTGTTATTACTAATAATGAACCGTTGTAAAAACGGAGTTTAGAAAGGATTATAATCCTGATTAAAGGCTAAAAGAAGATCCGGATTGGAATATGTTAAAATCATCACTTTAATAATTCGTTTCTATAACAATCAGGACATTCATATTATATATTTTTTTGGGCTACAGGAGCGACGTGTGTGCAGAAAAAGCGATTGTAAATTGTACTCGATGGAAATAGAGTCCTAGGTAAATCATACCAAAGGGATAACGTTCTCTCACATAAAAGACTGCTTGAAAAGGATTGTACGAGGAGTGACAAGCTGGACTTCATACGGATGTGAAGACGTGTATTCCTAACATGCACCACTTTGGGAGGAATTAAGGGGGCTACATCCATCCAACACTTTCCATGAAAATACTCGTACAATAGACTCAAATTGCCAACCGTTCTTCGTGCTCCGTTAGTTAGTTCTGCGTCTCTAATCAGGCGAATAGCTCTTCTCTGAATAGAATCCAACAAATGCAGTGTATGTTTGGAGCAGAGCCCCTAATATGGGAGTAGTATTCCATCCTTGGTCGAATTTGAGTTTCCACCGAATTAACAGTTGTGGAATGTAAAGATTTCTAGTCCCAAATAATATTCCCAACTCTTGAGAAGCTCTCCTTTTTTTATGAGTCTGGCACACGTGCTACAGGGAACACTTCGAACATTTTCCATGAAATACTTGTAGAACTGACTCGAGTAGCCAACCGTTCTTCGATGTTCCAGCGAATCAAGGCCGCCGCACAGTGGGGAAAAACGAAAAATCGTGTTTCAAAATTGTCTAGAGCCTTCAATTTTGGTTCGATTTGGACGATTTTTTTTTAAATTGAAGCTTATTAAATTCCGAACAAAGTTGTCGGAGCCGATTCTTCAATTAAACTTTGTTTCAAAATGGCGGACGTCTTCAAAATGGCGGTTTCTGATTATATAGCGACTGAGACACAGAAAACGCTTACAGTTTCAAACCAAGTTGTGCTAAAATGCGTGTATGTATGTTTTTTTTATGTCGCAGATAATATATCTAATATCACAGTTACAAGATTAATAATAATGAACCCAAAATGGCTGCCATGAACAATAAAAGTATTAGAAATATGAAATAAACCTACCATTATTATTTTAGATCCATAACATTTGCATAAATAATTTCTTTAAGGTTGTTAATTATAAATATGTTTCAACAATTGACTTAAAATGACAAATCAAGTATGGCGGATGCCAAAATTGAATCGAGCAAGAAAGTTTCTCGGTGGCATTTAGACTGTGGCAGTCAGATCATTCAAGTTATTCAAGTTTAGTTACGGGATTTAAATTTTCATGCAGTTATTGCTAGAATATTGCTGCTGTAAATTTTAAGTATCGTAGACAATTTTCTAGCAGATACAAAAAACAGCGATACACGCAGAAAGGGACAGCTCACACAGCTAGAAAATGGCTACAACAGCTAAAACGTTTTTGTTAAAATAGGGACAGCTAAATATTTTATGTAAGAGTAAGTTAAGGTTAGACATATTTATTTTCTTATTTTTCTAGTCTATTCCTATAATTCAGTAGTTCTGTATATGTACTAAAGGGTTTTCTCGTTAATAAAGATTATTATTACTCTTACAAAATACACCCAGAGAAATGCTAAAATAGGGACAGGGAAAATATTTTGCTGCATTAGCCACTGTTTAGCAACAGCAGCCACTTTTTTGCTACAACAGCAAACAATGTGGCTAGTGCAGCGAAATATTTAGCTGTCCCTATTTTAACAAAACTTAGCTGTTGTAGCCATTTTCTAGCTGTGTGAGCTGTCCCTTTCTGCGTGTATCGCTGTTTTTTGTATCTGCTAGAAAATTGTCTACGATACTTAAAATTTACAGCAGCAATATTCTAGCAATAACTGCATGAAAATTTAAATCCCGTAACTAAACTTGAATAACGTGAATGATCTGACTGCCACAGTCTAAATGCCACAGAGAAACTTTCTTGCTCGATTCAATTTTGGCATCCGCCATACTTGATTGTCATTTTAAGTCAATTGTTGAAACATATTTATAATTAACAACCTTAAAGAAATTATTTATGCAAATGTTATGGATATAAAATAATAATGGTACGTTTATTCATTTTTATAATACCTTTATTGTTCATGGCAGCCATTTTGGGTTCATTATTATTAATCTTGTAACTGTGATATTAGATATATTATCTGCGACATAAAAAAACATACATACACGCATTTTAGCACAACTTGGTTTGAAACTGTAAGCGTTTTCTGTGTCTCAGTCGCTATATAATCAGAAACCAACGTCCGCCATTTTGAAACAAAAGTTTAATTGAAAATCGGCTCCGACAACTTTGTTCGGAATTTAATAAGCTTCAATTTAAAAAAAAAATCGTCCAAATCGAACCAAAATTGAAGGCTCTAGACAATTTTGAAACACGATTTTTCGTTTTTCCCCACTGTGCGCCGGTCAGTTCCAGGTCTCCAATCAGACGAACAGCTCTTTTCTGAACAGACTCCAACACATGCAGTGTGAAACTATAACAAATAGATGCTTATACTGCACTCTGTCGGTGACTTACTAAGTCTATTAAGCAGAGCGGCACAGCACGGCTGGCACTTATTGCAGAAACGCACCTTTCTTGAGCTTACTGCTCGAAGGCATAGATAGCAGTATTGGTATAACTAAAAACGAAAAGAATCGTATTTTTAGAAGTTACCAAAGTGTTCTTCATATTTGCTGAACCATCCCAAGACGCGTTTCGCCGTATCGCGGCTCATCAGCTGGGCTAGGTTCAGCAAATACGAGAACACATCTTTAGTCCTTTATCCAAGTAACTAACGGAAAACTATAACAAATAGATGCTTATACTGCACTCTGTCGGTGACTTACTAAGTCTATTCAAGCAGAGCGGCACAGCACGGGCTGGCACTTATTGCAGAAACGCACCTTTATTAAGCTTACTGCTCGAAGGCATAGATGGCAGCATTGGTATAACAACTAAAGACGAAACAAAAAGAATCGCATTTTTAGAAGTTACCAAAAGTGTTCTTAGTATTTGCTGAACCATCCCAAGACGCGTTTTCGCCGTATCACGGCTCATCAGCTGGGCTAGGTTCAGCAAATACGAGAATACATTTTTAGTCCTTTATCCAGGTAACTAACGGAAAACTATAACAAATAGATGCTTATACTGCACTCTGTCGGCGACTTACTAAGTCTATTCAAGCAGAGCGGCACAGCACGGCTGGCACTTATTGCAGAAACGCACCTTTATTAAGCTTACTGCTCGAAGGCATAGATGGCAGCATTGGTATAACAACTAAAGACGAAACAAAAGAATCGCATTTTTAGAAGTTACCAAAAGTGTTCTTAGTATTTGCTGAACCATCCCAAGACGCGTTTCGCCGTATCACGGCTCATCAGCTGGGCTAGGTTCAGCAAATACGAGAATACATTTTTAGTCCTTTATCCAGGTAACTAAACGGAAAACTATAACAAATAGATGCTTATACTGCACTCTGTCGGCGACTTACTAAGTTTATTCAAGCAGAGCGGCACAGCACGGCTGGCACTTATTGCAGAAACGCACCTTTATTGAGCTTACTGCTCGAAGGCATAGATGGCAGTATTGATATAACCAAAAACGAAAAGAATCGTATTTTTAGAAGTTACCAAAGTGTTCCGTTGGTTACTTGGATAAAGGACTAAAGGTGTGTTCTCGTATTTGCTGAACCTAGCCCAGCTGATGAGCCGTGACACGGCGAAACGCGTCTTGGGATGGTTCAGCAAATACGAAGAACACTTTTGGTAACTTCTAAAAATACGATTCTTTTCGTTTTTAGTCATACCAATACTGCCAAATGCAGTGTGTGTTTGGGAGCGGACCCCCTAATATGGGAGCAGTATTCCATGGTTGGTCGAATTTGAGCTTTGTAAAGAATTAACAGTTGTTGTGGAGTGTAAAGCTTTTTGACTTTTGAGAAGCTCTCCTTGCTATGCCTGCAACATGTTCTTGCCAGGACATATTTGCTCCCAAATTAACGCTCAACAAATTGAGTGACGATGTTAGAGGAATGGAGTGCGCCCACATAACTATGTCGGGTTCAGCAACGTTAACTTTTTTTAGAAAAAACTGCCGCCTGGGTTTTTGTAGCGTTAAATTCCACTTGGTTAGTGTCACCCCCCAAGATAGAATTTCTTCCTGGTCTTTGTTAAGTTGAATGACCTCCTGCTGTCTGCGGATATTCGCTAGAGTAGCCGATGTCCGAGCGTTCAAAGTGAATAAAGAGATAAGCGTACTGTCATTTACAAAGCTGTAGATTGGATTCCCGGTCTTTTCCAGCAGATCATTAATGTAAATGAGAAAAAGAGTAGGAGACAGTATGGAGCCTTGGGGCACACCGGCGTTGATAGTGAAGGTGTTAGAAAGAAATCCGTCGACCGCCACTCGTAAAGAACGCTATCTGAGGAAACATGAGAGCCACAAACAGAACTTTTCAGACATACCTTTGCTATGCTTGCAACATATTTGCTCCCATATTAACGCCCAGCAAATTAAGTGACGATGTTAAAGGAATAGAGTATAACTATGTCGGGTTCAGCGACGTTAACTTTGTATCCACGTTGCGTCTACAGTCACAAAACGACACTAGAAGTCCTTCGGATTACTCTGCAACTTTTCCAAACACGATTTTGAAATGTTCTTCCTCGTGCTTTTTTGGGCTGGAGACACCAAACGCGGCGCCCATCGGGCGTCTAGTTTCTTCATTTTTAGAAATTCATGCAGGATATTTTGTACCCGTTTATATGAAATGCCTGGCATCCCAGGAATGCCACGAAGCTTAATGTGACGATCTTTCATCACGATACAATGAATTTATCGACCGTTTCTTCAGAAGAAAACTCAATCGAGGTGGAGGATTTACAGTGCTCTTACAGCCACACTTAGATTCATTTATTCAGTAATAAATGATCTTGTGTGCTGATGCAGAATCCCCAGTTCAGTTTCTATTTAGACCGGGGGTCGGCAACCTTTTAACTAAGGGGTGCCAGTTTTCATCCATACATTTTGCGTGCCGACATAGGTACTTACTACAACTAGAATTAACAAAAAAACTGTGAAGACTTGATTAACTTAAATTAACTTAAAATATTGCTTTTTAGAAGGTTTAAATACAAAAAAAAATTTTAAACATTTAACAAATAATTTTATTATACTAGTCCTAGGACCTAGTGTGAACCCTGTGCTTGAAGTTCTTTAGAGAGTTTTTCTTATATCCGGTTCATGTCTGGTTATTTTCAGTGTCACACATGCTTCCGAGTTGTCTGTTGTCAGCCTGCTTCAGTACGGGTTTAAAATCACTCTCATATGGGAAAAAAGTTGTTCACAGACATAGGATGATCCGAAAAGCTGTAAGCATGGCAAACGCTACTTTCTTAAGACAAATAAATTTCTCTGGTAAACTCATCCAACAACTGAGTATCTCGTTTGAATGGTTTTCTGGCAGTCACCTTCTAATACCCTTCTTAATTCTACAAATTTCGTGTTCCATAACTCGGGGCTTTAAATTCAATGTATTGAAGATCAAAATCATTAATGTCCATCCATGAGAAAAGAGATATGTCAAAGCAACTGCTGGAAAAAATCCATTAAATCTGGGTTTGATTAAAACAGCGAACATAGGACCATATTTATCAAAATCCTGACCCCTCTCGATAAACTCCTCTTTTAAATTAGTCATATATTTAAGAATTTCGTCTATTAGTGCACCATACGTCGACACTGGATATATAAAGTGTTTAAGTTTGAAAAATATTTATATGTGTTTGTAGTAATATCGCTGATAAATAAATCTATTTTTAATTTGAATGATTTCCAGGATTCGTATAAATCCAGAACTGTTTTTGCCTGAACCTTGTAACTTTAAGTTGAGTTCACTGAGATGGTTTGTAATAACAGTAAGAAACATTAACATACAGATCCAGTTCTTATCTTCTAGTTCAGGATAAGCATCCACTTGATTTTTTTCCAAACAAAAACGATTTAATTTCGTCCAGACATTGTACAAATCTAGAGAGCACTTTACCACGGCTGAGCCAGCGCACATTATTGTGCAATGGTATATCTGAATATGCACTTTCTAATTCCTGCAGAAACGCCTTAAATTGTCTATCGATCAGTAAAGAACGACCGACAATGTAGTTAACTATTTTAACCACCCTGTCCATTACGGATTTTTAAACTTCCAGCGGAGATTTTAGCGCACAAACTCTCTTGGTGAATTATGCAATGAAAATGCAAAACTGATCGACCCATGCGTTCAATAAGAAAGGAAACAAATCCTTTATGTCTCCCAATCATAGCAGGAGCGCCATCTGTCGTTACACAAAAAAATTTATTTAAATGAATCTTCCGCTTTTCAAAATATTTAACAAATTCTGAAAAATATATCCTCTCCTCTTATAGTTCCCTGCAATGGGAGCAGACAAATCAGCTCTTCATACACACTGCCATCGTCGAAGTATCGCGCGCAACGATTACCAGACGGGCAATGTCATTAATATCGACACTTTCATCCAATGCTACACTAAATACAAAAACTCCATTTGATAGCGTCTTTCTGCTGTTTTTGGACATTTTGTGTCATTTTGGGAATTCGTCTCTCGATGGTCCGCGCTGATGCCGGTATATCCCTAATCCTGGGCAATATTGTATCCTTATTGGGCAAGTCGTCGAATAAAATCTCGCCAGTACTCAAAAACGTTTGCTTCATAAATTCTCCGTCAGTGAACGGCCTACCCTTTGTGCCAACGATTGTGCAATTTTGAAACTGCATTCAGTTACCTGATTTTTTCCTTGGAAAACTTTGCTAAAGAATGTTGACTGTTTCTCGTATTGTTTACTTGCTCTTTGTATTGCCTCCCTTTTATCAGCGTTATCTTTAAATGACGATTCATGTTTTATCTGGAAATGTCGTTGAACACTAGATGTCCGGAAAACTACGCTTTCCTGACATAGGACACAAATGGCCCGATCGTTTTGCTGTAGAAAACCGTAATCTGTTGTCCATGAAGTTTGAAATGATCGAACGTCTACCTTCTGTTTCTTCGCGGCCATAACGCAACGTAATTTTAATTTTTAAACTTTTCGACGACTGTTGACTGGATCGGATGTTACTTCTATACTAAATGATCCAAACGTGTAGCCGCTTGCTATATATAGAAAAATAATGTTTCCAGAAAATTCCAATAATTACGTTTATTAAATTTCTTAGAACAAAAATTATTATCTACAACGCGCCCATTGCAATCAAAGGGCCGCCTAGAAGTTAAATCTAACAAAAACTAAAGTTCGACAATATAAAAGAGTTGCGGCCCGCGTCGGAACGATTGAAGTCAAGTCAAACAAAAACCGCCTTATAGCGGCTCTTTTGATCTAAATTGAGGACGTTTATTTGTGTTTTTGCCTAGGCTTATATTCTGAGGCTTGCCGTCTTTAATACTTGCCAAAATTAAAGCCAAACCAATGCATTCAGTAAAATTATAAATTACAAAATATATATTTTGTAATTTTTGGTAATAATACCTAGTGACCTATATAATATATCGTTTTTGTTTGTATCGTTTAAAGTAATACTGTCTTCGATTATTTACTTAATTTCGAAACATGTCACAGATTACAGAATTAATGTGTAAACTTTGAATAGGTACGCGTGCCATTCAAATTGCTTGGCGTGCCAGAGATGGCACGCGTGCCATAGGTTGCCGACCCCTGATTTAGGCCGTAGTCCACTTTTGAAATAAAAATGTTTTATCACTTTATGATACTCAGCTTTATCCAGCTAAACGTGTTCGTTCATTATAAAAAATGTATTATGACTTAAAACTTCTAATTAGTGTACAAGGTTAAGTAAATACAGTATTTTTTTTTTCAAAAGTATGTTCCACTTCTCGGACTCTCCCTTGACTTTCATTTTCTAATTGTAGGTAACCAACAACACAAACCAAATGAAAACATCAACTTACTTAGCGCCATCTCAGTTTATGAAATTTGTTTACGACGAGTTAGAAACTTATGTCACGCAGAAAGCACAATGTGTGGATAATCGGACGAATTCGATTCACTTTTAGATGACATTTTAACAAAGTGTACTATAGAAGATACCAATAGTATGAAGTGATATAAGAGTATAGTATGGTAAACGGTACGAACCGGCCTTAGCGCGCTAACCTGAATAAAATTTGCAATTGTACTATAACAATAATTAGGTGAAGTCATGCCGATTGCAAATTATATTTCATTTTAGTTTAACACATAGAGGATATATACACTCCCTGATAAAAAAAATACACAACATTTCTGACGCCTTGTTATACCAGGATAAACCGTCGTTTATCTTTTTTACATTTATATGCCTTTTTAAAGTCTTACATTGCCTTTTTATTCTCTTTTTTGTTTCATCTCAATTTTCTTTTTAGTGTAAAAAATAAATTAAAAGAAAAGTTACACTTTGGCTACTGCAAAGCCATTCTAATTATAACATATCATCCTTGTCCCAATATTTGGTGACTGCTTTTGTAAAATGAGTTTGCACTATCATGCATTAAAAGGTAATTCTACTTAACAAATCCTACTCTGTCTAATAATTGGCCCACAGAACCTTATTTTCAGTTACAATGGGCTTTATGTTTTACTTCAGCCCACACCTTGATCATACCGCCTCCAAGTAGTGTTTTTGAGAATATACAGTACTATGATCATGGCTCTGTATTTTTCTGAAAAACGTAATAAAAAATACAGCTAGCCGGAACGAATGTGTGGAAAGTTATATTTTCGATAGAACAAATAGTGAAATAAATAATAAAAAAAAAGTTAATAAAAGGTAAGGCTTAAAATGTTATTGCTTATTATCTTTACGAGATGTTGAAAGTTGAGTTAACACTGCTACTTTTATATTTCCTTGTATAGGAATAATCTCGTCACGGTTTTTTTTTTTTGATTAAAACACGCGCTATAAGAAATGTTTCTAAATTTACTGAGAAGTTCCAAAAAACTTCCTGAAAACTAAACTGGACGAAACCTATTTTTTTGCTCTGATCAGGAGTGTATTTAATCTCCTGGTTGGGGTCTGACCCCTACGCACGATCAAGTAAGTTGATCCAACTTGACTTGTCGAGCCAATTGGTCAAGTAAGTCTGATGGTGTGTTGGACGTTTTCTGGATTTGGCAGAAAAGTTGTTGGAAGACTGACGGCTTAACAAGTAAGTTTGAAGGTGTAGGACGTTATCCAGCCTTTAAACCACTCAACTTACCAACTTATAGTTCGTCGTTTTTAGTGTTCCGTACGGAACACTTATAAGATGACTTCGGTGTCTGTCTGTCCGTCTGTCACACGCGATTTTCTCCGAAACTATTTGTCATAGAAAGTTGAAATTTGGTAATAATATAGGAATTGATGGCCTCATTAGAGCCATGTAGTTTTCAAAGTTAAATTTTGACTTAAGGGGTTAGTTTTGGGGGGTGTGAAATCGGAAGTGAAAAAAATTTTTTTTTGCTAAGTAATCGAGTGTGGTATCAAATGAAAGCTTGTAAAAACACGAGTAAAATATATATATATATATATATATATATATATATATATATATATATATATATATATATATATATAATGTAATATTTGCGCGCACTTTTTTTTTGTATTATTTTTTAAAAATCGCGAAAAATCGCTGGTTGGACCAACTTAGTTGATCGTGTGTTTACTTGTAACAAAGTAAATTACAATAAATAATTATCTTTAATGTAGCATGCAGTTTCAATAGAAGTAGATATAATTACGGCATTCTCTCCAGCGTAAGCCTGAATTTACTTACCAATTGCTTTTTAGGGTTGTTTTTCATATTGGAAATAGCTAATGAAACTTCTCAAAATATCACAGTCAATCAGGTAAATAGAGTCTTGGTCACAGTAATGTAATAAAAACTGCAAACCTAAATTGTGTATGGTCAGTCAGTTTACTTCCAATGCAGATACATTAATAAATCTTTTTTTTTTGTTTATTATTTTTTGTAAAATCATTCATATATCATAATTTTTGTTATCCATTTAGTTAGTTATTCTTCATTTATTCTTAAATACTTGTTAATGTGATGTAAGATGAGCTCAAGGTAGTACAATATGTTTGAATGTATATTTTATTAAATTTGTTATTTTTATGATTATGTGAATCAGTAATATAAGTTGTATCAATAATTAATCAGATTATACTAGCAAATTATTTTTATTACAAATTACGAGGGTTGAATGATAAGTACCTATCCTCAGCCAGAAATGGCGCTACTTCTATTTCAAAAATTATATTTTTCGTAATCATAACCTTTCACATGAATCCTGTCAAATTTGACAGTGATTGTTTGTGAACATTTGTAATTTTATAAGAATGGAAAAAATTGAATATGGAGCAGTGATAAAATATTTGTTTTTGAGAAAGAAAACGAATAATGAGATAAAAGTGGAACTCACGAAGTTTACGGGGGCTCTGCACCTTTGTTATCGACCATAAAATATTGGACAGCTAAATTCAAACGCGGCTGTACGAGCTTTTTTTGAAGAACGTACAGGTCGTCCAAATGAGGTCACCACATCAAAAATGATTGAAACAATTCATGATACATAAATGATCGGAGAAAGTGCACGACATTGCCGAGACTGTGAGCATCTCAGTTAAACGGGTGCAGAACATTTTAACAACTCGTTTGGATATGAGAAAGCTTTCTTCGAGATGGGTGCCGCGATTGCTCACAATTGACAATAAACACGCACGTGTGTCAACTTCAAAATAATGTTTGGCGATACTAATGCGCAATCGGAATGATTTTTTTGGCGTCGATTGATTACTGTTGATGAACGTGGATTCTTCACAGCACACCAGAAATCAAAAAAACAGTCCAAACAGTGGGTTATCCTTGGCGAACCGGCTCCAAAGAAGACTAAGGCGATTTTATCGGCCAGCAAGGTCATGGCCACAAGGATACACTGGGCATAATCCACGTCGATTACTTTGAAAAGGGCAAAACGATTAATGGAGAGTAATATGTCAACTTATTGGATGGTTTCAACCATGCTGTGAAAGAAAAACGTCCACATTTGGGGAAGAAAAAAAATTCTGTTTCATCAAGACAATGTACGCGTGCACACTTTGTGTTATCGCCATGGCAAAATTCCATGAGTTAGGATGCGAATTGCTTCCGCATCTACCATATTCACCAGATTTAGCGCCCAGCGATTATTCCCCATTTCGAATATGAAAAAATGGCTGGGCGGAAAAAAATTTGGCTCAAACGATGAGGTGATTGCTGGGACAAACGCCTATTTGGAAGGGTTGGAGAAGTCGTATTTTTTAGATAGGATATAAAAAATAGAAGAACATTGGAAAATAAAACAAATTTTACACATAAAAATGTTTTTTCCTTGTCAAGGCTTCTTATCATACAACCCTCGTATATAGAAATTATTTTTAGTTAAAATACGTAGTGCAATTTAAAGATTTCCGGACTAGCGCTGTAAAATCTGAAATAGCTACTTTCAGGCTTCGTGACACCCGTCTCCTTCAAAGTGCTTCTCTTGCACCGGTCTCGCCGTTTTTACCACTAGTCGAATATTATTGGAAGGTCAATGCTGTCACTACCTCCAGCGTTGCATGCCATTTGCCTTGTATCTCCTTTACCATCTCGAAGCGGCTCTCCGTTAACTTTATTTTTATATAGGGGGAATAAATTGAAGTCACCCGGTCTTAAATCAGGCGAATAGAGGGGAGGGGGCATGACAGTCATGGAATTCTTCACTAAAAACTGTAGCGTACAGGGCGCACTATGGGCCAGTGCATTATTGTGTTGCAGGAGGAAACTGTTCTTGCTCCAAAGCTTTAGTCATTTCCTAACCAATAAAGTTCGCGAGAGTCTGACAGTCTTCACGAATACTATATTGAACTTTGACGATGATTTCAGGCGTTGTTGTAGTCAAAGGTCTTCCGGAACGCTAGTCGTCTTCTGTCGACATTCGGCCAGTCATAAATTGCGAAAACCATTCTAAAATTTGCGTACGGCTCAGTGCTACGTCTCAGAATGCTTTCCAGATCATTTTAGTACCACTTTTCTCGAATTTAAAACAAAAATGGCACACATACACACACTCTGCTCTTTGTTTGTATCCATTGGAAAATCATAGAAAGACACAATTAGACCTTTACACAAAATAAACGAACTAGTAAGTTAAAATGCAGCATTGTTGGGGCTGTACCACCGCCACCTACAAGCACGAGTCTACAATATTTCACGTTCTTGCTATAATGCGTAGGGATGTTGATATTATTAAATGTTTGGCACGATGGACTGTTGGCTAAGCTACGCTCTTGTGGTATGTCTGAAAAGTTCTGTTTGTGGCTCTCATGTTTCCTCAGAGAGCGTTCTTTACGAGTGGCGATCGACGGATTTCTTTCTAACACCTTCACGATCAACGCCGGTGTGCCCCAAGGCTCCATACTGTCTCCTACTCTCTTTCTCATTTACATTAACGATCTGCTGGAAAAGACCGGGAATCTAATCTACAGCTTTGCAGACGACAGTACGCTTATTTCTTCATTCACTTTGAACGCTCGGACATCGGCTGCTCAGGCGAATATCCGCAGTCAGCAGGAGGTCGTTCAACTTAACAAAGACCTGGAAGAAATTCTATCTTGGGGTGACAGTAACCAAGTGGAATTTAACGCTACAAAAACCCAGGCGGCAGTTTTTTCTAAAAAAGTTAACGTTGCTGAAACCCGACATAGTTGTGTCGGGGCACTCCATTCCCCTAGCATCGTCGTTCAATTTGTTGGGCGTTAGTTTGGGAGCAAATATGTCCTGGCATGAACATGTTGCAGGTATAGCAAGGAGAGCTTCTCAAAGTTAGGAATATTATTTCGAACCAGAAAGCTTTACACTTCACAGCAAACTGTTAATTCTTTACAATGCTCAAATTCGACCAACTATGGAATACTGCTAACATGTTTGGGGCTCCGCTCCCAAACATACACTGCATTGGTTGGATTCTGTTCAGAGAAGAGCTGTCCGTCTGATTGGAGACCCGGGACTGTCCGGCGGCCTTGATTCGCTGGAAACATCGAAGAAGGGTTGGCGACTTGAGTCTGTTCTACAAGTGTTTTCATGGAGTGTTCGAAAGATGTAGCCCGCTTAATTCCTCCCAAAGCGGTGCATGTCAGAAATACACGTCGCGCTGGTGCTTCACATCCGTATGAAGTTCAGCTTGTTACTCCGCGTACAATGGTTTTCAAGCAGTGTTTTATATGGAGAACATCATCCCTTTGGAATAATTTGCCCAGCGCTGTGTTTCCCACCGAGTACAATTTACAGTGATTCAAGAACAACGTGAATCGCTTTTTCCATACACATGCCGCTCCTGGAGCACTTTAGGGACTTCCCTGCAGCATGTGTGCTAGACCCATAAAAAAAAAAAAATCGATATATATCATATAGATTTGGCATATTGACATATCTTTATATTTACATTATTAAGGTTGAATTTACAGAAATAATATATTATTTTAATTATATTTATCGAGTAAGAAAAAATACAAAAAATAATTAAACTAGTAAATATACCGAAGGATCACAATATATCTAAAACAAAAATTTGGCACCTGCATTCTCTAGTTTTTTTCTATTTTACTGTATGCTGCAGAGACATCGACGCTCAAAGAAAGGGACCACTCAAGACTCAAGGCATTTGAGATGTGGTGCTATGGCAGACTACTGTGTATTGTATGGACTGCACACAGAACCAATATTTCGATTTTAGAAGTAAAAGTAGCTAAAAGAAATTAACTGACATAATTCATGAAAAATTTTTGTGATATTTTGGCCACATAGCTAGGCAGAATAACAATATGGAGCTGGAGGAACAGTAAATGGTCAGAGCTAATCAAAGTTGGAGGGCATGATACAGTTCATCTTGCTGATAATAGGGGCCAGTGGAACAACTTATATTCACACAATTTTTTTCTTACATCAATCTCATACAAAGCACAATCGGTCTTCAGGCTTTTTTATAATAACTATTAACAAGTTAGGGCTTCTTGTGTGTGCAGTACTTTATAAGAAATTCCCAGTGTAATTTGTTTTACTTCCACTATTATATAGCTTTTATGGATCACTGCTTCTGATTCTGATTAGTTTTGGTAGCATTTTGTATAAAAGATGACTCTTAAGCAAGCTAAAGGTTATTGTCTCCCTATAATTACAATTTCCATTCTAGAAGTTCCCACTTTAAACTCAATCTTTCGAAACCTTCGCAAATTGCAATGCTATATTCATACTATAGATAAGGGATTCGGGTCAGTTCTCATTATGTGTACTGAGGAAATTAATATTAGAATTCTGGTAGGACCAACGTACAAAGTGCTATCTACACACAGCTTAAATGATGCAGTCGCTATAAGAAAAGACTAACTGGTCTCAGTGCCTCTTTATTTATTTGGAAAAAACAACTTATTGAAATTAAATTAGTAAAGATTCTTCTAAAAAAGTATGAATTACTTTTTGTCTTAAATATGCCTTACTTAATTAACAATAAATAATTAATTAAATTATATGCAATTTAACGTCACAGCTTAAATGATGCAAAATTCAATATACCAAAATTATTAGAGAAAACAAACTGTAGAATTTGAAATAAGCCTGCTAATATTTGGTCAGGCCTCCCTCATTATCAATAACGGCTTGTAATCTTCTGGACATTGATTCCACTAACTTTCTAGTATACTCCGGGAACTTGTGTTCCATCCTTCAGTAATTTTTACTTTTAATTCAGTTTTATTTGATATTGGGGCACTATTTACTTTATTTTTTAATGTCGGCCACAAATTTTCAATTACATTTAAGTCTGGTGACTGGGCTGGTGTTTTAATAACATTTGGACAGTCATAAAGCAACCAACTGCGGACTCGAAATGACGTGTGCTTTGGATCATTGTCGTGATAGAACCCATAATTGTTTTCAATATCTAATTTTTAGGCACTAGCGACGAGATGCTGCCTTAGTATATCCAAGTACAAATATTGGTTCATATTCCCTTTGACGAATGCATGTTACCTACTCCTGCAGATGACATACAGCCCCATAACATCACTCCACCTCCACCGTGCTTTACCGTAGCTTTCATATTTTTCAATTTTAATTCTTCGTTAGGCTTTCTCCACACTGATATTTTTCGATCGGACCCAAATAAGTTTTTTTGGTCTCATCAGCAAATATTACTGAATTCCAGAAGTTCAAGTCTTTATTGATATGCTCTCTGGCAAATTCCAATCTCACGCGTCTATTCTTTGGCTAATGAAAGGCTTATTTCTAGCAGTTCCACCATGTAAATTATTATTTCGCAAGATCCGTCGAACTGTTTCGGGGTTACACCTTTTTTTCCAAACTGTCTTTCCACCACAGCGCATTTTTTTTTTGGATTATTTGATACCTCTCTTAAAATCCATCTTTCTTCACGTTCATTGAATATCTTATTTGGAGCCAACCTTGACTTATTCTTGACTCTATTTTCATTTGGTAACGTTCAATGATATGCTGAACAGTTGACGGACATTTATTTACCATTTTGGCTATGTCTCTTTGGCTGTATCCATTCCTGTAATGAGTAATAATTAAATTTCTCTCAGAAATTGTAGTTCGACGACTCATTCTTAAACAATTTCGTTTGTGTAACCCAACTATGTTTACTATTATTATTTTGTATTTTTATTAATGTTATTCATATTTTTAACTCATGAGCTCATGGGGAACTTTCCCTTCAAAATATTGGTATGACCTATACCTAAATAAACAAAAAGACCCTTCCAGCAAGACAAATATTTATTGGAATGTCATTTACATAAAGTTGAGCGGCACCAAATATGACTAAGAAAAGCTTGATTCTCACGACTACAAAGACATAAACAGTAATTGTCGAAGATGGAAAGGTCCGCCATAAAACGACCTTGTCCAGTAGGTAGAATGTAATCTTAGGGCTATTAGATTATAAAATACATTTTAACTGCTTAGGGAAGATTGTAAAAAGTTTACTTTAGACATTTTAGAAAGAAGCCAACAGACACTACTGAAGAAACTCAACAAGCGATCGGTTGAGACTTAAAAGCAGCTTTCCCTTATAGTTATTTTATTTTAGTTAAACAGTAAATTTTTGAAATATATTTAGTAAATAAATCTAAAAAGAAGTGTTTGAATTAGGAACCAAAAAGTAGTCAGCGGTAATAGTGGAAATATTATACATTTGTGGCAGAAACCAAAAACATTGTGGCAGCGGGGGAAAATTACCACAACAGCGGTGGCAGCTTACGATTACAACAGTGGTGGCAGCGGTGACTCAAACATAACAGTAGCCATAGCAAAAAAAAAAAAAAAAAAATTCAGGTGAAACTTGAAGGAGCGCGGAGTACGCAGCAAGTACACCAATAAAGAAAAAAAAGCCTCCAATTATAACATTGTTGTTAGCGAAAAAGCTAAGTGGTGTGACTGAAGGAGCGCCCAGACGCAGCAGAAACATAATAACAGCCAACTATAAGAGAAAATTGGAACAACCATCAACAGGAAGCAAGGGAAAAATCTGAAGGCACGCCGAGACGTAGCAGATTTCCAAAGAACAACGTGTGGTGACAGTGAAATGCGCATGTAAGTCTTTTATCTTGTTTTTCTTGGTGACACTGTTTTTCTTTTCTCTTCAAATTTAAAAACAAATTTAAAATAAAAGGTTTATTTTTATTTTTTAAAAAAAAGAGTAATAAATTAAATTAATAACAATATTATAAATATACAAAATACACGTATATTAGAAATCTTAAATAAAAATGGCTCTTAGAGACGCTTTCGATTTACTTAACCAAATAGATTCGTTTGACGGCTATGGTGAGGGAAATTCTCTTCAATTTTTTATAAAAAATTGCGACGCAATGATGCAAATAGTAAAAGAGGATCAGAAAGATAAATTGGCCGATTTAATTTTCGGAACTAAACTTAAGGGAAAAGCTCAGGAAGTAACCCAATTTAAAGAATTTCAAAATTGGGACGAAATTAAAGATTTTCTTGTGGAACAATTCACAGACAAAACACCACCCGCGCACTTTTTAACATTACTAATGAATATTAAACAACAATATAGGGAAAATGTTAAGGAATATGGGGATAGAATTAAAAATTTATACAATAAATACAAAGAAAGTTGCTATTTACATTATGAACCAAACGAGGCTAAAATTTTATTAGAAAATATCAACTCAACTTCAGTGAATAATTTTAGAAAAGGTTTAACTGATGAAAAAATTCAAATAAGGGTAATTGCTGAAAATTCATTTGACTTAGATAGGGCTATTTCAATAGCTATAGAAATGGATTTAGAAAATAACGATAGGTTTAAAAATTCACAGAATTCTAGAAATATAAATTTTATTCGTAATGAAGGTAATGGAAACTTTAATATCGCCCAGTATAATCAAAACTCATGTATGTATTGTAAAAGAAACAATCATCTTACTTCGCAATGTAGACTACTTAAAAGTCATGAACCAAATCAGGGGACCAAAAAATAATCATTTTATTAATTCTCATAATAACTATCATAATGGACAATCAAATTTTAACTCAACTTATTCAAACAGGCAAAATTATAACGGTAGAAACAATTATCCAAATTCTCAAATAAATAATAATGGTAATCATTATTATAATTCTAACCCAAGATACAATAACCATCGTAATTATAATCAAAATAACGCTAGTGGCAATAACTATTATCGTCAAAACTACAATAATACACAAAATAATAATAATAATTATAATAAACCACAAATACAACAGCAACCTACACAAATATTTTCTAACTCTAAAAATTATAACACAGTATCCGAACCACAATACATCTATACGATACAGTCTAATTATCCACAAGACAATAATTTGACACAACAAACACAATTTTCATTATCTCCACAGACACATAACAATCAAATTTTAAATACTTCAGTTATACAAAATAAGACGTTTAATGACGACCATAATGATAAAACATATGGTAGTACTATCCGCCATGAAGGAAATTCTACTATCGATAAAATAACTGATATGTCATCTGTAATAATAGCAAATGTAGAGTCAGTTATAGAGGTTTCAAAAAATATTTCAAACCTCCAAGCACAAAAGAGTACTAAATGTGAGACGTCAAATACAGACAAGTCAAATTTAATTCATGACAATAAACGTGTTTCTAATAGTATTACAGGTGAAACCCAGGGTGAAACAAAATATATGTTTAGATGTGAGTTTTGTCCTTTTTTTGCTAAGACACGGTTCTCTTTGTCTAGACATATACTTTTACATATAAATGAAAATGTTGGTGACGAACACAATCAAGATACAACAACTGCTAAAGAGACTATTCATTCTCCTTTAGAATTCAAAGAAAGACCTTTAACTACCAAAAAAATCGAAAACATCGAGTGATGAAATGGCAGGTTTAAAAACCACAGATCCAGACAAACTTAAAACCAAAATTTTTGAATGCAGAGCTTGTTCATTTACATCAAAAATCAGATTTGTCCTCAAAAGGCATACGTTATTAACGCATAAGGGTTTAGCTGATAATATATGCGATTGCTGTAATTTTATTTCTAAAAGCAAAATTGACTTAATTCATCATAAAAGACTATTACATAAAATAGTCAAATCTAGGTCGCGTCTCAGTAAAGCTGATAAATCTTATGTGTATCAAAAATGTGGATTTAAAACGTTGTATAAGGTTCCTTATCGATATCATGTTAAGATAAATAAGAAGCGTTCAGGTTGTGCGTCACAAGGGTGTCGGGCGTCAAAAAAAAAAAAAAAAAAGTTAGCAAAAAGACAAAAAATACTTTCAAAGCCGATTTAATTGATGTGGAGGAAAGCAAACTACTGTAGCTATTCCTTATAGTTTACAATATCCGATATTTTTAGATCCTCTACACGCAAATCTTTTACTTAATCTAATTGATCTACAAGTTTACTTTGAAAGTAAACGCCTAATATATATAATAAACATCCCAGTAGTAGAATCCCAGTTATTTTATCTATATAAAAATTTTACCTTTTCCCAAATTAATAACATCAAACGAATTCATGTTAATACAACCCTCTTCTAAATACATAGCAATCGATAAAAGCAAACAACAATTTATTACACTAGGCGAAACAGAATACAGTTCTTGTTTAAAGGTTACAGAAAATAAATTTATTTGTAAACAGCAAAAGCCTGTTTCACTTGCTCATCTTGTTAACAACTGTGAAATCTCACTAATTCAAATGTCAAACAAAATCCCTGATATTTATGACAAACGCGTTATTCATTCAAATACGGGTATTTTTTTTGCAACTTACCACAAGTAATACTTGGTTATTTGCAGTTACTCACCCAGAAACTTTAACAATTTCTTGTTTAAATCAAGAAAAACCTGAAAATATAGTCTTAAAAACAGTGGTAGTGTCACTATAGGAAAACAGTGTAAAGCTTATAGTCCTTCAGTTGTACTTGTACCACATGGTAACGTGTTTCAATCTAATGTGTTTAGTGAATTTGTTCCATCTTTTGATATTGCGGATGAATACTGTGATAAAATTAAGAATAGAACTATAAACATTTCAGAAATCGTATTAAATGAACATTACAAAACTCTTTCAAAACATATCCCAAAACTTAATATCGCAAGTCACAAATTAGAAGACATTGACAAAATAACAGATGACATGCAAAAGAACATCTCTAATAAAAAATATATATTCTCTGAATCAGTTATAGCATATTTTCTAGCAATATGTTTAGTATTATATTTATCATATAAAATATATAGCAAATGTAAAAATAAAACATCATGCTGTGGACTTATACCTAATGTCTGTATTAGAGTGAATCAAAATATTGAACCGTCTCATAATAGTGACAGATATGTAACCAGGTACAATCGCAACAATAGGGATATATCTCAAGGTAGAGAAGTAAGTAACTACGAGGATGAAGATGTACATATAGAACATTCTCAACGTAGATCCATTGGATATACCCCTTCTAGACGGCCAATAAGATAAGATTTTAAATAAGTTAGCATATAAGCTATTAAATTATAAGTATAAGTATGTCTCTAGAAATTAAGGTTTCATGTCATGTAAACAATATAAATTTTTCACTTATCTATAATTTTAGCAATAAGCTTATTAATTAGAAGTATATATAATATATACAGAACTTTAAGGATTCTATATTTCATTCTTATTTTGAAATATTTTATGAGATTTTCTATAATTTTCAATTATATAAAATCTCTTACCAAATGGGGAGGTGTTGTAACCCAACTATGTTTACTATTATTATTTTGTATTTTTATTAATGTTATTCATATTTTATAACTCATGAGCTCATGGGGAACTTTCCCTTCAAAATATTGGTATGACCTATACCTAAATAAACAAAAAGACCCTTCCAGCAAGACAAATATTTATTGGAATGTCATTTACATAAAGTTGAGCGGCACCAAATATGACTAAGAAAAGCTTGATTCTCACGACTACAAAGACATAAACAGTAATTGTCGAAGATGGAAAGGTCCGCCATAAAACGACCTTGTCCAGTAGGTAGAATGTAATCTTAGGGCTATTAGATTATAAAATACATTTTAACTGCTTAGGGAAGATTATAAAAAGTTTACTTTAGACATTTTAGAAAGAAGCCAACAGACACTACTGAAGAAACTCAACAAGCGATCGGTTGAGACTTAAAAAGCAGCTTTCCCTTATAGTTATTTTATTTTAGTTAAACAGTAAATTTTTGAAATATATTTAGTAAATAATCTAAAAAGAAGTGTTTGAATTAGGAACCAAAAAGTAGTCAGCGGTAATAGTGGAAATATTATACATTTGTGGCAGAAACCAAAACATTGTGGCAGCGGGAAAATTACCACAACAGCGGTGGCAGCTTACGATTACAACACGTTTTATTGAATGAAAAAATGTCAAACTAAACAAAAACAATTGCACTAAGAAATCAAAGCAACGCCGCCTTCGTAAATTTCAAAATGCGATAAGTTTTGACCCCTGTTGTTATTTTGCATCATTTAAGCTGTGACGTTAAAATTGCGTATGATTTGATTAATTATTTATTGTTAATTAAGTAAGGCATATTTAAGACAAAAAGTAATTCATACTTTTTTAGAAGACTCTTTACTAATTTAATTTCAATGAGTTGTTTTTTGAAAATAAATAAAGAGGCACTGAGACCACTTAGTATTTTCTTATAGCGCCTGCATCATTTAAGCTGTGAGTCACTGTATGTTAAGGTGTTTCTAAAAATGCAATACTGTGAAATATAGATTTTTTAGAGTATCACAGATTACTATGAAATATAATTTTATTTTTATCTAGCGTGCGAAAAAATAAATTTTAATCAATGTCGACAATAGTTTCAACCTGAAGTCAGATAGCACTTAAAAATATAACCTAAAAATACCGCTGAAGTGAGCTCTCGACCTTCTAACTCTTTAAGATTTCGAGGCGCGATTTTTCTGACTAAGAAACGAAAAATATCAATTGACCGCCTTGGAGTAGGTCTAGGGACCACTTTAAGTATCTCTCAAGTATAATTCAAGGCGTCATTTTTCGATTATGAAAAGAAAAATACCACTCAAGGTGAAATGAAGGTCTTGACGCTATTTAAGGAGTGCCTACGAATACGAACCTTATACCTAGAAGGAATTCTCTGCAGATAAAAACCTACAATGAGTTTTGACATAATGACAAATGACTGATTGATAAAATCAAGTTGTGAGATGTGCCAATATAAAATTTTAGAGATTCTTGATAAATTGACAGGGTGGATTTACTTCAGCCAAAAAAAATTTGACCTTGACTTGGAACCGAAAAACAAACTCTACAAATAGGAATGATCCGAAGGTGTTAAGCGATTTGTGCTCTTCGTTTAGTAAAAAAAGTTGTAAACGCTTGAAGCTTTTAAAATAATGCGCCTCATAGAAATAGATAAAAGTTCATTATTTGATTGGCAACACTGAATGATTTGAATAGCTTGAAGTTGTCGAATTAATATCTTCTCTTACTAAAGGACTTAAACAAGGATACATAATTGGCGGGAGCAAACTATACATTATTTACGCGTTATTAATCCACTCTTTCATATAATCTGAACAACCCGATGGATATTTTTTGTTTGTCAGTTTTGAAACGCAAATTTTTGGAGATAAACGAAAAGTTTCTTCGTAAAGTACGTGTATTTATTGTAAAAAATAAGTTTAATAGTTTACCCGCGCAAGATTTGGAAAGAGACCTACGTAATTTTAAGAAAGAAAATTGTGTGAAAGTTTATAACCTCAATTAAACATTCGTGCAAGTTTGACAGTGAAATTTAAATTTTTCCGGTAGTTGTTTTTTTTATTAATTTGTTTTCTTCATCTGGAGCTCGTCTAGAAGTAAGTTTTAAAAAAAATATTTCTAATTTTACTGCGTCTTACTTGAAAATAAAATAATTACTTTGACCTTATAGTTCCTACAAGTAATTGGTAAATTAATTTTATACTCGATACGAAGCTTTTAACGATAATCTTCTTAAATGCCTTAAACATGTGTTGACATGCCGAATTTTCCTAGTGACGAATACGCCAGTTATCAAATTAATAATCTTGAATAACTCCCTAATCTTAATGATATTTAATTGTTGTTAAAATATTATTTTATATGACTCGTATGTGAATAAATCAAGGTCAATGTTTTTTGTTGCTCTTTCAGATAAAACACGCTTATCTTTTTTTCGTTAGAGACTTTTGATGTTTTAATATATTTGATGAACTTGTGTTTTATTGAGATTATGTATTCTTCTTTATTTTCCTATCCTTTATTTATGAAAATAAACTATAACTTTAATCTATTTCCTGTTATTGTTTCCTTTAATTAAAAATTATATATACCCATGTGTCTGTTCTATTTATAAATTTAACGTGTACGTAATGTTTTTTTCTAATCTTTTATCATCTACGATTCACATAGGATACAATTATGTTTATTTTCCAATTGAGATACACCATGTAATTGATTGATGTTGACAAGAATAATACATGATTTTTTGAACTAGCATGAAATCACATTCCTTTTATCCTTTGTCAATAAACAACCAAGCAAATATTTAATATTTAAGTGAGACACGAATATAAGGAACTAATTATAGAGAGTAGTAATAATATTAATAAAATAACAAAATTGCCTGTAGTAATAGCGGGCAGATATATTATTTTTTTGGTTTCAGAATAAAAGTGTTTAAATATGAGATATTTAAATTAAGTTAATTATAAATTTTTACCCCATTTTAGTAAAACATCACAATTCATAGTAAGGTCCATAAGCTTCCAGCCTAAGGGTATTAAATAGATAATAAAATCAAACAATGTTTATTTTTCGATATAATCAGCGTTTATTTTGATAATCCTCCAGGTGTACAGTGTTAGATCTTGTGCTGGTGATCCCAATGATGATTTTTCCTTTTGTGACGTCAATTTGTTTCAACATAGCATTTCATTGTCTGATGTGTATTCCCATTTGTGTTCTTTGGACATTAATAAGGGTCCTGGCCCTGATGGCTTGCGTCCAGCGTTACTGAAACACTGCAGTTTTGTTCTCGCTCGCCCACTGCACAATATTTTTAATGAATCTTTAACTACTGGGATTTTTCCCGAATTTTGGAAGCTGGGTTACATAACACTAATTCACAAGTCAGGCAGCCGTGATCAGATAATTAATTATCGACCAATTACCATAATAACTGAATTCTTGACTACTCAGCTAAGTCCCAATACGAGGCTGGTTTGAAAAGTCCGTGCAAAGTCCGAGAGATGGCACCACCGGCGCGTATCGAGGTCACGTTTAGTTAGTAGCATCTCTTGAATGAACGCACACCAAGTTTCAGCCATATTGGTCTATTTCTTTGTGTTTGGCATTCGTGTGAATCAAGGAAGTCGAGTGATTTTCAAGAAATGGACGAAAAAAGGATTTCGTGTGGTGATTAAACATTACTTTATGAAAGGCAAAACGCCTCAGGAGACTAAAGAGAAGCTTGATAAACATTATGGTGACTCTGCACCTTCGATTAGAACAGTTTATAAAGTGGTTTCAAAATTTTCGGACTGGCCATATGGGCACAAGTGACGCTGAATGTTCTGGACAGCCTGTGGAGGTTACGACTCCAGAAATCATTGATCAAATCCATGATATGGTGATGGATGACCGAAGAGTTAAGGTGCGTGAGATTGCTAGTGCTGTGGGCATCTAGACTGAACGGGGTACGGTACATAATATTTTGCATAAACATTTGGACATGAGAAAGCTATCCGCAAGATGGGTGCCGCGATTGCTCACGCTTGACCAAAAACGGAATCGTGTGAAGTGTTGCAAGGATGGTTTGCAGCTGTTCCAGAAGAATCCGGAGGACTTTAACCGTCGTTTCGTCACTGTGGATGAAACATGGATACATTACTATACTCCTGAGACCCAAACAACAATCTAAACAATGGGTTACCAAGGGGGAATCTGCTCCAAAAAAGGCGAAGACCGTTCCTTCGGCCGGAAAGGTTATGGCGACTGTCTTTTGGGATTCGCAAGGGATAATCCTCATCGTCTATCTGGAAAAGGGTAAAACTATTACAGGTGAATATTATTCATCGTTATTGGGCCGTTTGAAAACCAAGCTGCAAGAAAAACGCCCGCGATTGGGCCACAAGAAAGTCCTTTTCCATCACGACAACGCACCAGCACACACCTCAGCAGTTGTGGTCGCAAAATTAATGGAAATAGGATTCCAACTCGTTTCACATCCCCCCTATTCTCCAGACTTGGCTCCCTCAGACTACTATTTGTTTCCTAATTTGAAGAAATGGCTGGCGGGACAAAGATTTTATTCAAACGAGGAGGTGATTGCAGACACTAATGGATATTTTGCAGACTTGGACAAATCCTATTATTCGGAAGGGATCAACAAACTAGAACATCGTTGGACGAAGTGTATAAGCCTAAAAGGAGACTATGTCGAAAAATAAAAAACGTTTACCCTGAACACATAAGTAGTTTTTATTTATGCACGGACTTTTTCAAACCAGCCTCGTATTAATATTTGTCAGTTTGGATTTCAGGGTGGCAAAAGTGCGGATCTGAATCTGCTGTCATATGTTGACTTTGTGTCTGGCGCTTTTGAGAGGGGAACTCAGGTGCATTCGATCTACACTGACTTTTCCAAGGCGATTGACAGGGTAAACCATGTTGTTCTTCTGTCCAGGTTAAAGAGGGTGGGTGTTGAAGGAGTGATGTTGGATTGGCTGGCCTGTTATTTGACTGGACATGCACAGACTGTCCGCTTTAATAACTACTTATCAGATAGTATACATGTCCCCTCTGGAGTTCCTCAGGGATCGCACTTGGATCCTCTTCTGTTTTAACTTATTTATTAATGACATGATTCATTGTTTTGCACATAGTGAGGTCCTCCTTTTTGCTGATAATTTAAAGTTGTATATTGAGATCTCTGTATTTGATGATTGTTACAAACTTCAGACAGATTTAAATCAGCTTGTAGCTTGGTGCAAGGACAATGGTATGGAGTTAAATGCGATTAAGTGTCATTCTATCGTTTTCAGTAAGTTCCAGACTCAGTTAGATTATCCATACAAGATCAGGAATGCTGTTCTTGAAGGAATGTCTGAAGTCAAAGATCTAGGATTTATTATTGACTCCAAATTAACTTTTATACCTCATATACAGAATATCGTTTCCAAGTCTCTCCAGCTTTTGGGATTTGTTAAGCGTATTACACTGACCTTTAATAGTATAGCTGCAATCAAGCAGCTGTACTGTTCACTGATTAGAGCTCGTTTAGAGTATTCCTCCAGTGTATGGAATCCTTGCTATGGTACTCACGTTCAATGCATTGAGAGAGTGCAACACAAATTTCTGAGATACATTGCCTTTAAGGTCAATAGACCTGAGCTTACCTACCCTCAGATAGAATCTGAGCTTCACATCGCAGAGTTGCTGTCGATCTCAAAATGCTTTATAATATTCTCCATAGTAACTACCATTGTTCCTTTCTGCTGGACAAAATTAGTCTGCATGTACCTTCCAGGGTGACCCATTCGAGGCACACTTCTTTTGTGCCATCCCACAGGACCAACTACGGATGCAATAATTTTGTATCTAGGTCATGTCACCTTGCCAGTGAGCATCCCAGTCTGGACTTTTTCATTGGAAGATCCGTGTTTTATAGACAGTTGTGTGGAGTGCATTTTGTTACTTATTGTTACAGTCATTATTTCCTTTTCTATTTTTGTTATTGTTATAATTTTCTTTTTTCTCTTTCCCTCATTCTTATTCTAAAATTTTCTTTTTTACTTTAATGTCATCTTAAGATATTTTATTGTATTGTTTTAAAATTAAGCGTTAATTAAATAAAAAAAATAAATAAATAAATAAATTTTTTGGAAACGCTAATTAACGTTTTCATATCACTAAAAAAATATTTTGAATTTTTTTCCTTAAAAGGATCTAAAACTACCGATATGATATCCCTCAATTTGTGTGGATTGAGGGATATCATATTGAGGATATCGATTGAGGATTGTGTGGGATTGCAGGGTGATTTGGATAGACTTAGTGACTGGTGTCAGCTAAACGGCATGGTTTTAAATACTTCTAAATGCTTCTCTATGTCTTTCTCGAGATCGCGCAACCCATTGTTTTTTTGATTACAGCATAAATGGGACTTCCCTCGTGTCCGTGGTTAATGTTAGGGATCTGGGGGTTAAGTTTGATTTGGCACTGAGTTTTATTCCTCATATAACCGAGGTAACGTCTAGGTCTCTGAGGATGCTTGGGTTCATTAGGTGTTACTCATCAGTATTTTCGTCCATTACCTCTATAAAAATGCTGTACTGCTTGTTGGTTAGGCCTCTCTTGGAATATTGCTCATGTGCGTGGCACCCACCTTTTGCTTGCCATGTTAGGAGCTTGGAGCTTGTTCAGAGTAAATTTCTACATCATATTAATTTTAAATTCTTTAACATTGATTCTTTTAGTTATTCAAAACTGCCATCTATATTAAACTTGAATACCCTGTCTAACCGGAGAGTTCAGCACGATCTTGTAATGTTCTTTAAAATTTTAAATTCCATTCCAGAGCTTTTATCTCAGATTAATTTGTATACACCCTCTAGACATACTAGATCTACGTTGTCCTTCTTCAAACCTTATCATAAAACAGCCTACGGAGCTAATACCTTCATGACAAGATCTATGGGCATTGTAAATAACTGCCCATCACTGGACCTGTTTCTCCAGCTCCTTGTCTCCTTTTAAGAGGTAGATCGGGGTTCTTTTCTAAATTTCTTAGTTTTAGCCTTTAGTTTTAAGTAGTTTAAGTGTCATTTATAGATGTAAACTTTTTTATTTTGTCTTTATGAGTTAATGGGCCTGTCCAGTAAATAAATAAATTTGTGCATTAATGACCCATAATATCCACCTGTTAACTGTAATATTTGGTTCACTAGCAAAACTGTGTGCGACGGTATCAATTATAGGAGCCAGATTGACGTGGTCTATACGGATTTTTGCAAAGCCTTTGATCGACTTGATCACTACTTACTGTTGGATAAGGTCGGATCACGTTTTGGGCTCTCAAATAACCTGATTGAACTTTTAAATGCATACCTCCTGGATCGCAGGTTTTTTGTGGAAATCAGTGGGTTTAGATCGTCTCTCCATATTCCCACTTCAGGTGTTCCCCAGGGTTCCAAACTGGGACCTCTTCTTTTCAATATGTTTGTTGACGACTTGCTGAGTGAAATAGGTTGCCGGAAGCTTGCTTATGCCGACGACCTTAAGATTTTTAAATGCATAGACTCGGTTTCTGATTGCCACGAATTTCAGAGTAGCCTTAATGCTCTCACCAACTGGTGCCCTACTAACAGGCTCACCTTAAACTTTTCCAAATGTAATGTCATCCGATATTCCTATCGTAACAACCCTATATTTTCCAATTATTTCGTAGGTATTACTGTTCTACAGAATCTTCGTTCAGTTAGAGATTTGGGTAGAAATAGAATAGAATAGAAATATGCTTTATTGTCCTAAAATACAAAGTATTTGGTGACAAAGCAAGCTTAATTTTTAAATTATTATTATATTAATAAACACAAATTCAAAGAAATGATCAATGAATCAATTATTAGACCGAGAAATGAATTCTTATCAGCTGAAGAGATGATCTCATTCTCAATATTAACGTTCTCTATATTGCATCTAAAGCTCAGAATCCTTGGCTTGGCTATATTGAAGGACAGTTTGTTATCATCACACCAAGCCTTCATCTTAGATAAATCTGCCTGAACATTGGCCCGAAGTCTCCCCACATCCTTATTGTGTCACAAAATTGTGGTGTCATCAGCAAAGATGGCAAATCTGCCAGCCACTGTCAAACAGGGCAGGTCATTAACATAGATCAAAAAACAATAGTGGTCCAAGTACAGAGCCTTGAGGGATACCCACACTGATCCCAAACCCCTCCGAGCACTGAACCTTAAAAGTCACTCCCTGGACTCGGCCCGACAAATACGACCGAAACCAATCCCAAGCTAACCCCCTGAACCCATAAATGTCCAGCTTTGACAGCAAAATCCCATGATCAACACAATAGAAAGCTTTTGTCAAATCACAAAACACCGCCGTAGCATGTTCACCAGAATTCAGTTCGAGATAAAGTCGTTCAAGCAGATTAAAAATTGCATCGTTCGTGCTCCTCGAGGCTCGGAATCCGAATTGCTGCGCACTAAGAAGGTCATGTTTGTTCAAAAAATCAACCATTCGTATCATCTTTGACGAGAAATTCTCTTTTGCTGACCATATTGAATAAATGGTTACTGGTGCATCAAGGATGCTGGGTTTCCTAATTAGAAATTGTAGAGACTTTACTAACATATCTTCAATCAAGCTTATCTATTATTCCTTTGTTAGGCCTAAGTTTGACTATGCTTTTATTTGGTATCCAATATACAATTGCCATAACAACTTAATCGAATGTTATACAAGGAAGAATTATAGTAGGTTTTCTCAATTATGTGCTGAGTGTGAGTGGGGCAGAATTATGCACTCGGATGACCCACTAGCATACTTTCAACGAATTACTATATTATACTTTCAACCGATCCTTTCCTGTTAAAACATTGAAAATAAAAAAGAAAAAACCATGGCTTACTAAGGGAATTATAATCTCCTCGCGAAACATGCGTTCTATGCATTGGCTAAGAAAATACTTTGCCGACAACTCTGATTTTGTTCGTTATTTTCACGAATATCGTGGCATTTATAGAAGGACAATTAAATCTGCAAAGCAACTGTACTATAATGACCGACTACATGACTCTAATAACAGACAGAGGGAGAGTTGGAAAATTGTGAACGAGCTTAATAGTAATAAGCACAGCACTCTGTCCAATAGTTCTAGTTTAACGTCTGATATCTTAAACTTTTTTTATTGCACGATAGCGGCTGACTTTAACCTCTGACTTAAATCCTAAATCGAATGCTTTGCGTTATCTCGATGATCTACGGGTGGATGACACGTTTTATTTTTATCCTACGGATATTCGCGAAATGAAGAGCATTAGGACATTTCCCTCCATCTTTGAAACAGGCACGAGTTATTCCGCTCTTTAAAGGGGGCGAAACTAGCTTACCCTCTAACTACAGACCAATCTCATTGCTTCCTACGTCGGCTAAGGTGGTCGAGAGCCTCGTGAGGGGTCGTATTCTCCATTTCGTCCTTAAGCATAACTTGTTGAGCACCTCTCAGTTTGGTTTTCGGGCTGACAGAAACACTAATGACGCAATTTTTTCGTTTCTAGAAAACCTATATGGCAAGGAGAGGTTGCTGCGGCGGTGTTCTGTGACCTCTCAAAGGCTTTTGATTGTGTGAATCATAAGATATTGCTGAGTAAGTTTGAAATCTACGGATTCAGAGGTGTGGCGTTGGCCTGGTTGGCATCTTACTTATCATCGCGCTGTCAATCTGTCTTTTTTAACGGTAATGAGTCGCGTGAATTGAGTGTCACTTGTGGAGTTCCCCAAGACTCTGTTTTGGGTCCTCTGTTATTTCTACTTTATATTAATGACCTTTCAAAACTTAATGTTAGAGGAGTATTTACGATGTTTGCCAATGACACAACTGTGATGTGTCACAATAGAGACCTGGTACAGTTGGAATGTGACATCAGTGGGGATATAGTAAAAATCGTAGATTGGTGTCATTCAAATTACAAAGTCTGCAAAAAAAAAAATTGAGAGCTGTTTTGGTTTTTTTGCGTAATTCTTATGTTTTTTGGGTGTACTGAATCCGAAAATGACTTTCATTTTGTCATAGAACGTCACGTTTTTATGACAATGTAGGTATCTATGTTAAACAAGTTATCATCTTAAAGTAAAAGATAAAAGACTAAAAAATTTTTTTTTAATTTATAATTGCGTAACAAAACTTATTTTTTTTATCTAAAATACATTCATTAGTAAGCACTAAACACATTTCTTTTTCCCAGTGAGACTCCTTTGGTACATTTTCGCTTGTAGGAAGCATCTGGAAGGTCTCTTTGAAGCGAGCAGTAGTCTGCCATCATTGAGACGCTCCATCTTCCCTGGTATCTTTTTTCCATCTCCTTAATATCTTGGTGAAATCGTTCACCTTGCTCTTCACTCAGATCTCCTAAATTTTCTGGAAAGTAGTCGAGGTGGGAATGAAGAAAATGTACTTTTAAACTCTTTAGGCAACCTGAAGCTTGAAATGCTTTTAACATTCTTTTGACGATTTGTTTGTAGTTAGGGTCTTTGTTATTGCCTAAAAATTTCTTTATGACCTCTTTAAAGGCAATCCACCCTTCTCTTTGAGGATCCGTCATGGTTGTGATGAATTGTGGATCAGCCATAACCGTCTAATATCTGATCCAACGAAAACACCTTCCTTCAACTTTGCCTCCAAGAGGCCTGGAAACTTTGATATTAAGTATTTGAAGCAATTTCCATCTCTTGGAAGTGATTTTACAAATTGCTTCATCAATCCCAGCTTTATGTGAAGTGGTGGTAGAAGAACTTTATGAGGAGGCACCAAAGTTTCATGCAGGGCGTTCTTTTCGTCAACTTTAAAGCTCCCTCGGAGGCCAACACTTTTTGGTCCAGTGATTTGCTCGGTCTCTACTATCCCATAGACACAAAAAGCAAGGGAATTTGGTAAACCCAGATTGTTGTCCGAGCAACATGCCCAAGATTTTTAAATCACCGCACACCTGCCAACCGTGGTCTTTATATTTTAATTTGCAAAGAACCAATTCCAAGTACTTGTAGGTTTCCTTGAGGTGTACGGAATGACCGACAGGAATGGAAGCATAGAAACCGCCATTGTGAAGCAGACCTGCTTTAAGGCTTCTTTTTGAAGAATCTATGAAAATACGCCACTGTGCTGGGTCGTATGAGATCTTAAATGTATCCATCAAACCTTCAATATTGGTACAATAAACCAACTCGTCCTCTTGGGCAAAGTAGGAAGTGAACTGCTTCTCACGATATCTAAACCAGGAGGAAGACACTCCCGGCAAAAGTAAGTTCCTGCTTTTGAGCCTTGATCCAAGCAACTCGGCAGCGTTTTTGGGAAGATTCAAGTCTCTTACCAAATCATTTAGCTCGCCCTGGGAAAACAATTTCGGACTGCTGTCATCTTCAAATTGAAAACTTGACTTGTCATCGGGTTCAGGTACAGCACCATCTTCGTCAGAACTTGGAATTTCTTCCAAGGTAGCAGGGGCCTTGGGCACTGGTATTTCGGTCCAATGAGGGATGGGACGAATAGCTGATTGCAGATTGGGGTATGAAATAGACTGCTTCCATTTTGAATTATACCCTTTCACATTACACGAACAAAAGTAACAATCACCACTATGGTTCTTTTGCTCGCGCCATACCATAGGAATCGCATATCGGAAAGCTTTTTTCTTGCCCTTAAACCAATTTCGAAGGTCTTCAACACATCGTTTGCAGACTTTATGAGGTGCCCAAACTTTATCCTGATCTCCAAGTTTTAAGCCAAAATACGTGAAGTATACTTTTTTTTTACAAAGTCCGTAATATTAAGTTGTTGGTTTAATACTATATATTCGCTACAAATATAACAGAAACTGTCAGAGAATTCACACACTTCCGCACAGATGACATTGCACTATATTGAACCAAGATCTATAAAACAATGACGAGTTAATACGTAATTGTACCGCGCCACTTTCTAGACTATCGGAGCGCGCACGTTCTGGTTACAACGTTTATGTTTGTTAATTTAGCTCACACAGGGCGTTCTTTATTTAGAAAGTTATGATAGTTATGGCCTGTATACTTTTAAAAACAGTAATCAAAATAAAATTGTACCTATTTATTTATGACTTCAAGTTAGCCAAAAAAAAACCCTTTTTTATAATAAAAAATTTTGCGTTTTGCAAAATAATCTGACGTTCTGGAATTTTTTGAGTATTTTTTTAGTTTTCAGAACACCTAAATACATAGAAATCAGTTGAAAACATCCAGACAGCATTTTTGTCGCAGACCTGTGTTATCTAATCCTGAATATTTCTAAAACTAACATTGTTTCATTTAAATGTCAATTGAACGATATCTCAGTTGATTCGCAAATTATTGAAGGCTTGACTTATAACAAATTTTTGGTTTTGTTTATAGACACTAAATTGAGATTCTCTACTCACATTTTGCAGCTTTGTAAGAGGATTGCCAAGGGATGTTTTGCCTTGAGAGTAGTGTCTCGGGAATTAGATGTTTCTATCGCGAGAAATGTATACTTTGCTCTGATTGAATCGCACCTCCGTTATGGGGTACGTTTCTGGGGTTCCTGCTCTAACCAATTATTGAATAAGGTATTTATGCTACAAAAGCGAGCACTGCGTTATATGTTCCAATTGAGTTTTCGGCAATCCTGCAGGAGTGTGTTTATTACTAAGAGAATTCTAACATTGCCATATTTATTATTGAAACAGCCTGCTTTATACATAGTAAGTTTGAGGGAGAGATAGGGGCTTCTTGTGCGTCCACGACGCGTTCATCTTATGTGGCTTCAGTACCCATTCATGTGGCCTCAGTACCCATTCCCTCTTCAGCTTTACTAAGGGACTCTATAATATATATGAGTAAGAAAATATTCAACCACTTGCCTTTGAACGTCAGGAAAATTTTAAATAATAACCGATTTAGGAGGGAGGTTCGGAAGCTCTTGATTGAGAAGGCCTACTATTCAGTTAAGGAGTTTTTTTGATGACACTCTTTGATTGCTGAGTGTGTATATGGCGTGTAGGTGTATATATCTTTTTCTGTATTATGTTGCTGGCATCTTCTTGCTTCTGCATTGTTTTCGTACTGACTGATATTTTGATTGATGTAGTGGCATTGTATTGTTTCTCCTATTTAACTTGAATTCATATGACTCATATTTTATTTTATTTTCATATTACATTTTTGTTTTATTTTTGTATTGATGTAAATGACTAACTCATATTTCATGTTTTTAGGTTAGATTAGATAGCTTTGTAGACAAAGGAACAATCTTTTTTACAATAAAGCTTTATTTGATTTGATTTAATTTGAATCGATACAGAGGCGCTTCATTAAATATCTTATTTTCAAGAGGGATGGTGTCTATTCGGACCGCGGTGTTGATCACAGACTAATCTTGTTAAGGTTTAATGAGTTGCCTCTTGCAAAGAGAAGGGACATTCACTACTATATTGATTGCCCTTTCCTATTAAGCAATGTATCTTTCCATGTACCACGCCTTGGGGCAAGGCACTCACCTATTTTTAGCCTTGTCCGGGCTCGGTCAAATATATTATTTCACAACCCTGTTTATATAATGTGCAAGAACGGCAATGACATTGGAAACTTCGGTGATTTCCATTGCAGTAAGCTGTCGGTACTTATTGGTTCTTTGCTCAGTATTTAGAGGTTAGTTCAAATTTGTAGTTTTTTATTATTACTATTTTTATTTTTTTTTAATTTGGAGATTGTTCAAACTGTTAACTAAGTTTGGAATGTGGAATCTTTGGCACAATAATATTACTCAGTATATATTACCACTACACCAAACACTTTATTTTTGCACTCGACGCGCGATCATTGATCGCTCCTGATGAAGCTAACATGGTTAGTGAAACGCGCGTCAAGTGCAAAAATAAAGTGTTTGGTGTAGTGGTGATATATACCGAGTACTGTTAAATGTTCTTACTTTTATACTCTGGTTATTATTTGAATTGTATTATGTTCTCCTTCTATATGTAGCTTAGTATAAACGTTATTCCTGTAATTGGGCCTTAGCCTGTTGGAATTGAATGTATAAATAAATAAAACTTCTGGAGAGTCCTAAGAGGTAGTAACTTTGTTCTTTTGTTATGATTTACAGAGGGGATCATTCTACAGAACTATTGTTTGATCATCTGTCACAATTGAGTTAGTCACATCTTTTTCTCGACCTTCAGCGAGTGCTAAAAAATTCAGTACAAGATTCCACCATTGTTTTTGGAGGCCATTCAAAAGTTTGGGGACCCTTTTCGCAGTCACTTTACTTATACTAAATTGCTGATGTAGAATTCTATTCACCGTTGTTTTCACGATAATAATTCTTTAGTTTTATATTATAGTTCACATAGGAAATACATTAAATTACAGTTATTTAAAAAAGATAACACTACTAACTCACTTAGAGTGTTTCAAAAGTGTCATAAAAAATTATTAATTAACAATTCATATTATGTTCTATGTGAGTTTTATGCTGATTTGCTCACATAACTTCATTGTATGCTCTTTTTTCCCTTGCTAATGATAACTACGTATTATTGTTTTATATACTAGTGTTAATTTTATTTTGACTGGAACTAGTTCTGTATTCGCTAAGTATCTTGTTGTTTGTCGACTGTATATTTGGTGTTGCGTGTTCTACATTTTGGCTTAGTATATACAGTACAATCGCGATTATCTGAAATCCGGCTTATCCGAAACAAACTGTTAAAAAGCAAATTGTATTCCCATTAAACGAAAAAAAAACCCATTATTCGAAACAGACGATGAGTGGTTTCCTTAGCGCGTCGGGGACTCACCGACGTCTAGAATTTCACCGCTCTCTATGTTTTGGTTAGTCGATGAGTGTTATAAGTTACTCATTACGTCTATTATTATCATTTTAATAGATATTTTACAAAATGGAGCGTCATAATAATAAGCATAAATGTGTTGTTATTACCTTAAAAGAGAAACTTGAAGCAATTCAACGTTTAGATAATGGTGAATTTCTTAAAAATTTAGCGAAGGATTTAGGTGTAGCCGTGAGTACTGTTTCAGAGTGGAGAAAAAATAGCGAAAAACTTGAAAAATGGTGTAGTGTTTTGTCATCGCCCCACACAGGCACAAAAAAGTATGAAAAGCGGTGAATACGAAAAAGTGGATGATTCTTTATTTTTATGGTTTTCACAGAATCGAGAACGTGGAATACGAATTTCAGAAACAATTTTAAACCATAAGGCAGTGAGTTTAAGCGAAGAGTTGCCGGTTATTGAAGCGCCTGTAAATTTTTCTGCAAGTGATGGACGGCTAGACAGGTGGAAAAAAAGACATGGTGTACGTCAAATGAAAGTTTGTGGAGAAAGATCGTCGTCTGATGTATCTGCTGCAAAAAAATTTGCAGAGAATTTTGAGCAGCTTATGAAAGAACATGGTTTACAACCAGACCAAATCTATAATTGTGTTGAAACAGGCTTGAACTACAAAACGTTGCCGTCGAATACCTTAGCTTCAAAAACGGAAGCTGGAGCATCTGGTTACAAACGTAGCAAAGAACGTATTACTGTTCTTGCATGCAGTAATGCTTCTGGAAGACACAAACTCCCATTATTATGTATTGATAAATCAGCAAATCCACAAACCTTTAAGAATATTCGTCGCAATGCTTTTCCTGTTTTGTATACAAATCAAAACAATGCCTGGATAGACGCGACTCTATTTAAAGACTGGTTTTTTGAAGATTTTGTTCCCAAAGTGGAACTTTTCTTAAAAGAACATGGATATCCTAGAAAATGTATTGTATGTATGTATGTTACTAGATAACGCCCCCACTCACCCAAGTGCGGAGTAACTTGAAAGTGGGAAAATAAAAGCAATATTTTTGCCTCCTGCTGTAACTTCTCTCATTCAGCCTATGGATCAGGGTGTACTGGAAAGTTTAAAACGCAATTGCAGGCGTAACTAAAGAAAGTATGAGCTTAATGAGGGTATTATAATAAAAATATTATAATTATTTTTTGGTGAGGCCGCGAACTTACTATAAATTTTTATTTTAAAAGCAACCAACTTACGGAATACTAATTGCGTAAGTCCGTCTTGCACTTGGCCGATTTTTTTTATTTTTGCCCGCGTACGAATGATATATATTGACGTACTAATACTAATTTTTTCTTTACAGTTTGATGATGCTCGATCTGATATGTAACATCGTCCATCAGAATAGTTGAGGCTCTTAAATCTATACCGCTACCATGGCGCCCGATAATAAATCTAAAAATAACGAAAAAGTAGGAAAAGTTTTGAAAAAAACTTCTAGACCCTAAATTTAAAATACGAAATGACGTCTATTTGAGTCAATTCTTGACTCATTTGTCTGACAAAAATGGTAAGCATAAATTATTTTTATTAAAGGTGAATGGTGTGTGTCTGTGTGTGGGTTTTATGTTTATGTGATTGTTTCAATGTTTTAAATGCAAAATACGTTTATTGAGAATCTAAAGAAATCTGTGATTCTTATTTATAAATGTGTATTAAGAATCACATTTATTTTTCTGAAATTTTTATCATTTCTATGTACAGAGTGGTTTGTAAGTTGGGGTATAATTTTTGTTACATTATAGTGTAAAGATACAAACATTCATATTCCAGGTATACAAGTATGAAATGCGGATTTTTTTCTAAAAAAACATGTTAAATTCGGAAGAATGATAAAAAGTGCTTTATTCAAAGTATGCTCCATCGCTTGTTATACATTTTTCCCATCTTTCGGGCAATTTGTGAATACCACGCCACTAAAAATCTTCCCGTTTTGCTGCGAACCATTCAGCGAGCCATTTTTTCACATCTTCGTACGAACCAAAGCGCTGCTCAGCAAGTGCGTAACCCATCGATGCAAATAAATGGTAATCGGAAGGAGCCAAGTCTGGTGAGTAAGCCGCTTGGGGTAGAACTTCCCAGCTGAGTGCTTCCAACGTGTCGCGCACTGGTTTTGCGGTATGTGATGGAGCATTGTCATGAAGAAAAATGACTTTGTGTTGCCTCTTTCGGTATTCTGGCCTTTTTTCAAGCAGCGAACGGTTCAAATCGGTCAACTGTTGTTGGTAACGTTTAGTATTAACCGTTTGCCCAGGTTTTAACAGCTCATAATAGACCACGCCCCTCTGGTCCCACCAAACACAGAGCATCGTCTTTCTGCCAAAGCGATTCGGTCTTGCGGTCGATGTGGATGGTGCGCCTGGGTCTACCCATGATTTTTTACGCTTAGGATTCTCAAAATGAATCCACTTTTGATCCCCTGTAACTATACGATGCAAAAACGACTTCCTTTTGTACCGAGCGAGCAAAATGTCACACGTGTTTTTGCGCTTTTCCCATTTGTCAGTCGTTCAACTCATGTGGTACCCATCTACCAGTCTTCTGAATCTTTCCCATCTCTCGTAGCCGATTGGAAACAGCTTGTTGACTAACGCCCAATCGCTCGGCGAGTTGTTTTTGTGTTTGCGAATCATCTTCGTCCAACAATGCTTGCAATGCCACATCTTCGTATTTTTTTGGCGGCTTTCCACGTTCCTTGTCTGCAATATCGAAGTCACCATTTTGAAACGCCGAAACCATCGTTTACACGTATCTTGCGATGGAGCATGTTCACCATAACCTTCTCGAAGTAATCGGTATGATTCAACAACAGTTTTCTTCAAATGAAAACAAAAAATTAATACTGTCCGCGAATGCTCCTTGTTCGGTATAAATTTCGACATATTGAACACAACAACACAACACTATGCACACACTTTTCCAATTTATCACTCGTGCACGTCTGACACTTGTTGATGACACAATAAAATGGCGCAGTGTTAAATCTTTATAGCACAAACCAACCATCTGTTGTCTGAAATCCGCATCATACTTGTACACCTGGTATTTAGGACAAAAAAACAAAATATCAGAAAATAATTTAAGGTATTTAAATTGGACATCCCAAATACAATAAAAGCTGGAGTATTCGATCAGTATGTACTGCAGGTATTTACAAATTGCACTGAAATGTGGGCTTTAAATAAAAGTATAATAAATAAGCTCCAGGTATTCCAAAGAGCAATGGAGAGAAGAATTCTAAATATTAGACTCCAGGATCGTATTCCTAACATCGAGATACGAAGAAGATCGAAAGAGACAGTTGTAATACGACGAATATGTACACTACTGTCAGAAAGTATCTGCTCACCTAGAAATTTCAACGTAACTGCCAAAATTTAATACCTAATTAAACCCTTTTATTATATTTATATATATATATATATATATATATATATATATATATATATATATATATATATATATATATATATTATATTAGGTAAATTTATTTTCCTGTTACCAACAATTTTCTTTTCTCTCTTCCAGACATATTTGCATTTACCATCACAGTAATCCTTACTTTTGATACTTTTTCACCAGCGCAATTCTCTCCGACGAACTTTAATGTTTTATCAGGCGTCATCTTGTAAAACAAACCCGTTTCATCCGCATTAAAAATGTCCACATATTCATAACTTTCTCGCATTTCCGGCCATACATTGGCGAACCACTGATCAACAACAGTCACATCCACTCCTGCAGTAGAAACCGTAGATTTAGTTAAATTCAACTGTTTGCAAACATCACTTTGTTTCACTCCATTTTCTATTTTCCTTATAATACCGTGTTTGTCTTTTAAAGTACACGCTTTACGTTTTTACGTACTCATTTTAAAATAAAAAACTTAAACATTCACTTTGCTACTTTGATCAAATATGCATTAGAACCGCATAATACAAAAAGTGAATTGAAAATAATGCTGCTCGAACTAGCGACACGGCGGAAACAAGGAGAAATAGGGGTTCTCAGCGAGGTTCGGTGACTTTCCTAGATCAGGTCGCGCGACATCGAGCACAGGGAGTGGCAAGTTCGTTATAAACGGACACAAAACATCCAAATTTGGTTCGCTTTATCCGGAAGTTCGTTATAACCGATACAAATTTGCATTAGTCTTATGGAAGTTTTTTCGTGCATTATAAAATAGTTCGTTTTAAACGGAAATTCGCTATAAACGGGTTCGCTATAAGCAGACTTCACTGTAGTATGCATTACATTATTATTGTTTATAAACTAAATTGCCTTACAAATTATCTACTACCATAAAAACAAATTAGTGTACTATTTGTCAAAATTATATTGTAAATTACATATTGAAATATTAAACTTTAAATTGTTAAAAAAGGAGCGTGCCAACTAAAAAAATACATTAGATGAAAGATATATTTGAAAAATTAAAGTTCAAAATAAATTTTCACTGAGCTGGCGCAACAATGAGCTACTGCATGAGTCTTTTTCCCTAGATATTAGGCAGTAACTCCGGTTATTCCAAGTAAGGATGTCAAAAATATGTGGTAAACGTCAGTGATTTGGTACCCAACAATAAAAATCCTAAAAGAGAGAACAAATACTTTAGTATTCAAACAAATATTCAACTCTATATATATATATATATATATATATATATATATATATAATATATATATATATATATATATATATACTAGCCGGGCCCGCGGCTCCGCTCGCGTGGACTGATTCACTACTATCGTCACTGCTTATTCCTTATGTTACCCAACGTAATAAAATATCTCCTTATCTCCCAATATTTCTCCTTATCTCCCATTATTTCTCCTTATCTCCCATTATCTCACCTTATTTCCCATTATCTAGGCTTATCTCGACTTATCTCGCAATATTTCTCCTTATCTCCCATTATCTCACCATAACTTCCATTATCTAGACTTATATCTGCTTATCTTCCATTATTTATACTTATACATATCTAACCTTATCTCCCATTCCACAGGGGAACAGCTGTTTTGGTGTCGAGGTTTTTTTGAGCTGATTCTATATCAATTTGATGTCCTGAATTCAAATAACGTATTCATTTGTACCTAGGAGCTCAAGTTTTTAAGATATACAATTTTAGAGAAATATAAGTTACATTATTGTAACTCAAATCCGTAAGTGTAGTAAACAAAAGTAGATACGAAATTTTTATTTTAGTTATACAAAATACAATATTATGTCGTACTTACAAACAACAAAAAAAACATTGAAGAAATGAAATAGTCACTCAACACTTGGAAAGCTTCTTTTCCGCGACATTCTTGAATGTTTTTTTAAACAGTCCCTTTTTAAACTCCAGCAGTAATCTGCCATCATGTGCATGTCCCATCTTCCTTGGTAGCGGTCCTCCATAACTTTAATATCTTGGTGAAATCTTTCACCTTGTTTTCCTCACTCATGTCTCCTAAATTTTCTGGAAAACGGTCTAAGTGGCTGTGTAAATAGTGTATTTTAATACTCATATTGCACCCTAAGGATTTGAAACTATTAAGCATCTTGTTAACCATTTCAACATAGTTTTGAGCTTTATGTTTGCCTAGAAAATTTTCTACAACTGCAACAAATGATGTCCAAGCTTCTCGTTCAACTTGATTCATTGAATTTATGAAGGCAGGATCCTTAATTAATTGTCTTATTTGTGGGCCGTCAAATATCCCTGCTTTGAGTTTTTCTGTGCTCAACTGATGCATTTTTACCCCTATATATGCAAAACAAAACCCATTCTTATCAAGAGCCTTTACAAATTGCTTCATTAAGCCCAACTTTATATGTAACGGAGGAAGTATGATTTTTTCTCTTTCAACCAAAGCGTCGTTAATGACATTCTTTTCCCCAACGTCCATGTTTTCTCTCTGAGACCAATCTTTTCTAACCCAGTGGTGTGTTTTGTCCCTACTATCCCAGAGGCACAAGAAACACGGATATTTCGTGTAACCACTTTGCTGCCCAAGAAGAAAGTTTACCATTTTTAAGTCTACACAAATCATCCATTGATGTTCGTAATACTTTATCTTCTGCAAGACCAAAGCTATGGTATTATATTCTTCTTTCAGTTTCGTTGAGTGAGCTAGTGGTATTGAACCATATTTATTCCCATTATGTAGAAGGACACATTTTAAACTTCGCTTTGAACTGTCAATAAATAGGCGCCAATCATCTGGAATATATTCAGAAAGTCCCATTTCTTTCATGAGTCCCCTAATTTCGTGACAAAATACAAGATTGTCTTCTTGAGAAAAGA